>CAJNDT010001635.1:445000-567500 GCA_905221615.1 Symbiodinium sp. CCMP2592 | reverse complement strand
GCGTCGAACGGTGATGCTCCAACAGCAGCTTCAAGCCAAAGCTCCCATCGCGAAGACGGAACACTGGGACCTAGAGTTGCATATAAGGAGTGTATGTAAGAATCTGGAGAATCTGAAGACTGGTTGTGTGAGATCGGCCACAGACCCCGGCGGCCCTGAAAGGCTTCGGACCTCCGCATGATCGGGTCGCTCATGCTCAGCATGTCCTGGCTGCGGATGCCGAAGAAGTGCAAAAGCATGCTGCGAGAGTTCTGGCTTGGCCTTGCCTTAGCCATTTGTGCCGCTGCCAGATGTCGCCGGTCGAACAAGCGGCCATTGTATTGAACTTTCCTTGCAAGAGAAAGGAGTGCACTTCATGATCAGACGATTGGGGGCGTGGGCTTGGTGGATGATACGGAAAAGCATTTGCGCTCTTGAACTCTCGGCGGCCGCGCTTTGCCTTACTGTGTTGGAAGCAGCATATGAGATGTACTACTGAAGCGTCTTGCAATCTTAGGAGCGCTGCCAAACGGACTCTGCTTGAATGTACCTATCGGACCCATCGCTACAGTACGTATACGCTGTGACGAGAGAAAGCCATTTGAAAGGCATGCAGAACGAAGAAGGAAACACCGACGAAACACTAGGAGTTGCAGGATGCAAGGAAGTCCTATACAGCAGAGCCCAGCACAAGCCCAGCCCCAACCGATGAGATGAGCTGAGAAACTCTGCGACCGGGACCCCACATTTATCGGTGGCAAGATGAGGTCTCAATCTCTCACCGTATCCATGCTCTCTTACGTGAAAGGAAAACTCCCTGGAGAGTCGAGCAGCTGCGACATGCTGGGCTTGGAGATCCCTTCCCTTCGAGTGCTTTCTTGAACCTTTTTTGCTTGTGTTTTGAGGCTCTGCGTGAGATGAGGCGCACGTGAGGAGCTGGGGGTACTGTTGGGTGGGAGGTCATGTGCCGGGGCTGAGGGCTTCAGCCCGGACCAGTCTCCTTGCAGCCTTCTTTGTTTTCGACTCGAAGCCTTTACTGCGTCAAACTGCGGCTTGAGGCGGCGGACGGACTGGCAAATTCGGCTAATGCGAAACCCACCTAAAGCAGTTGAACACGCGAGCCTACGAAACAACACAAAAAACGTCGGCGGCTCATCCGACATAGGACGGCTACTTGTACCAGTAGCTTTCAAAGGACTCTCCTCGGCATATCCAAGTCTGATGGAGGCTTGGAGTTTTAAGCATGTGCCAAAAACTGAATGGAGGGACGTGGGCATTTCAGGCTCCAAGCTTTTCTGACTGACTAAGGTGCACTGGCACTTGAGAGTGGCGAGGTTCTGGCATGTAGCAGTGACTGTGCCGGCACGAAATAGCTCTCAGAGGCTTTGCTAGGCCACGGGCGTAATGAGATGACATTCTAGCAGTGGAATTACCACAGAGCTCGAAAAGACGGTTTTGAAGAGGGCCTCTGGAACACTTCACAAACCCGAAACCCCCTGGCTGAGCTACATCTCAAAACCTCCGCCTCACATCCTGCATCATATTTGACAGCATGTAACACAAAGACTACTACCCGAGGTACACCTGTCTGAAAGTTTAATCTTGAGATCGTCAGCTCTGATCCACACGTCGCTCCTTTTTCCCATGACGGCATTGGCTCATGGGCGGTGCGCGGCGCAATCAGTTGCCGGGAAGGTCTCGAAAATGCACTCCGCTGGAGAGACAACGACATGGAACTCTTAATTTCTCTGTCCATGCACTGTGCTGTGCAAAGTCGCAACATCACGCCGGAAGTGAAAACCTTACAAACGGAAGCCCTGCATTTTGGGAGTTAAAACTTTAGAGTATGGATAAGGATGCTGTGGTCTTGTCCGGCAACCCAAAACTTCACAAACTCCCGAATCGGAAGCAAGGAGTTTGGCTATCTGAAGATATCTTTGCTGGACACGCACGTCCACGAGTCTCCAAAGCGAAGGCAGCAAGAGCTTTCGGTGCTGCTGAGGCCCTGGACTGAAGCTTGCAATCTTCGAATTCACGACCCTAGGCCAGTCTATCCCTCTTCGAGCGCCGCGGCAAAAAGACCATTTCGTCCATGGGCATCGCATGAAAACGGAATTTTCCTACAGGCTACCAGGCGGCTACCAGGAGCTCAGCCCTGGCAAGCAGTGACCTCAGTATGAATATCTTTATTCGTCTTAGTATTAGTATTACTCCTAGTCTTACTATTATAGTATTAGTATTAGTCGGCAAGTCCAGGTGATGGCTTCGAACCACGCGTGATTGCATCAAATGTCGACTGCGAAACGTCCGTGCTCTTGCCACTGCAGCTACCGCTCGTGCGAGTCTTGGGATCATGACGAAGCTTCTACGACTGTCGCTACTATGCGTGAATCAGCCCTGGAATTGGGGACCTCGGTGCGCTAGGCACTTGGTGAAACCGTGAAGACAATCCGGGGGGTTTGATGTTGTCGATCAGAGCTGTCCAGAAAGCCTTCCTCCACCCAAATTCCACCCTCAAAGCCCTCAGAAAAGAAACCCCTCAAGGTCCCTGGTGCGCCATGGAGCAATGTCCATGAACGTCGGCTTCAGGGAGGCGCCACCTGAGTGTAGAGGCTTCGTGGGACGGCGTGCTTCACTGATGGCTCTGGTCTGGTTATCCGAGGTAGGTTCTGAGAAGCCTTTGCTGGAAATCTGCTTGGAGGTCCACCAGGGTTTTGTACGTTTGAAGTTGCTGAAGGCTGCTCGGACTTTGGACCTTACAGGCGTCTGTCAGGGTGTCAAGCCATATATAAAATGCAAGCTTCTCCGGCCCAAACATGCAATGCCACATCGCCCCCCCCCCCCCCCACCCGATGCATCTCATCCCTAAAGTGGAGCCCCGGGCCAACCAGGAAGCCATCAATGTTGGGCTTGGCCATCAGCTCCTCGACGGTTGACTCAAAAAATGGTTGCGGGTGGGGTGAGCCGGGCGCGGCTGCTTTTGGGGAGTTGGCTTCTTGAGGCTCCTTCGCAGACAGTTCTACTAAACGAGGGTGTAATCGCTTCTAATATAAAAACTGCCGGCTCCCAGAATTTCGCGGTTTCGGGCCCCGCATTCAGTTTAAAAGGGACAACATTAGGGGGGGTGGCAGATCTGTATGTGTTTTAATTGAAGGAAGACTACCGTAGTACTAAAGAGAGCAGAGCTTTAGGGTTTAAGGGTTTAGGGCTCAGGACTGTCTGGTTTGTCTACAGCCGGAACGGCTGCGCAGGAATTGCTCGCTGTTGACTTGTCTGACTGTAATTAATTATTTACTCACGAACTCATATAACTACGTGGATGCCGAGGGCTTAAGCTTTAGGGTTGAGGGCTTCAGGGACTTAATTAAGGCTCAGAGCTTTCGGGCTCTAGCCGTCTGACTGTCTGGCTGCCTCATTATTCCTGTCAGTCCGACTCATACCCGCAGGACCCGAAACCCCCCCTAATATAAAAACTAAACCTCCGAAATCCAGTTTTTATATTAGGGGGAGGGGGGGGGAGCGTTTTAATGTTAGGGGGAAGGGATTATTCGTGTGGAGTGGATGAGAGCGATGCCAAAACACGCAGAAGCACACGAGTGAATTGCTCAGGTGCTGCACTGCGAAAGTCAGGCTGAAGGTCAACATTGCAATTAAGGAGCCTTCAGCACGGGGTCGCAAGAAGCAATGTTGGTCCTTGCAGTTGTCGGGGGTCACGCTTCCACCATACTGGATGCGCACCTGGCCAATTGCGTCGACAAGCAGCCAACAAGTCACACACCAGGTTTAGCATCACGCGAGGCCTGTTTGGCACTTGTTGGAGCCTGGTACGATTCAGACTGCAAAAAGTGCACGACTCTGGACACAACTATAGCGCCCCTAAGGAAGCTGTGATGGGCCGTCCGACTACTCGTCCACCTGGGTGGGAACTACAAGAAGGCGATCGGGAGCCGTCGTTTCAGCGTCCTAGCACCGCACAAGGCTCAAGGCATCCAGCTGCCGCCCTTGAGCGCTCCATGAACCCAAACTGGGGAACCTCAAGATTAGCATGTATTGGTCACATGCATGCAGAAGCCCAGTCATAGTGCTGCAATAAAATGCCACCGTCAATGTCTACGTGCTGCAATATTACCAGGTCGGGCAGTCCACTTAGGAATAACTCGCCACTCGAACCCTGGCTGAATCCTAAAACCTTGTAAACCCTGAGCCGCACGCGGAAATCGGCACTTTCTCTCCCGCAAACCCTGCCCGCGAAGCCAGCGCTGCTCTTGTAGCTGTCACCACTTCGGGATCTGGGGTCCGTCGACAACTCCGGTAACGATTCGTGTGGGCATGTGGACTAGCAAAACAAACGACGTCGGCTGGAGGCCACGACTCCTAGACATCTTGAAGTACGTCAATTCAAGAGAACATCCGGGAATTTGCTCACACCCAACGATTGATATACTCTCAACCAGGGCGGGCACACTTTGAACCTTCGCAAAAAAATCTAAGCACAAAAACCCAACACAAGCCGGCTGTCAGAAACTCTGAGCCCTGAAGCCCCTTCCCGACGAACCGGAGCTCGAACAAGCGATTTTGTGGCAAAGGGCTAAATCTCTGACACTGATTTGATGTTATTTGTTACTTTGGGGTTGTCTCACGTTCGCCCGGTCTTCGCGTTCAAGTTGTGCATGTGCACACCGCTAACCTTGGCCGGAGGACTGTTCTGGGACAGTATGTAGGTGTACTATATATGTTGTTAGTATATATATATATATATATATTATGTTTCTACATATCTGTATATGGGTGGTTGTCAAAATTATGGTCCCGTTTTGGGTCCCTAATATAGTACGGCACCTAATATTTAGGGTTCCCAAAAGGGTGACCATAATTTTGACAACCACCCATATGGATTGATTCCCTATATTGTGCCCGGCAGGGCATGACTTCGCAGCCAAAGCTAGACCTCCACAGCCTGATTTCAAAGATGCCCACACTCTGAGCCCTCGGCCCCACGCGAACGAGGGATGCTGATGTGTTCCACCTCACGATGCTTCGGCTTCAAGACTTAGGCTCTTCCGGCTTCATGACTTCGGGTGACGCGTTTGGCTGTCGGGGCTTTAGGAACTTTAGGACCCTAGGGAAAGATGGAACCGGAGCTTGATGGCTTGCTCTGCATTCAGTATCTCCGAAGCACTCAGCCGGACACCCCAAGCATTTGTTTTAAACGTCGTTAGGAAGCACTGGTAACGTGTAAACTTTACTTGTCCCCACGAAAGCTTGTAGTTGATACGTCTTCCAAAAAACCCCATCGCAGCCCTCAGCGGGCTTCTGAACACAGTATACAAGCTTGGAACTTGTTCAAACTAAGGGCCCACCTGGCTCTTCACGGCCACGTACCATTGCCAGGGCTTGGAGCATTCCTCGCATGTCCGGCACACGGAACTCAACCGTGGAAGTCATACCCTGTATGCCCTGACCTGGCGTCTGCTGAGATTGCTGTTCCTGCAACTCTATGCATGTGCCGGCCTTTTCGGGTTAATCAATTTATGAGACAGATAATTACACAGGTTTAGGTTCTGTGGTCTGCAGACTCGACCCTAATCCGAGTGCACAGTGCGAAACAGAATAAGCTGAACTCATCCAGGGAGCATCTTGCATGAACTGCGGCACAGGAAGCCTCAGTTAGCAGTGCTTCGAGGCAATTTTCGAAACTATACCCACATAAAGACGCAGGTCATTGTTGAAGCGATCCGCCATGCAAAAGCATCTGTGTATGTATGTAGGCAAGCCTGCATGTATGTACGTGTGGGCATACGTGCGTGCGTACGTGCGCATGTGCATGCATGCATTCTTGCCTGCCTGCCTGCCTGCCTGCCTGCCTGGATGGATGGATGGATGGATGGATGGATGGATGAATAGATGAATGGATGAATGGATGAATGGATGAATGGATGAATGGATGAATGGATGAATGGATGTGGATGGATACATACATACGATGTATATGCATGTAATATGTATATGTATATGTATATATATACACACACATGCATGCAGGCATGCATGCATGCCTGCATGCATACATGCATACGTACATACAGAAGACAGGCGGAAAGACAGGCGGAAAGACAGGCAGGCAGGCAGGCAGGCAGACAGATAGGCACGCAGCAGGCTGACAGCCATCAAAAACCTACACACACACACACACACACACATGTACACACAGACTGAAACCAGCAAACCCGATCAAGGGTAACACAGCCAAGTTTATGTACGTGCACAAGTAAGAAGCCGTTGTCCGCGATTCTCAGTGGGAATAGATGTTCAAGCCATGGTGATAATCAAACCGTAAGTTTTCGCTCTTGGACGAGGAGTGGGAGGGCCTCCGGTGGGGGCTCGCTCGGGAGCTGCACCCGTGAAGACCCAGAGCCCCGAGGCCTTGGGCAGAACACGACCGGCTGCCCGTCTATTGAACTATACATGTATTATGTTACATTAAATAAGACTACAGTAACTAGATTATAGTAGATTATGATATATAACCTCATACATTATTGTCATTATTAATCACTACAAGTGACTATTATGAATTATACTTTCATACATACATACATACATACATACATACATACATACATACACGCACATCTACATATACATACAGATGTCTGCCGGACCAAGACGCCATACAAAGCAGCTGCGGGCGGAGGAGTCGCCGGAGAGTTCCTTGGTGGAGCAAAGGGTAGACCACAGACCTCAAGATCTCAATCGGGCTTGGGGACGTCCAGGGGCCTAGCGTTTTTGAGTCTACGAACAGTTTCGCCTTTTTTGGGTTTGGATATCATGCGCGAGGCCTAGCTGAACAATTCGGGGCCCTCAATCCGTAAACATCAAGGTCGTTACCAGCCTGAGTACTCCAAACCGCCCCAGCCCGGAGCAAAGCAACAAAAAAAAGCCTTGCCCTCGAGCATGCAGCACAAAGGCACTCTTCGGCTCTGCCTGCTGAGTGTCTAAGAACCGAAGCATCTCCTTCTCGAAAGTGCAGATCATCTCCTGCGGTGCACTTGTCGGTGCTTCATGCACGGAGACGAATGCGATATCATGCACTTCGTGTCCAGGGTATTTCCTACACACCCTTGATTCATGTAGAAGCTCCGAAGATGAAACGAACCCTGGCCCTTGTGGAGCCCAGAGCCTTCAACTCCAAAAGCTTACGCTTGATCCAGGGTCCGGTGCCTGCACATCCAGATCGTTGGCATCGTCTCCGAACGGGTTTTCCTAGATGCTTGGCTTCGCATCCCTAGGATATAAAGCAATGACATGACTTTGGAATAGCAGGATGGGGCATATAGTCAGCGACTGGCAGTAGTCTGTGATCTACGGAGGTTTGGTGCTCGGCATATCTGTTCTGAGTCTGGAGTCAGCGAACAAATATTCCCGGTATACGAAGCCGAGGCTAGCGCAATGTCGACAATTTGATGCCAAGGAGCGGTTGAGGAACACAACAAAGCCCCTCCCAAATCCCCAAACTAAGGCTTTCTAGAATGCCTGCCCGCCCCTGAATCGACTTACGATCCTCAGACTCGGGGATGCAGTGGGGCCCGAGAATGACCGAACATGCAACAAAAGACCTGCACCCGACACAGGCACGCCGCTTCACTGGACCTATTGGTGCGAAACTAGTGCTACTTCGACGGTACTTTTCTCGTACTCTAGGATTGCTGTCGTTGCTGCCCATCCACGCACAACGATGACCCCCTCTCTCCCCGGAACCCACAGGCCGCAGTCCGAAGCTCAAGCTCGGTGCCGATCTGATCGATGCCCAGCAAGGCCAGTGCTGCAACCTCAAAGGGCCGAAACTTCCGGGCAGATGGGGTTTTGGGAAATACTTCTCCTGACAAGGCTTGAAAGCCATGTCCTGCAAAGAAGTTGATAGCACTAGCAAACCTCAGCCCAACCCCTGCACCCCTCAGGGCCCTGCTACTCTTGCAGACGAGCATCGGTGGGCATGAAGACGTTGGCCCAAATCCCGTCCTGCAGACACACTTGCAACATTCGGGGTCGAAGTTGAGCTGCAGGGTTCCAAAATCCAAAAACGCAACACCCGAGTTCGGAAAGGATGCGCTCGTAAAATCCTTCCAGATCAATGCTTTGAACTCTTCAGGCTCAGCAGGCTCAGACTTTTGAGGCCTTGCATTCGAGGTTGCTGGTTCGGGATAACTCCAGACTGAACGGAAGGGAAAGTCCTCTCGAACGAGAGCTCGAGCCCTTGGGGAAAACCGATGCGCTTCTATCGTCCAGAAGTCTTCCAGGGTTTGTCTCGGGATTGAGGCTGTGACGGTTCAGCATGCGCGGTGTGACTTTTAGGGTCATGCGTCGCTTAAGTCTTAGGGCCAGGGTGAAAGATCGAGCCACTGCGCCAACCCATCGGCCCAAAGCCCTGTCGCATGTAGAGAAGCGACTGAACCTTACAAAAGTATGCAGAAGGAAGAGAGACGTAGTCATCTTTGCTCATGCAGCTTCCACCGCCTCGTGTTGGATGTAGAACACCACAGAGAGGAGGTAGAGCAACAAAAGCAGCCGGACCAAGTTCACGTAGGGAAGTGGCAGAGGCGTGCAAAGCGCGGTATTCACCTGTGTCTGCTTGCCGCTACTTGGTGCTGACCCCTCTTTCAAGGACCTCTAGCCGCTAGTCTGAAGCTGCTAATTTGTGCTGCATGCAGTGCACCATCAAGGTTCTTGTTGCCAAGTCGCGCGGTCTTGCGATCTCATGAGCATGGTGCCTTGGCTGAAAGTGGCGCTCAAGGCTGAGAAGCCGCAAGCTGCTAAATATGCTCATGAACACACAAGCCCAGAGAGCCCAATACCCCTTAATTAAGGAATATGGCTTAAATTATATAGGGCTTCATATTATGATTTAGGCCATATTCCTTAATTAAGGGGTATTGGCCTCTCTGGGAGCTCGATTCAGGCGACCCGGAGCTGACACAGCCCCTCGGCATCTTGAACTATCGAACGAGGTGTCTACCTCCACTCGTTGCTTTGTCGGATTAGCTGCGGAAACTCGGTACTAGTACAAAGTTCGAGGCCAGAAGCCACTCGTCTCAAGAATCAGAACCAGGCACTCATTTTGATGAATTCTGGAAGGAAGCGCTCCTGGATTCGGAGACAGGGCTCTGGAGGCTACACCGAACTTGCAACAGCATTACTGACATTTGTGGCGGCGCCCTGTTGTCCTTGGGTACTTGTGACGTACCGGTGTCGTACTGGAGCTGTGAGCTGAATTTCTGTGAGCAGTCTCTCTAGGTTTAGGGTTTAGGGTTTAGGGTTTAGGGTGGGGCTTCCTGTTTACACGAGGAGTAAGAAGAACAATTTGAACGGCAGCAAGCAATTCAGATGTCCTTGAAGCCATACGGCTCGTTGGCATGCAGCTTGATTGACATCCTGGCGCATGGATGTCTTGCCGGACAGCCTAAGGTTAAAGGCAGCTCACAGTCCCAAACGCAAACTTTTCAGCATGCCCGGACACCCTCTCCAATCCCCAAGCTTCATTTAGGTGCGAGAGGCAGGAGGAAGTTGATAATCACCAGCAGCTGGCGATAGGAAGGCTCCATGGACACCAAGAAGTTTCCTGCTTCAAACGTGCTGTAAGAAATGGATTCGGAGTAGATGAGCCACAGGAGTTTGAATTTGCAAAGCTCAAGGAGATTCTCACAACAATTGACCATCCCTCAGGCAACTTCCCGTGGCCCACGAGACGATAAAGCACATGCTATGCTGTTATACCTGCCATGCCCAAAGCATTGACATGCAGAAGAGAAACATCGAAACACTGAAATTCCTGCACCCATAGCGAAGACAGCTAACATGCTCCAATCTTCTCTCACACTTCAGGGTTTGTCTACTTTAGAGCTCAAGCTCAAACAATTCCTAGTTCTTGGGCGACTTGCTCACCTGATTCATCCTGTTTGCTCTCGAATCTGAGACATTTTCCGTAAATTCGAGAACACCCTGGGAGAAAAACACAGCCACCGTTCAAGGCCCGGGTCCGTTCGGGTGTTGCGGCGCTTTTCGCTCGTGGAACACCTGGCAGACGTGTCGAATGTCAAGATATTTAGCGAGCCAGCTTAAGCACCTCCCTTGGGTATATGAGGACTCAAAACTTTGGCCCCCTTGCTTGCAGCCCTACTTCTTGCTGAATCTTCTTTAAGTAGGGTTTGGTCCCCAGAGGTCCTCATGCCACATGAGTGCACATGAGAACAAATCTCCCCAAAAAACCCTTGTCCAGTCCCTAGCTCTTGGAGTTTAAGATTGGGGCGTCGGGTCTGTTGGAGTTCTCAAGCCTGAAACCTCTATACATCCGCACACCACATCCTGCACGTTCGATCTTAAGACATCAAACTCTTCTCAGCCCCGAACTTGTCCAATGTCCAGTCGAGGACTCTGCTTGTGTTTCGGTGGTCAAGGCGGCCAAGAAACTTCCGAAAAGTGTGGAGCTCGCCCCTTCGAATGTACCAGCTTTGCCAAAAAACTCTCAACTTCGAAGCCTCCCAAAGGTCCCTGAATGTCCCCCGACCACCTTGTTTCGCTGCCAACATCACGGCAGCCAACCCCCCCCAAGCCCTAATAGCTTCTTCACAGGACAGATGCACTGATTTCTTGAACCCCCCCCCCCCTCCAAATCCGGGGAGCCTGGGGCTCGGTCTTGCCGGTGGACCAGAGGAGCTGCATCTCCTAGTCGAGGGCTGCGTGGGGGGGGGGGGGGGGGGGGCTCCGCTGGAGTTTGGGGATGCAGGGCGTCTATGACTTGTCCTCACTTAAGAGCCTCACAAATCTCCAGACTTGATTTTGAAACACCCCACAGCTCTGTGGAGCCTCAGCACCTGCCGTTTACGCAGAAAGAACCACATCCCCGACTCAACGCCCCTCCAGAGTTGAGGGACTAGCACAACCTCGCTTCTCGCAGAAGGCACAGAACGTTGCTGCGGTACGTGCTTATATCATGGTGGACGACAGTACGGCGTGTGATAAAGACTCTGAGACGAAACTCGCCCGACGCTCCTCGTGGGTCTCCTCCACATGGATCGCACGATCCACTTCACCAAACTCCTGTCGGGGTCTGTCCAGCTTCTGCTTCTCGTGGTGTGTAAAGTCAGCAACTGCAATCGAAACCGAGGTGATGACAACGTGCAGATGTCGGTGAGACTCATTATAGCTGATGCACAGAACTTCCACAGGCTGAAGCATGCAGAAATCTTAACACAGACCAAAACACGGATCCTGAAGTGCCCGAAGATCAAAACATGACATGCGACAGCCAGGGACACTTGCCTCCTCTGTCATCAGCGTTCGTAGGCGCATGCGGTCCTCCGTTACACGTGTGCGAGTTGTGGAGGCCATTACGGGGCATTTATGAGGTCTTGACTCATGACCACGGTGAGATGCATGCGCAAGCTGCAAGGCTTTCAAGGCTCTCCAGCTTCGGGCCTCCCTACGGTCTAAGTTTGCCGGAAGTCCGACACAAAGCTCTTCTTCCTTCAAAATGGACTTGAAAGACTCCTCTCCATACTCTGCACTCCGACGCTGTGAAAGTCAGATGAGCTGAGCAAGCTGATATTGAAGGGAAAGGCCATGATTCCACGAGTGTTCGGGATTGCTAACTTGTGTATATGCATATGTATGTATGTATATATATATATATATATCGACAGAGAGATATAGATATAAAGATGTATATGTAGCTCGAACGGAAGCTCCGCAACAGTGCCAAGGATCCCAGTTCAGCCGCCACTTGTCGTAGTCATCCAGTTCGCCGTCGTAGTAGCCTGCAGCCGTCACCAGGGCAAGTTCGGACGTTCGGGAATTTTGAAAACACTTGCAGGAGCTTCAACTGAGGACGTCCGCTGTTTCTAGTGACACATAGAGCTTTCAGAATTCTGCACGCTTGTTGGCAGTTGACCCTGCTGCTGGAGTGGGGTTAAGCTCACGTGCTTCCCTTGCTATATCAGGACCCTCCTGCAGCTCGACCATAAACTTCTGCGCCCGACGCTCGATCAAATTCAATGAGACCTAGTTCTTGAACTCAGGGGCCATGGACTGAACTACACGACTGAACTGAACTCGTGAATCGCCATTTTCCCGGAAAGACAACAGGCACAATTTCTTAATCAGGTTCCTACATAGTTATAAGTAGGGTTAGAAGCAGGATAACTATAGTTATAACCCATATTAGGGGACTTATAACCCCACTTATAACTACACAACCCCGGCCGAATCTGGGACCCGAGACCAGAGCTACTCATCCGGAGGTGGATCTTGAGGCCGACAGCGGCGGCGATGGCGAACCTCTTCAGCATGCTCTTTTCATTGTTGCATGGGATACGGTTTGGGGGGCCCTGCAGAAAGTTGCGACTTGCACCTTGACTGACATGGCCTGAGGGCTCGGGAGATCCAGTGCGCATTCGGACATTCCCAACTTCCGAAGATGCCATCGCTTTGGAATTCCATCTCCCCCAAAGCGGAACTTAAGCTGAGTGGGGTTGGGCCGAATGACTCGGGCCTGGAGTTGAAAGTATAGTAGTGCCAAGCTCTTGCGAGGGTTGTTTTGGATCCAGAAGCCTTGTTCCAGAATATCTGGGACAATGAATGGCAATCCCGATTTGCCATCCGTACAATCATGTTGGGTGCAAGGCCCTCTAAAGGCCTATTGGCATAAGCATGGGGCTTAGATGCTTTCGTCGGGGTGTGGGTGTTTTCCTTATTGACCGTGCATGGAACGACGTTGCTTGAAATTCCAGGACCTGAATATATTCTCGGGCGGAGTATTCACGATCAAACTTAGCGGCCAAGCTACCGGACCACGTCCATGCGGGCGTGGGAGGCCCGGTAATCGTCCTGCGAGTGTGGTGACCGGACATGCTTGGTGATGCGATCACCACCAGAAAGACAAAACAGAGCCGTGATGAACCCTGCGACGGTCTTCAGTAGCTTCAGCTGCCTATATACCTATCTAACTAACTCTCCGGCTACCTACCTGTAAACCATAAACAGTGCCATGCATGCATGCGTACAGCGCACATACATACATACATACATACATACATACATACGTACATAAATACGTACATAAAGACACGTGTGCATACATATCCCTCCGTGGGCATCCATTCATCCCCGCCTCCCTTCGTCAATCGATCCATCCAAGCTTGCTTGCTTGCTTCCGGAGGAGATGACGCAGCGTAAGCAGGAGACTTCTGAGCAGGCTTTGGCAAAAATCACTAGGTGTTTGTGTTTGGGAGCTTGCAGATGGCCAGGACAACCACTCCCCCCGGCCCTGTGGCCAACCTCGCCTGTGCCTCCAAGAACTCACAAGGCTGCGAACCGCTATGAAACACCAAAGCCGAGACCTGCAAAGCCAGGTTGTAATCTGCTAAAGACCATAAACCATTCGAGGCATCCTCGCACAGACGACGACGACGAACCACCAACCATCATTGAAGTCTGTGAGACAGAATGGCAGGATAATGATTCGGAAGCCTCGTCATCCAAGCTCTGCTTCCATGGAAGATTGAAGCCATCCTCTCCGCACCTCACAATGCCCAGGTCCCAAGGCAGGCATTAGATGTATGGCTTGACGGTATGTATGGCTTGGAGGGTTCCTCGAGGCTTTATGACCCCAGCAGGTTAATTACTCATACTCGCAACAGCAACACAAACAGTAACAGGCTTAAAGAGCAGAAGTTCATGAGCGAGCTGTGTTCTGAAGCAGCCAGTGTGATGTCGTCATACTGTAGCATGAGCAACTGGTAAGATCTCTGCCGCCGTGATGCCTGCGGTTCCAGAGGTACTGGCCCTGCCCTCCTCTTTGAGACTTTTGGATTTGTGGCCAGCGAAGTATCCATCCAATGGCTTTCGGCTTCTGGGGAAGGTTAGCTTGGGATGATCAGGTCGTCATGTCTGGATTCTGGAGGCTCGAGCCTGCGTCATCAATGGAAGAAGAAGAAGAAGCAAACTGCTTCTGTTTTTACAGTCTCCATTCGCCGAAGTTTGCTGGCGGACTGGGTCCAAACCGAGAGCTCAACCGTGAATGCTTCCGCGGCTTTAGATGAATTGAGGTGTAGGGGCAGACAAAGCCTCGGCCCCAACTCAGGTCCTCGGAAGAGGCCGCAGGCCAACATCACCACCGATCGCAGGTTCGAGTAAAACTCGACCTGAGCTGGAACGATCGCATCTTCGATCATCCATTCCCCGGTTCCAATGCTTCTGCTTGAAGCTCAATTTTTCTCGTGTCTTAAGACGGCAGCCCTTGCTTTCTCAGCTGAAAGGCTGGAAAAGGGGACCCATGGCTGGTTTGGACTCTGGTGCTTCTGTCAGGCGGCCTGTCAAAGCTACTCCAGAGGTTTTTATTTATGTTTCGCCAAGACTCTGCATGCATCCGCCCCTCCCAGTATCGCTTGTAGGAGGAGTTGGCACGGAAGACGATGAGAAAGCAAAGGCACTTGCCTCTGCATTCAAGGGCTCTGCAGATACCGAAACTTCAGTGCTCCTAGCAAGCCAAAAGAAGGAAAGCTTGGCCTTAAATTTCAGCTCCGGGCGTCACGGTGAAGTCTTGATATTGCATGTGCTGGCGTCGCAGTTCAGGTTTGATGGCCTTACAGCCTTACACCTGCACTTGTTCTATCCCCACAAGCCTAGCGCTTGCATGCCGCCATGCGGCCCCAAATTTCGCTGTGCTTGAAGGCGTTCCCGAAGTTCATGTCGAGGAACTCTTCCTTTGGCAACAGAGATACCGGTAGCCTCCCTCAGCGCCGATGCAGCTCCGCCCCCAACAGTCGAGTGCAATTTGCAGCTTCGACTGGTGCCTCTTGGATCAAAAGGGGTGCCTTAAAGTACAAGCCAGAAAGTTGGAATATGATTATCCTAAACCCTTTATGGTAAATTAAAAGGGATCCTACCATTAATCCATATTCCAACTTTCTGAAGTTCTCTTTATGCGGTCGTCTTGGGCCCCCACCGACCCAGCAGTACTCGCCAGAATGGGGAGCATCAGTAGGATTAAGCTATACTATTCTGCACAGGGTATTCGGACATCGAGTGGGCTCTGCATGCTGCGTCATCAAGATCTCATAGATCGTGCTTGGCCTGCTTGCCCAGTGCTTCCGCGTCTGCCCTGATGCCCGATACTGCCGAGCGACTCAACTGTAACGGACCAAGGCGGCTCCGAACTGTAACCTACGCAGCCTCATCCAAAACTGCAACGTGCTACAAAGTCGTGTGCCCGTAGATTCGTAGCAACCTGTTTCACTGCACAGTCACATCATGTTCGTCAGCAAGCATCTAGAGCCGATAGCACAAAGCTTTCGGATTCGAGCTACGCTTTCACTTTGACCCAGGCCATGGGAAAACAGCGGCTAGCTGCGGCTTTAAGTTCTTGATCTTCGATACCCAAGGGTCGAGAAGAAAAGCCGTCACCAGGTAAACAAAGAAGAGGCCCAGCTTGTTACAGCAGGCCTGCGACAAGCCCGTGGGGTGGAGTTCTTTGTTCGGCACTGCGATGCAAAATGCATCAAGGATACATGCACTGCTTTGGAACATGTAAAGCATGTATGCAAATCAATGACTAGACCGATGAAAACGCAGAAGTGGCACATGGCACAGCTCATGATTCGAGGAGAGTTGGGCATGTGATGTCGTGTCAGCACCCCATATTTAATGATTCGAACCGGGCTCTTGGGTATCATAGTTTCCGTAGCCAGGAGCCTGCTGCGGCTGTGCAGAAACCCTATCGGAGCCTACCTGCAACAGGGTCCTTGACGCCAAAACTGGAGTTCGGATGCCTGGATGGTCGTTCCCTCCCATCTGAAGAGGACGTCGGTCCAGGATGCGGCATTGTACCAAATCATGCGGATGTGCAAAGACTGCACCGACAAATCAGCTAAGAAGCATCTAGTTCCCTGCGACGTTTGACAACACGCTCATATAACTCGGCACGAGTGCACGAAGTTCTCTGATGAACAATCCGAATACAACCCGCCCCGTGTTTAATACTGAAATCTCAGGTGTGACGGGGGGTTGAGCCTCAGAGAGCCATTGAGGTGTCAGGCTCCGGGCTACCAATATCATCTTGGGCGAGGTCATGTTGCTTAGTTCAGCGACCTAGTCAAAGCTGGGGCCGAAATCCGTGCCGCAGTCAGAATTCAAGCAGCTGCGCTTGTTCCTCCTTCCAACCCCCGTCTCGTTGCCGTTGCTCTTTGCAGTTCAGAACCATGTCGACTCCTCGAACCCCGAAGCCTTAAAACCGTGTAGATGAACTAAGACTGGGACGAGTATCCCCAGTATAGTATAGTTTCGAGTCCTGCATACCATGCGTTGAAAGTTTCATAAACGGCGGCTATGCCCCAAAGCTCGGATCCATGTCAATGTGCATGGGACTGTCTTGGTGCCTCACAGAAATCTCGGACTTACACTCGAAACCCTAAATTGCTCTAGAGTAAACCGGCCTTGTTTCAGGAAGCATGCAAACCCAGGCACGACACTAAACTGAATTACATAAAGCAAGTACTACACGTTACTTCGAACGGCCTTTGCGTATGTGGTGTTCAGGGCTGGGTGAGGGCTTGGCAAAAACAGCTCTTCCACCTTGTCGGCCACCTCTGCGCCGACTGCTTCCTAGCAAGGGCTCCACGGAAGCCCTTCCAGATGTTACGAGGCGCTGGTGGGCTAGTTTTGCTTTGACTACAAGATGGCTTTGGTCTGAGCTTGAGGAGAGGTGGGCACGCTTGAAAGGCCAGGGAGAAACAGCTCCAACCAGAAGACGAAGAATCAAAACACGTCGCAGGGTACATCTCTTGTTTGCTTGATGCTGCTCTTCCAGGTCGCCCGCTCCTGCAATCGGGGCCAACAACTTGATCGAAAGTTCCGGTCTGCTTGAAGCCAGCTTCACCCTTCAAAACCGCGCTGAAAGCCAAAGCACGCAATACATCCTGATCCCCTTGCGGACCCTCCAAGTTCCCTCCACATCATCATCGCTCTGCGCGCTCTTGGCAGGATGGTTTCGGATAGCCGTGCCTAATTCATACAACCACAGACACCCTGCAACCGTGCACCCTGAACCTGATCCACGAAGCCTGGCAAAACCCCAATCATCCGAAGCGCCAAGCCTTGAGGTAGGCGCGGATGTTGGCCTGCGGGGCCAGATCTCAAGCTTTGGCTTTGGGAGATTTCCTAAGGGCCCTGTAGCTTCTCGGAGTACTGGGCCTTAATAATTAGAACAGGGTTTTGGGGCCTATTATTTTAATTAATATAATTGTAATAAGGAGCCCCCAACTTAGTATTGGTAATTATGTAAGCCCTTATAGCAGCAGGTTTACCAGGGACACCGGAGCTGACACAGGGAATTGCTACGCCCACACCTGGGTCTCCTCCGCCTGGTCGGGTGTGGCCACCTTGCCGGTTCCGATGGCCTCGCAAATGGCTCTCTTCAAAGCTCAGTCCCCCTGAACTTTCTGCTGCAGATATACTACAGAACCCTTCTTGGGAGCCGTGGATGTCTCGTATTTACCGGTTCGTTGGCCCGAAGTGCTGAACCTTTCTGTTGTAGTACGACTACTCTCGGGCTGGGGTTTACATATCGGGATTCGGTTTGGGATTTGGGGCTCAGGCCTAGAAGGTTGGTGGCGTTGTTCAGGAGACATCCCATGCGCCGCAAGCGAACAATGCACACCAAGCCACCCAGACAGGCTCGTAGGCGATGACAATGTTGTCCTGCCCCAAAACTGTAGCATATTCCGGCCAGACATGGTAATCCACATATATGGTAAGTATTATCATAAAGTGCACTGAGAAAGAATAGGGTAATTCTTCTGGCTCCTGCACTATGCTGGCTGTCCGAGGAGCCAGACTTGAAGGTGGACATCTGCGGGTTGAGATGTGAAGTTTCGAACACTAGGTCCTGGAGACCGTCAAGCCTAAACCCGTGGAACGGAAGTGTAGACAAAGACTTGGGGAAGTCAGAAGTCGTCAGTGCGGCCATTCAGTCTCTGATCGGTGGTTCAAGAACGTGCATTGCTCCAGGAAACTCGTGGCGGGTCAGACCAGGCACTGTAGTCACTAGATATCAGTTAATCATCCTGGCATGCCATTTTCGTCTGCGTTGGCAAAGCTTGGAACTGGAGCTTGGAACATCGGACTGGGTTGCTCTCAGATCAGGGCTGTGGAAACTTATACTGAGTGCAGTTGCGTCTGGCAATGCGAAGCAGTCCCAGTTCGTGATCTTCGGGATCACAGCGGCGAGCTGACGCTTGTTCACCTCAGGCTAAGCTTCAAGCGGTGAGTCTCGTCCAGCTAATTCAGCCATCGTTTCTCACCGAGTCGAGGTGTCTAGAACGTTTGCGGCTTAGTCGGAAATACTGCAGCGAGCCAAAAGAAGAACAGAAAACGTCTGCCGCAATGTTGGGCAATCCGATCCGACAGATCCGAAGTGGACCGTTACACAAAACACCGAGGCCCGCTGGGGTTTAGGGTTTAGGGTGAATTCTGAACTCGTCTTGTCAACTCAAGCTGAGGCTCGGGATCGAGACACATGCTGGGGCGCAGTTCACCAACACTCGCCTGACCGCAGAGTAGCCTTCATAACGCCCAAGACAAAGTCCGAAAAAATACAACACAAATCTAAAAATTACCGACAGGGCATCAACTTAAGACGTACGCAAAAAGATAAGACACTATCACTACCCACGCAAGAACAGAAGAGAGAGAACCGGGCGCACGCACCTTGAAGGAACCTCGAACACCCTTGAGTTCCTTTATAAACCCTGAACCCTAAAACCCTCAACCCTCAAGTGCAAAAAACCCTAAAAAGCCTAAACACCCCTAAAAGTTTCCTTGGGCTCCTGAGCTCCCAAAGAGACAAAAAAACGGCGCCTCGTCCGTCTTGCCGGACTCTCGCTCCTCCAGGAGCTCGCCGATGCAGAAGATCACCTGCTTGGAGGGTCGGGGGACTTAGTAACTGGTTATTTTAGGGACTTATAAGTACCATAACCCCAATTAGGGTCCCTTTTGGGGTACTTATAAGTCTACTTACTACCTGGGAGTTTCCGAAAGTTGGGGGTACCTTACTCTGGCGGCCTTATAATAAGGATCCTACTATTTAGGGTACTATTTTGTGGTCCCCCATTGTCGGAAACTCCCACCTGGGTTTAGCGGCTTTAAGGGCCTTTGGAAGTAGGCTTTAGGGTGTAGGGGCTTTAGGGGGCTTTGGAATTATATGTAAGATGAGAGCTCAGGCTTATATAGGGTTTAAGTGGTTTAGGGCTTTTTTCAGGGCTTTAAGGTCTAGTAGCTTCACGGTTTCAATGTATAAACTGGGAGTTCCGGGTTGCGGGTTTCACGCTCTGAAGGCTTTGTCTATATTAGTCCTTTAGCTGTGCGCGTCCAGAAATTCCGAGTTGGTTGAGGGAGGGGGACACCTTGCAAGACCCCCAAAAAACAGCGGGATGACCACCCAACCACCCATCCCCCATAGGACCTTCCGAGTTTCTTTAGAGCTTGCAGGCACTCTTGCAAGGTTTTGTAAGGCTTCGGCGGAACCCTCAGCTCCACACCCAGTGCTTGCGGAGTTCGGGTGATCACTTTGCTTTTTCGGTTTGAGACAGGGCAAGGCATTGTCTCTGCAATCCTTAATCGTCTTGTGGTTTAGGGAGGAGGGCATTCGTTGCCCCAAAGCCTCAACAGCTTGTCAAATCGAAAGGGCGGAGCCTTGATCCCGGCTGCCTGGCACTTCTCCACCTTCACGGCTGTGTCCTGTTTGGAGGCAGAGCGGTTCCGGGCATGGGGAGTCAGACAACTCTAATGAGACTGCTGCACACAGATTGGCAGGAATTGCCGACAAAACTGAAAGCACCGTTTTGGAGCGTGCGGCATGCTGCAAGACCCCAATGCCAACATGGTCTCCCTCTTCAAGTCAACTCCTGTCGATTCTACGGCCTCCACTTTTCCTGAAGCAAGGGGCCTGCGATTTCCTGGTCTTTGAGCTATGGAGCTAGTTGCTCCGAGCAGATTCGGGTTCATGTCTTACAATTTCGACATGGTTGGTCGAAATGCTGTCCTGCTTAAGCTCACCTCGAGGCTCAACTCTGGGAAACGATGCACCCTCCTTGTTTATACTACCCGACTGGACCGAAACATTGTCCGTAGTCCGTGCTGACTAGTATCAAAAACTGCCTTACATGCTCGAAAACACTCAGCTTCTGCCACCTCGTCGGATTCGCCGTACTTGCTTCGACGTTCCGAGTGGCCGATGAGGGTATATGGCACCTCCGACTATCTGAGGTCAAAGACTTTGAGCAAACATATTACAAGTTTCGGTACATGAAGCTTCACTCAAGATTTGGGGTCTTTGAAACTGGGGCCCAGCGAAAGGCGTATGCTGGATTCGAAGAGTCCATACAAGATTTGAGCCATCAAACTCGAACCACGACAGCATTCGACAAGCTTCATGGTAGCTGATGTAGTTCTAAGATCGGAGCTACATCCGAAACAGGGACCCTGCTTGTCGGGATGGTACCTCACAGAATCCCCTCTCTTTTTGCATTCCAATCTGGGCGCATGGCCTTTTGCCGCTGTCTAATATTGCAGTGGACCAATGGTTTAAGGCCGTGGCTTCGGGATGAGGGACGAGGACTTATGGATCTTCAGCTGCTTCGAAGCAGCCGGCACAGTGCTGTGGCCCTTGCTTGCAAATCCAGCAGATGAGGGATTGCAATTCTGCTGCCGGTACCCACTGGGCACTGTTGACCTTCGGCCGCACCGACAAACTGCCCGAGTCCATGAAAAACGCTCAACTACCTGAAAAGTCCTGAAACCATGCAGAAAAGCGCAGAAAGACACGAAACCACACACCAATCTAAGGCCTCATAATCCATGCCGAAGCCCGGGAAGGGTAGAAGGAAACAATGAAACAAACAGTTGAAGGCACCTCCATGTCCTGCAGGTGCACGGCCTTGGCAGAGGATCGTTGACGTCCGACATTTGTCGATGCTTGAAGCAGTTCATCGAATGAGAGGGTGAACAAGGAATCATCAGAGACATTTTGCAGGTCTGACCTACGGATGCGAGGCATTGGAAGCACCACGAATGTAAACGTAGCCCTGTGCGAGCTGAGGTGATGTAATGACCAACCAACCAACCAACCAACCAACCAACCAACCAACCAACCAACCAACCAACCAGAGAATCTACTAGAGTCTGAAATAGTATGCCATAAGAACCTACTACAATACACTACAGTATAATATGCCACAATAATCCACTATTATATAATGGAGCATATTATACCATATTATTCTACTAATCCACTAGAATCTGTCAGGTCCCGAGCTCCTCCGTGCCGAAACGTCTTTTGCAACCGCCGCGCACTACATGGAGGATCAGGCGCTCCTAGACGTTTAAAGGGATAATAATAATTCCAGTAAGAACAACATGGCAACGAATAACACTAATGATGATATTGGTATTCATACTACAACATTCAGGCAATACGGAATCCCAGAAAGAGCTCAGAGTTCGATTGATCGGAGCCAGGACATTCAGGGAGAAATCTGGACAAACGCCTAGCAGGCCCTGCACCGCCACAGTTTCAGAGGGCAATATTGTCCCTGCAGATACCCCTAGTTGTCCCCGTGCAGCTCGAAGCTGCAACAACCCTGAACCTGAAGGCATGGTGAGTGAGTTTCCGCTCGAAGCAAGCTCCAAGTATGAAGCTATTGACGGATTTGCAATCCTGCTCGCCTGCTACCGGACTCCACGAATGCACAACTGTTCGAGACGGGTTTCAAGTCTACTGCTACGCTGTCATGTGTGCTCATTTTCAAAATGGTACAGGCCCTTTTGATTCATGCACGGCCTTCGGGTGAAGTCTTCGATGCCGGACAGTTCTCCGCAGCACCGCAAATGCCCGACGCAACGGAGCACGTGGCAGTATTCGACAGGGAGAGGGCAACATTTCAAGCTGCAAACCAGTACTCAGTGCAACCCTGCAGGTCCGCATGTTAAGGGCATGCGAAGAGCAGCTGTTCCTGCCCAGGGCCTTGACAGCAAAGCACAACTCAGGGTTCCATGGCTGTAAGCTAGCTGAAGCACTCAACACCACAAAACCCAAGTCGGCATCAGCGAGTTCGTGAAAATCGCGAACCCTCAACCGCCGCGGTGTTGTTGACTGGGCTCCAGACGGTCCACTCACCCGTGAAGGCACCCATGTCCTTGGAATCCAAAGGCTCGGCCATGATAACAGTCTTCAGACTTACTTGTTAGGCTTTGCAACAAGCTATTTTTCACACAGCCGAATTATCGTCTTGGTTCGTTCGAAGGAGTCCACACGAGGCTGGCCCGACACACGGCCACCTCCAACGCAAGATGTTGCTTGTTGAGTTCGGGCTCGAGAACTTGAAGCCTTGACATCCCCGATCCCAGTCATGCAGACTTCCGGAGGCAACGGCACGAGCTTTGGGAAGCCATATCGTAGCCTTACTATGACATTGAAAAGTTGGCCTTGAGCAACTCTCGGAAGGATTGGTCAGACACAAACGGTTTAGAATAGGTTTAGGCAGTCGGGGTTGGGGGCCAGAGCGCAGGGGCTGCAGTCTGAAAACATTCATGCAAGCGTCATTCTTGCCCACGTTCTGCGAGGAGACCTGGCCAAAAGAGGGAAGAAAGGATCCAAGGCTACTGGCTTCACAGCTTCTTGGAGATGGCATCCCGGATTCACCGACAGTTGAAGCTTCTTCCTAAGAGGTATTTTTTGATGGCGGGGTCTTCGAAGGAGTTCTTCACTGAGCAACATGGCGCTCCAAGAAGGACTCTAGTCTGAATACCACGAAAGCACCGCACTGTTTCTCCTGAACCAGGCTAACGCTTACGGTAGGGTCAGTAGGGCTTCGTCAAGTGACGACAGGAATCTGAAACTTCGGAGCGTTGAAACCTAAATCGCAAGCGCTCAAGCCCACACCTTCCATCCCGCTTCTCGGCTTCGTTAGTAAGAAGCAAGTACCGAAATCTAAACCACTGGTTGAGACTCCGATTTTCCATAGCCAAATCCCTATAGTAACCTTCAGCCCTAGGCTATTCCCCATGGCGCCTGCATACCAAGGCCCTCCAGGCCGGCTTTGACGGATCCTCGGAGTTCGTCACCAGAGAAGAGCTCTCATCACTTACCCCCTCCTTCTTTGAAGCTTCAACAGAATCGGGATAGTGCTAAACTGCTAAACATCAAGAGTTTTGCAGTACTTAGTTACTTAGTTGAGGGTCGGAGGACTTGTGAGGTTGGGCCTGCTGAGCTTCAGAAGGCTTATCATTGCGGAGGGGTATTTATGCTATCATGACCGGTCGCCACAGAGTACTGAGTATGCCCATAAGCCTGAAACTACCGCAGACAAGACACCCAGGTGAAGCGCGGTCGGAGCGATTACAACTTCCACCTTGTCCTGCAAACAGTTGCGGGCATTGTAGGCAGGGTCTTCAGTGCTGGGAACCTCAAGACCTAGCAAAATTTGATATCATATGTGGTTAGACAACGACTCGGATAGCAAAACTAGTTCACCGAAGCCACTTTATTCACGCGAACGGCAATGCTCGGCCTGCCACCTGTCTGCATTTCACAGTTCAAGAATGGCGGGGCCGTCGGATTGTGTCCCACGTCCGTAGAAGAGCAAAGCATGGCGAATGGCTTGCTTTTGTTAGCCCTTGAGGACATATAGGCGTACGAGGTACCAATGCAATCTGCACGAGCTCCGCCGCCAACACCAACAGCATCCCCAGCACCAACCCCCACCCTGACCCCGACCAGCCAACCAGCCAGCAAGCCAGCCAGGCAGCCAGCCAGGCAGCCAGCCAACCAACAGCACCTACAACAATCCCTACTCCAACTCCTACTCCCACTCCTACTGTTGCTGCTGCTGCCACTGCAACTGCTGCTGCTGCTGCTACTACTACCAGCAACACCTTCACTAGTCTAATTTAGGGGCCTTATTAACTAGAATAGGGTTTGGGGGCACACTATACTATAATCAAAATAAGGGACCACCAAAATAGTATAGATAATTATTTAGACCCCTGTATTAGGTTTCCGAAGTTCATGCAACAGGGAACCCCTATGACCTCCCCTTCGAGAAACCGAGCCCCCCGAAGCAGAACCGCAGAAAAACCCAAGGTTTCTGGTGTATAACTGTATATATATATATATATATATATATCCCTAAGGGTCCAAGTACATAATAATCATATACTCTCTTAAATATTAAGCTACATAACTACTATCCTAAACCCAAGTACCTGATTATTGGGTCCTTTGGACCCTTAGGGTATAGATAGATACATAGATAGTTCCCTTTATGAAACAACAAATCCAATTTCATCCCCTGCTGTGTCACTCTTCAGGGCCGCGTACAATTCTATCGACGCTACACGGCTACAAGATCTTTTCCCCTTTCCACGTCTTACTAGAGACTGCAAGTCCCTGACTACAAACCCCAAAACCCTGCCTTGTCGAATCCTTTCTCCTTCCACGCTTCCACTAGGGCCTCTTGGGTTTGCTCGTCCGGGCAGCTTTGGGTTGTCGTTGGTCTCATCGTTACTGTTTTTGCTGGGGTTGCTGCTGCTGTTGTTGATGGTGCTGCTGCTCCAGCTGCCGGTGATGGCGTTGGTGCTGGTGGTGGTTTTGGTGTTGGTGTGGGTATCGTTATGGTTATCCTTGACATCGCTGTCGCTGGCGTTGTTGTTGTTGCTGCTGCTGTTGCTGCTGCTGGTGCTGTTGCTGTTGCTGCTGTTGTTGCTGTTGTTGCTGCTGTTACTGTTCATTGTTGTTGTTCGCGGTGGTGGTGGTCGCGGTGGCGGTGGCGGTGGCGGTGGCGGTGGCGGTGGCGGTGGCGGTGGCGGTGGCGGTGGCGGTGGCGGTGGCGGTGGCGGTGGCGGTGCGGTGGCGGTGGCGGTGGCGGTGGTGGTGGTGTGGTGGTGGTGGTGGTGGGGTGGTGGGGGTGCATGGGGGTGGGCGTGGTGGCGGGTGGCGGTGCGGTGGGTGGCGGTGGGGGGGCGGTGGCGGTGGCGGTGGCGGTGGCGGTCGCGGTGGCGGTGGTGGTGGGGGTCGCGGTGGCGGTGGCGGTGGCGGGGGCGGCGGCGGCGGCGGTGGCGGTGGTGCAGTGGTGGCGGTGGTGGCGGTGGCGGTGGCGGTGGTGGTGGTTGCTGTTGTTGCTGTCGTTGAAGTCGTAGTAGTAGTAGTAGTAGTAGTAGTAGTAGTAGTAGTAGTAGTAGTAGTAGTAGTAGTAGTAGTAGTAGCAGTAGCAGCAGCAGCAGCAGCAGCAGCAGCAGCAGCAGCAGCAGCAGCAGCAGTAGTAGTAGTAGTAGTAGTAGTTGTTGTTGTTGTTGTTGTTGTTGCGGTTGTGGTTGTCGTTATAGTAGTAGTAGTAGTAGTAGTAGTAGTAGTAGTAGTAGTAGTTGTTGTTGTTGTTGTTGCTGCTGCTGTTGTTGGTGGTGGTGGTGGTTGCTGCTGGTGCTGCCGGTGCTGCTGGTGGTGGCGGCGGTGGTGTTGTCCAAGTCACCGTCATCCTTAATGGTGTCGTTGTGCCTGTTCACCCCATGTGGCAAACTAGGTGGTTTAGCAAGTGGCACATGGAAGAATGACCTTGCAGACAAGTAAAATGGCCTGCTCAGGTGTGTGTAAGATATTCCAAAACGAATGGGGCGCCGACGACCCAACAACCAGAATGCAATGATGTATGTTTATCATCAATCACATCTACTATCGTATGCCTCCCGCTTCAGGGATGTCTGGAGCACGGCGATGGTTGGATTTCAAACCATAGAGACGAAACGCCAATTATCCCGACACATTCACCCACCGGCAAGCTCACATTGCAGTGTCCAAAACCTCCAGCCGTCGAAAGCTTAGCGGTGCATACGTCCTAGGCTTGGCAGACAGTTCCTACTGAGACACGATTGCATTCACGGCCGTTCCATGCTACTTGCATCTTCGTCACGATCACTGCCATCAGCAGAATCAAGGCATCACCACCACCACCACCACCACCACCACCACCACCACCACCACCACCACCACCACCACCACCACCACCACCACCACCACCACTATTAATACATTCGTCTATAACCCCTTCTGAAACGCCTAAACCCTGAGTAATTAAAGCTTAGCTGTCGGTTGGGCACGTATACGAGCTACGAGCACAGCGAGGCTGGCTTTCACGCCTTGGCATCCGCCAGCTTGCTGGGGTTGCACTTCCAGTTGCCACCAACGATCGGCCTTTCTTGAGCGCTGCTTTGCGTCTGTGTGAAAGGCGTATACCGTAATACGTACTCTTTAGCGCATTCATAAAGCTTTGCAGTGCTCTCCAGATCAGAATCCTTCTAACAGAGTTCCACGGTCAGAAACAGCAGCACTGTAGGCAGCACTCTTCAGTGAAGCTCGGACATTGCCCTCCGTCGGACTTTAAATGATGTCCTTGAGCCCAAACCGGAAATCCTTATGCGAAAGAACGGAGGCCCTTCGTCGCACACTGTGCCGAGAGCCGGGCTTGCGGGACATGATGACCTGAAGACGGCTAAAGTACAAGCGCTCCAAAGTGTTTAATAAGGGGGCGTGCGGCTTTGTTTAGGAGTTTCATGGGTCGAGAATTTCTTCACCAAGGGGTTGAGGGTTCGGGGGCTAGCACTGAAAGGGGCCAGGTGCAGCTGAAGTAGTTTCCGAGTTGCAACGGCTTTCACAAGGATGGAAGGCTCGAGGCCCCAACCAAAGTGCATCCCGAAGCGGCTAACATGCTGAACCCCCTCCTTGCAGCCTTCATTTCCGGCAGCTTCTTGCCGCGTCATTCAGGGTCGCTTGCATTCCAGGATGATCATTCAGTCTGGAGAGCATTTTTGGCTGCATGGCTCAGCAAGCTCCAGGTTTCAAGGTGTCGGGAATCACCCCGTGGATGCTTCAGGCGCTCGGGGTTTGAAAGGCACTGCATCTTCTCCACAGGCCTTTTCGAAATGCGAAATATATCGTAGTTCCTCAATGTCCCGGCCCTAATCATTAAGGCTGGGACCTCCGTTGTATCGTAAGCTCAAGACACCTTGTCAGCCCTGCAAATCCAAACGGGTGTAGGAAGCCTATCAGCCCTAAGCCCTCTGCCCTCAGAGAATCAACCTTCCGCCAACTCGGCTCAGGGCGGTGCGAAAATGCGAGAGAGGTGCACGAACAGGCCAAGTTGAGCTCTGAAGTTGCTGCTTTGAGCACATACGCATCGGAACGAGGAGGCCATAAAGCCCATGAAACCGACTTGCGAAGCCAATGCCAACCGAAAAGGCCTTAGGGCCAGCCTTTGCCTCTGCAGGAGCTCTGGGGCATTCGGGGTGTTCAAAGTGTGGAACTTCGGGGTGCGTACTAGTTCATCCTGCGGATACCACATATCACGATGAACATGCTCACCGTCATCCCTGCAGCGTTACAGTGAGACGCGCAACAGTAATGCATGCCAGACCTGGGCTGTTTTCAAACAACGATCTGCAAGGGTATAGGGTTTAGGGTTTAGGGGACAAGACACTTGTCAAACAACGGAAAACCGTGGGACGTGAAGACGAGCTGTAACGATGACGTCATGTGACTGGGCTTCAGAATTTAGAGCCCTGGTTCGCGGGTACTAGCAAGGCTAGCCGACTATGAGCTGATGAGCTCATTTAATGCAGGAAGCCTCGCAGCACATGTGCCTCCAAAAATGTAACATGAGCGCAATTGCAGCAATAACTGAGCCTTTCTAGCTATTGGCATTTATTCGTCACGATTCGGAAGCTTGACAACTTCGCCATGTGGAAGAGTGTGAACTCAAGTTAATCGGGCCGTTGTGGTTTAAGGCTGGATGCTGTCCGCTTTACGCGGGCGTGCAGTCTACACCAAGGTCACTCCAACAGGCCTCGTGGCTTTAAGCACCTGGGCTGGACCCGTCTGTTGTCTGACAGCGGCACACCCTCTTTTGTGAGACCGCGCGTTGATGCTGTCTTAAATCGGAAATCGAAATCATCCGGCAGGCACCTTCCTGGAAAGAGCCGGGCTGTTCACTTCCCGGAGGATAAATCTGCGAAGCGGGTCAGCTACAGGCAATGAATGCTGTCAGAATTCATCCCCAAAATCATCGTTGTGTTCCCAAAGTCGCCCGAAGTGAAAATCCGACTTGCATGCATGTAGAGGGTTTTTGCACATGTCAGAACGGAAAGGGGCTGCAGACTCTCAGATATATACCACATACCTCTGCGCTTCGTGTCCCCCCTAACACTTTCTACCTCTGCTCTTCGTGTCCCCCTAGCACTTTCTACCTCTGCGCTTCGTGTCCCCCTAACACTTTCTATCCAGCATAGTCAGGACGAAGACCCTACGTCAGCCTTTCGCCCCATGCATGGGACTTCGGCTTTCTGGATCAGACTCAAGATCCTTCTTCTCATCTTTTGCATTTCCGGAAGGGCCCCCTGGCTTTCTGCGGAGACAGCATGGAGCCCCATGAACAGAGGCATGAAAGCGACACCTTGAGTTTCGAAGCTTTTCAAAGCGCTTTGGAGTGCAATCCTCAGCCCGTTCTGACACTAGGCGGCCGACGCCCCGGAAACAGTGTAGGGAAGCCCCTTCACAACGAGGCAAACCCCAAGTTCTTTCCCAGAGAGCTTAACTTGAGGAGGTTTGCTCGGCCACATGTCTTATCTGCTACCTGTACACAAGTATTTTCTGGGTCTAGTGCCGGGTGGCTATGGGGCCGGAACCCGCAGAGTATTCTCTAGAGGTTGAAACAACAGAAATGCAGACAGCTCCACAGATTCGACGATGCCTGGATTCTTGGCGCCCGAGCGGAACATACGCCTAAGCCACCCGCAGCTTGGGCCCTAGGGAAAAGACGATGCCACGGGCCGGCCTATAAATATATATATATATATATACACATATGTATATATATATATATATGTGTGTGTGTGTGTGGTGTGTGTGTGTGTGTGTGTGCGTGTGTGTGTGTATTGTATTTTGTGTGTGTGTGTGTGTGTGTAAGGCTAATCCACGGGGGTCCGGGATTCAGGGGCTCTCCGGTTCCGCATTGATGGCAGGAGTCGGCCCAAGGGCTCTGAGCCTTCGAGGTGTCTGCAATCCGCCTGTGGGTGCTCTCTCTTCGTGAAGTCTCCACACTGAGGACATTAACTTCTCCGTAGACCAGATGTAGAGCAAGATGGTCTTCTAAGGATCGCACTTGGGAGCATAGGGCTCACTAGGGACTCAGCTCAAAGTTTACTCTCATCATATCGCGCTGGAGTAGATTGTTAAGGGCTGGGCGGACCACTTTGCTCAATAATTTTGGAAAATCCTCTGGCATCGCCCCCGGAGTTCAAGGGCTGGCCGCGGACGATCGTCAGTTCCTCAAAGCAACAGAGGCGCCCATGGAGTGTGTATCAACGCAAACTCCTCATAAGAGGCACAAATGTCGAAGTGCAACCGTTGGGATCGTCATTAATTGATGCGAAGGCCAAACAGCAGGGAGGGCCTCCGAGTTGCTACGAACCCAATCCTGAAACGTAGCCCATGACCCAGAGCCTCCGAACATGACTCAGGACTCAGGCAGGCCAAATTACCGGAATCCTCCTCCGACAGTTGACAAGTGCTACTGTGCTGCCACTTCTTTTGTTACCACTGCTGCTACTGCCGCTACCGCTGCTGCCGCGAGGATGATGATGACGACGATGGTGGTGGTTGTAAGGCCTAAGTTTTTCAGCTGGGCGGCGAGTAGGCGCCAATGGTCTGCAAAGGAGGAAAGCGCCGTTCCGCCTGTCAGTCAAAGTCAGGCCTTCCCAGAGAGCCCAATACCCCTTAATTAAGGAATATGGCCTAAATCATAATATGAAGCCCTATATAATTTAAGCCATATTCCTTAATTAAGGGGTATTGGGCTCTCTGGGTTTGCATCCGCCTGATGCTCGAGGTGCTATGCCGAGGCGGAGTTTTGGGTTGGGTCAGTCGGGTCTGTGCCCATGTGTGTGTTTCCAAAAATAGGGGACCCTAGCATAGTACCCTAAATAGTAGGATCCTTATTATAAGGACCCCAAAATGAGGTACCCCTAATTTTCGGAAACTCCCATGTCAGTGATGCCAGGCTCCGACTCTGAGTGCTTTCCGGCACTTGAACACTTGAATCAAAGCCGGGATGCCCAAGCATGGTCGCAGCACTTCAAGAGACGGAGAGCACAGCAGCGCCTTCACCTCTTCTGTCAGCACGTGGATAAGCCTCAGCCGCCAAAAAAGATCGGTACTTGAAGCTTGCAACTTGCAACTCCTGGCGGAGAGTCTAGGGATGGAAGCTCTTTTACATCAGCTTCATGTAGGCCCGGCTCTCCCAGAAGTCATATTTCTGCCTAGGTCCTGGTTCAGCGAGGCCTTCGGGCTTGCAATCCTGGCTTCTTGCATGCCTGGCATAGCACCTTTAGACTGACGGAAATGAGTTTTGACTGGAACCAGCGCAAGCCCGGAAGCCTCCATCCTTCCTAGAACTGCCACCGCCCACCTCTGCAAAGATCAGAGCTCCAAGCGGGAAAGCTGACATGAGCTGACCGAAGCTCGACAAATTCAAGCCCAGCATAACTTGCATCGTCATGCGAAGTTGCAAACCTTTCTTGGGCTTATCGTGCGAAACACTTGCAAAAAACTGTAGACGACACTGACGACCTTAAGGTGTCTCCTCGAAACTTCGATTTGGAAATTCCCTTCAGAGGTTAGGGCGTGTATGGTTAAAGCTTGCAGACATCGTTTCGGAATTTGTGGTGTTGTGGGCGGGGGTCGGGTTCTCCGGTAGAAGGTACACCGGGCATCTTCGGGATATCCCGTGTACTGTACAGGAACCATTTGCTTGCACGCTGCAGCCAGGAGACATGCCGTGCAGACTGCAGCGATACATGAATCAAACATGAACAGACTGAGGCGGCACTTCGATACCAGATCGCATTCAAGGTACGGCTGCCATGGTTTGATCACAAAGAGCATTTTCAAGAGCATCTGCTGGGGATATTACACTATATATATGTATGTATAAAAAGAAACATGAAAGTAAGATATCACAACTCTGCAGTTCGACCCTGGCTCTTACAGGACACCCTACGCTGGGGTAGGGTTCCTTACCTAAGGGACCCAGCCCCATGACAACGCCGCCCCTCCCCCCCCCCTAGCAGTCTGAGTCCCATGTCCAGCCACGCATACCCTTAGCAGCCTTCCTAAAGGGAACTCCAGAAAGCTAGAATGTGGATTAATGGTAGGATCCCCTATATTTTACCTTAAAGGGCTTACGATAATGATATTCCAACTTTCTGGCTTTTACTTTAAGCTCAGTGCCACAGAGCCATCTCGGGAGCCGGTGCCTGGAGGGGCTCCGGTCGGATCGGTGGTTTACTTGGAGGATCATGGGACTTAGTATGTAAGGTTATAAGTACCTTAATTGGGGTTATAAGTATAGTTACCCTAATTATAACCCTAGTTACTAAGTTCCATGATCCTTCAAGTAGGGTCTAGTGAGTTCAGGTTCAGGGTGTGGGCCAGACGGTTCTTAGGGATTTTTGTAAGCGTCGATGCAACGTAAACCTCAAACAATCCTTGAACAAATGCGTGTTTGGCTTCTGTGCTCCAAACCTAGACCCTCCATCTACCCTCTATTAGGCCCTAAGTGCCCCTTATTTGGGACCATATACCCCTATTTGAGGGTACAAGGAGGGTCCTGGTTTTGTTCGGGTATTAAGTCGACTCCTCGGCCTTCGAGTGTTCGTAGAATGCACGGGGGCTTCCAGTCTTTCAAGCGCACGGTTTAGGGTTTAGGGTTTAGGGTTTAGGGTTTTGGGTCCGAAAGCCACTAGTTTCTGGAAGTCCACGGCTATTCCAACGTAGCTGTACCGTACCGACGTAGCCTGAAGTAAAAGGCCTTCTGTGCCTGGGGCGGGAGAAGAGAGCACGCAAGGCTTGAAGCATGATGCAGGTTCGAAGTGCTGCTGTACAAGTAAGGATAGCTCAAGGTGCACGCCGCGGATTCCCATAAAGTAACATTCCATCTCCTGTGCCCTCAGCATGCACCTCAAGCCTGAGGTTCAAGAACGCACTCACAACACCGGAGACAACACGGGTGCATTCCTTGGTCCTGGTGCTATTACCAGCTGCTCGCTGCAAGCTTGCTGAACGTTCGATGCTGATCAAAGTCGGCCTGCTGCGTCAAAGCACAGGCCAACCGGGCGGGAAAGTCGCCAAAGAAGCCTCGAAGGCCGGTTGTCGACTTCGGGCTGTAAGCTTGTAATGTATCCAGCCTTCGTAATTGCGTAGCATTCGCTATGAAGTTTTGTGGTTGGACCTTCGTGATTGTTGTGTCTATCGTTGTTGCGGTTATTCTTGATCTTTGTCATTTCGATGATCCTTGTCGGCATTGTTTTGCGCACGCTTGTGTTCCTTAGCTTTCGTCAAGTAAACGGTGAGCAGCAATAAGGTTCGGATGGGACACTACCAGTCCTGGCGTGGAGAGCATGAACGAACGGGGAGCATAAGGAGGAGGAGAAGGATGATGCTGATGATGTTGGTGACGATGTAGATGATTATATTGACGTTGACGAAGATAATGGTGTTGACGATGACGACGATGATGATGACGATGATGATGCTGCTGCTGCTGCTGATCATGATGATGGTGACGGTGATGATGACTGTGATGGTGTTTGCGATGGTGGTAACGGTGATGATGGTACTGCTGATGATGGTGGTGACGATGATGATCATGATAACCTACTTATACGAAGTCTGAAAACAACAGACACTGAAGCATTTAAGTAAGCAGGTACTGGAGAAACCCGAGCAAGAACCTCGTTGGGGCCTAGGTGTGACTAGTTGCGACGAGGAGTACGAACGACAGCACGGATCCGGTTCAGCTTGGTACTAGGTACCACATGTCTTCTGCCCGAACCAGGCGAGCCACTGCCATGTCGGGCACTGATTTGGCCGAAGAAGCAAAGGACCTGCAATGCGACAATGCGACGGCTCGCATGGGTTGTCAGATTCTTTTGGAGTTGAGCTGGGGCTCGATATGGGAATTTCCGAAAATAGGTTATAGGGACCCCAAAATAAGGTAACCCTAATTTTCGGAAACTCCCATATATATATATATATATATGTATAGTGTGGAGTGGGACTTGGGTCTCGCGTAGGTAGAAGGAAACGAAGCTCAGACGCATACTTCGATGAGAGGGTAGCCTTCGCTGCTCACCATATAGGTCTCTGCCAGAGGATCGATGTGCCCTGTGGGAGTTTCCGAAAATTAGGGGTACCTTATTTTGGGGTCCCCATAATAAGGATCCTACTATTCAGGGTACTATATTAGGGTCCCCCGAAGCCTCGAGGCCTTGAAGACCTTATATCGACTCCACACATCGTAGACTCTATACCGCCGTTCCGCAAGGGACAGATGGGTAGTCGGGTTTAGGGTTTAGGGTTTAGGGTTCCATGCACCAGTGCTTGACCCGCAAACCCGGCACACAAACCGAAATCAGCAGAGTCCCGGACCGTGAGCAGCACGACCCTGGGCAACTCCTTCCTCGGGTTTGGCTGAGACCAGGCATGTTCAGAAAGAGTCCACTGGAAACTGGAAACAGTGTAGCCAAACTCGCGACAGCGTAGACACACAAATCTTCAACACGTGGAACGGCGGCATTGACATGAAAGACGGCATGCAGACCGTCACACAAAGAACTACATGCACTGTCACACTGCACCCACAACCAATCTGTGGTGAGGCTTATGTAGGGAGCTTATAAGAGTAGGGTTTTCGGGCATATTTTACTATGACTATAATCAGGAGCCCCCAAAACCCCATTCAAATTCAGTTCCCTACAGTCATTCTCACAGGTCCAGTACCGAGGCGCAGTTCCCGAAGCAGCCGACCCCTTTTGGAGCGCCGTTCGTCCGTCAGCTCGGCGTTCAGGCCCTGCGTACTCGCAGAAACGTCATAGCCGGACAATGCCTGCCACCCTGCCCGCTCCGCGCATCCCTCCACCCGTAGCAAACAAATCAGAACCATCTTGCCGTCAGCCTCACTTGATTGAAGATGCGCAATCGTAAAACACGACTACATTTGCCTTCAGAACTTGCCCTGAAGTTCGCCGGGACCAGGTTATATAAGGTGTTCACAGCTCAACAGGGTCCGATCACAGGTCCTAGGTTTCGGTGCCCTCAAGTTGCAAACGCTGCCGGCCAAAAGCATAGTTGGAATGCTTAAAGCCCCACTCTGCAACAAACGCACAGAACCTGAACACCAAAGCCTCTGTCTTAAACTCAGAACGCCTTTTGCCCTGAAGGATTCTTAAGGGTTCCCTTAAGGGCTCCTTTAAGGGCTCTATAAGGGATCCTTAAAGGGATCCTTTCTCCAAGATCTGGCCTGGACAGACTGCATGGCCTGGGCAGGCACGATGGGCTCCGGGAGCACCTGGGCATGCTCGTGAAGAGTTTAATGTAGGGGCCTTAATCATGAGAAGAAGGTTCATGAGGGTATGTTATACCATTTTCCTCATAATAATGTGGAGCCCTCAAAATAACATGTTTGGGGGTATGTTATACTATACTTATAATGACGAACCCTCAAAGTAGTATAGGCAATGATTTAGGCCCCTATGTTATACCGTTTAAAGCTGGGTTCGTCTGACCCCAATCTCGTCGTTGTCGCCGTTGTCGTGTCGTGCGGTGGTCGCGGCAGCCGTGGCAGTGGCCGCGAAGTGCTGGCGGCAGCGGTGGTTGTAGCAGTAGTAGTCGTCATCGTTGTGGTGGTAGAGTGGTAGTGCTAGTGCCAGTGGTAGTGGCCGAGGCAGTGATACATATGTATGTATGTATGTATGTATGTATGTATGTATATGTGTTTAGAGTATATAAATATAAACAAACAAACAAACAAATATACATATACATATACTTGTATATATATGTATGCATGTACGTATGCATCCCGTGTTTTAGAGTCTGTGTAGACGTAGCATCGGTGCTGCAGAATGCTGAGATTCTTGCTCGCTGGATTTCGAGACCCTGACCCCGAGCCAGCGGAGAAGAAAGGGTGCCGCGCTGCGACATGGCCTTGGCTTGGGTTGTCGTCTCAACTACGGCGTGCAAGAGTGCATAAACCTCCGACGGGTTCAAGCTTGCGACCTGGGACTTGCGAAAGTGGGCTGATGGTGCTTCGAAACGAAGCATCCGGCGCAAGGTCTACGACATCACGAGCATGGTTCTTTAAGGCTAAAACGAAGATGTTTGAGCAAACCCTGCAGATGTCGAAGCAGGTCGCTATAGTAGTGAAAGTAGTAGTCGTAGTCGTAGTCGTAGTCGTAGTCGTAGTCGTAGTCGTAGTCGTAGTAGTAGTAGTAGTAGTAGTAGTAGTAGAAGTAGAAGTAGAAGTAGAAGTACAAGTACAAGTACAAGTACAAGTACAAGTACAACTACAACTACAAGTACAAGTACAAGTACAAGTACTGTAGTGGTAGTAACAGAAGAAGTAGTAGTAGTAGTAGTAGTAGTAGTAGTAGTGGTGGTAGTAGTTGTAGTAGTGGCAGTAGCAAGAATGCGAGGTAGTAGTGGTAGTAGTAGTGCGAGGCAGTAGTGGTAGTAGTAGTAGTAGTTGTTGTTGTTGTTGCTGCTGCTGAGTATTGAAAAACAATGAGTAACTAGTACAAGTACTGTAGGGCTCGTCGAGGAGGTATCGCGATGGCATGCAATGGCATTAAACTAGCAATGTACTACGGTGGACGCAGCAACACTAAGACAAGTTTGTGCACATCCTAACAGCACAGACCCTTGCCACAAAGCTTAAGCGCTTTCGACTCTCGCCCGGCCGCGCTAGGGCTCCCCACAACTGGAAGTTGTCGCGTGGGAAGCACCAGCCATGTTCCACCTTACATGTTTTTTACCAAGCTGAAAGCAGCTTACGCTTTGAAAGCATGCAGGGTTCGAAGGACAGGATTCCGAAAGCTGCGATCGCGTGTCAAAGTGCATTTCCTGAGTACATCTAGCGGGGGATTTCCATTGCCGAGCAGCGAGCCTACAGGCTGAGGCTGTTGAGAGCTCAATTTATAAAAGTCGGTCCTACCAGCAGCTTCCGGCTCGAGTTCAAACATGTTCAGCCGCTCACTCTACGCTTTTTCGCTTGTCCTTCCTAGCAGGCTCCCTTCGCATGTGCCTGGACCTCTGCCAGCGCACGTACGATTTCAGAGTAGCCACATGCCAGACGAGCTCTGCTCGTGGCCGTTTCGCCATCCGCTCCCCGCTTCTTGTTGACGTCGGCCCTCTGCTCCAGCAGCAAGGAGACTAAGGCATACTTTCGCAGTTCGCATGCGCGGAGAAGCGGCGCTGTGTCATCGTGTCCGGGCTTCTCCAAATCAGCTCGGGAATCGATCAGAAACTGCACAGTCCGAGGGTGGCCACTCTCCACTGCTTCTAAGAGAGGTGTGGTGCCTGCAGCCACGGCATCCAGGTCTGCACGGCCCAGGACCAGCTGTCTTACCATCGTCAAGTCACCCCGCGCCGAGGCGCGGAAGAGTGGTGCCCGACCATCGTGTGCCTTTTGCGGATCTGCTTTGGCTTCTACCAGAAACTGCACCATATCAGGAATGCCATGCTCCACTGCACGAAGGAGAGGCGTTCGACCATCCGTCGTGCTTTCTTTGTTCAGGTCGGCGCGAGCCTCAAGCAACATGCGTGCAATATCGACCTGTCGATGAGTGACACAGGTTTGCAGAGGCGTCCAACCCGTCTTGCCGTGGCATCGGTCTGCCTCGGCTCTCGCATCCAGCAGCCGTCGAACCAGATTCGCACGGCCCCGTTCACATGCTCGCAGCAGCGGCGTTGTCCCGTTTTTCGCACTCTCCTTCTCTAAATCTGACCTGGCTTCGATCAGAAGCCGTATAATCTCAGAGTTCTCGCAGTCCAGGGCCCGAATGAGAGGCGTCTTCCCATCATCTGTCCGCGCAATGTCGAGGTTGGCGCGGGCTCCAATCAGCAGCTCCACAACCTTCACCTTACACCGCACTTAGAAGCAGGAAAAACTCGTGTTCGTATATAGCAGCAATAAAGTGTCGAAGGGATGAGAGAAACCGTATGCGCCCACGATTAGAACCGAAGCTTCAGCTTTTCTCCCCCTGACTGGCACAACACGGTGTGCCATGCCGGAGGCCGAAACCGGCAATCAAAAGCATGCAAGCGAAACCTATCATAGCTAAAACAACTGAATCACTTCCTGGTTGACACGCATGCCACTCAACCGTTCAAGTTACATGCCCTATTCTGAGCCCTGTAGCTGAATCTAACAAGCAGACCACCCAACTTCACCCCACACCCCCACAGCTGCAAAGACGCATGCCCCCGTTCGGTGGCACGGAGCAGTGGAGTGGAGCCGTCCCGAGCCCGGGTCGCATCTAACGCCGCCCTGCTGGCCACCAACAACTGCACGCTATCACGGTAGCCGCACTCGGATACCTTGGAGGCATCTTTGAAATAATGCCCGAAGCTCCGGCAGCCCTGTAGCTTGGGATTCAGGATGTGGGGCTTCAGGGAATGGCCGCCGAGGAGCTAGCAGCAAAGGGGTAGAGCCATCCTTCGTCCGCGCCTGCCACAATCATGAGAGACCCGAAGCCGCAGGCGGTGAAGGATTTACAGTCTCGCAGCACTTGAAGTTTCGGATTGCCTCCTGCATCCTACTAGTTTCGCCGGCACCTTGTCCACCTGGGCGCGGCTGTCCAGCAGAAAGCGGGCCATGTCCAGATGTCGCTCGTAGAATGCCTTGCCTCAGAAAAGTGGAGAGTGGACGCTCTATGGCAACATTGGAGTACCCTTGCAAAGACCCTGGTGGTAGCCCTTGTAGTCACCCGTATGGCACCCCAGAGAGTTTTGAATCCATCGCCAAAATCTCGACGACTACAACCCTAAGCCATTGGTCCTACACCTTGTCGGCTGTCGCAGCTCAGATGCCCAAAGGGGTCAGCCCAGTACTCCTGCACGTCTCGTCCACATCCACCCCGGCCTCCACCAACAGGCGCACGGTCTCCCAATAGCGGCCGTCCATGGCACGGTGCCTTGCATTTAGGCGACAAGCCAATGCCGGAACATGATACAAGCAACGTAAGGGGCTACCAGACAATTACTGCAAGGGCTACTATCAGCGTTACTACTGTATACGGTTTTCAGGGTAGCCATGCGGGTTGGCTCTTTTCATGCAGTATCATTAGGTGTTCATGCAGCATGTTTCAATTCGACCGTGACATGACAGAGCCTATGTTTTTCTCGGGTTCGTTCCTGGACATAGATGATACCCTCTCTCAGACAAACACGTACACGATGTCTCGGGACTTTTTACATGCCAAAGCTTCTTTGCGATCCGATGATCCTCCTGCCTGCTAGGAATTTACTACTCCAGACTCCAGCTGTCGCATGCTACTGAATATCCGTGGTGCGCTGGAACTGGAGATCAGGCTACGGAAGTTAGATGCTACGGCTCGATGAGACAAAAGTACAACAAGTATACAGACCCGAAGAAACAGGATCACACTGCAGCAAAACAACAACACGAACTCCAGAATGTAAACCTTCCATCAGCAAAAGTCCTGGCATGTCAACCTACGCTCTAAAACCCCTGAAACCCTTAGAATTCAACCATCTAGTCTGGAATGATTAGCAACTCGCAGCAACCGAAACCGCGTTAAAGAGACTGTAGACAAAGACCCAGTTACAAGGGCGATGTGCCGTCCTTGGCATGGGTGTTGGGATCCACTGGCCTCGCCACGTGATTGCTTTGATCTCCATGGCCATGCCCCGAACGTCTTCACCACCGCAAAGGCATGACAGGACTCTTTCTCGCCACCATCCGCACCACCACCACCATCACCACCACCACATGCACCACCACCATGTCCGCATTGCCTCCCATCATGACTCATTATCGTCATCATGGAGTTGCCTGGAGTCCCTTCCGGCAACCACTGCTTCTGAGGGGCGGCCCGGCACAGACTACAAGCATGCGCACATCCGCAACATACGTGTGCCAAGTGCGGGATCGCAGTGCCATGCGACAACCGTCTCGTCGGCATCATTACCACCACCGTGACTGGAAAACAGGACTCATAATGACTGGACGGGCAATGATGTTGCTCGGTATGCAAAGCCGGTCGGGCTCTGGCAAATTAATTACAACAATAGCAAAGTGTGTTGCCGGCAGAGGAGTGTAACGGATGCAATCTTGCAGACTTCAAAGATTCAATCTACACCCAGTGTCACGGTCGCAAAAGGCCTCAAGAACCTTGAGACCGAAAGCTTCAAAATTGGTGTTGTATTACCAGGCATTCGAGTGGCCTCTGAAGGAGCAGTTCCAGCTCGTCCTGGTCCTGTTGCGCCAGGGCCAGTGCCACATCGTTGCATTCGTTGTCCTGAAATGGCTTAGGGTTTCAGGCATGATTTAATGTCCATTTCTGTCTCCTTTCGCACTCCTGAAGTTGCACGAAGGGCAGGATCACCAGCTGCAGGGACATGGGAAGTGCCAGCTGTTCGGTATCCTCACTGGCAGAGCAATCGTGCGGGCTTCGGATGCGTAGATGTTGGCTTGCTATAGTTTCACTGGTTCTACTTTCAGTCCTACAGCATGACGACAACGAAAATAGGTATCTTCAAAAAGCGTTCGGTCGAAGAATTGCTTGCTGCACAGAACACTGCAATTCTCAAAGCCAGCCAAGCATCTTCCACCACCCGGGCCTCCTGCAGCAAACGCTGCCTGAATCGTGGAATACCCACGAGTCCCTGCAGATGCCTGTTTTGTTTTGAGGACTTCGGCACGCAAAATGGGAGGCTGATCTTACAACAAGAAAAAACACGACGAACATTAAAATATGCTGCTATCCAGACAAAGATATGATCATCGTGACAACTAGTGTATGTATATACACACATACATGTACATCTCTCTCTCTCTCTCCCTCTCTCTTGCTTTCGCCGTCGCTCTCGCCTCCCTGTCTCCCTGTCTCTTTGTCTTCTCACTCACTTACTCACTCCCACTCCCGCTGCCGCTCCCGCTCTCTCTCTTTCTCTCTCTCTACCTCTCTCTCTCTCTCTCTCTCTCTCTCTCTGTCTCTCTCTTTCTCTGTGTATCTCTCGCTCCATTGCACACAGGCAGTCTCTCAGTGCAACTTTGTGCAACAAGGCAGTAGTGTTGCACAATCCACCATGAAGGAAATTCATATTGCGAACAGAGCAAATGTCGGTCAGAAATGCCTGTTTGTAAAGGGGCGGTGTGCGGGTGCGCGTGTACGGCGTGCCTGGTAGTACTTCTTGCGCATCTTTATGTAAGTATAAAAGATTCTGGACGCATGGCATTGATTCGTGAATAGATACGGATGCTTAAACGCCGGTATATCCACAGATAGATGCTGGGTCATGTACATGCTACGTGCTGCGCTGTGACTAACATTGGGTTGCTCTGCCTAATTATTTGCTCACGTTTGGGTTTCATGTTCATCCTGTTGTTAACTTAGTCTGTCAGTTATTCCCTCTCCTCTCGCACTTTCGCCCGCTCTTCCTCTGTCTCTCCACGTGAAATAAGCTTTTTGTACAGAAACGCCCGAGACGCCTCTTCAAACCTCTTGCGGAGTTTCCATGCTCAGCCACCATCGCCTCGAAAGCATTGGCTTCAAGCTCCCAGGTCTGGCCCGAAAGGGAGAGAACTTCCAGCATCTCGATGTGTTCATCGGGCGCCGCGCCGCTGAGCCCTCTACTGCCTAAGACCGCCAAAGCCTATGAATCTCTAAATTCTGGATTTCGAGGAGTTCCAAATTGTGGATGTCCCATATGGACGAACAAACCAGTCGGTGGAGGTCTACACAGAAGTGAGCCGGGCTCGGAACCTTCGAACCGAAACCCTGAAGCACAAATGCTGACACTGGCTGTGAGCCTGTCGGAATGAGACTCATTGAGACGTTGCCCATCCCAGATCACAGGTATTGTACTCTGCGGAAGGCAGATCATGCACAACAAACACGAATCGCACTGGATCCCGGAACCTGGAGCCATCAGCAGATAATTACATGCTCAACCCCTCGACACAACATTACGTGTGCTCTTTGTAGTTTCCCTGCCGCTGTTCTCACCACTCCCATGCGCACAAATGCTTCTCCGACGAGCACTGCGATGACAGAGAAGCTGCCGACTGCAACTTTAGATACAAGACGCGTGCCGCTAACCTGAAGATTAAGAGCCTTTATCACGTCTAGAGGAATTTAATTGGGGAAGAGCCCCAAAGCCAGGAAGGCGGCATAGCGCTGCAGCTCACGAAGCTCGCTTTCCATCCTGCTGCCATTGGAAGCTCAAGCGACTTTACTGAATCCAACACCACCAGGCCACACAACAAGACTCAAGAACACCACCCCAACACTCCAACATGGATGCCATCAACTTCGAAATATACGCTTCGCACATCTAACTCTGGCTCAGGACGTTCAGCGAAGGGTTTGCGTTTGAGCCCACGACCTCAGAGTTCTATAAGATCTGCAGAAGTCGAATTTCGATGAGTAGGAACGGTCTGCCACCAGAATGCTGCCGAGTTCGACTCCCACCCCTTACGCCGCGAAGCAGCTGAGCGCACAAGACCCTTCGCCAAAAGCGAAATCCGAAACTCCCAAAGCACTCATTCCAACTAGCGGAGGCCTGAACTGGCTCTGCCCTACATCCCCGAGCCTAGGAAGCCTGACCCGAAGAGCCTCAAGCCTGATACACTCAGGAACCAGATCCTTAGCTGTTTTGTTTACTCCTGCTTGCTCCAAAGATATGCCGTAAGAAAAAACACCGATGTCCTCGTGTGGTTGTCCGACAACGGGTCCGTCCTCTGCAAACGTCGGCAGAGGAGGCACTTGCAAGAAGTCTCGGGCAGGATTCAACCAACAAGAACAAAACGAGCCTGCGACATGCTGGACAGTAGGCACAGCTGTAATACAACTCCCACATAAGCCAGAGGTCAAACTCTCAGAGGGAACGCTACACTCAAAGCCATGATGATGCCATCCCAACACACCTTAAACAAGTAGTAACAACAACTTCGCCATTGAGCCCCCTGCGCAACCCAAGAGAGACCCTCTAGCGCGAAAGTCTCAAACTTTCCGGGCATATCATGGGGATTTTTCTTGTCTAGGGTTATGATTACAATCGGGTTTTGGGGGCCCATTGTGAGCCAAGGATGCCAGGCACCCGGCCACCACTCCAAGGTCCCCGGTTTCATATCCCGGCTCTGGATCAAGACCTAGGTGTGCGCTGTTGTCAAGGTCTCAGGCAAAACGCGCGGCTTTGGAGGTGGTGAAGGGGTTGTCGAAGCCAGCGCCCCAGCAATAAATGCAAAGATGCGGTAAGCCACAATCACGCTCCAGGCTCCGGGCCCACTGCATCACAGACCTGGTATGGGCGTGGCATCTGGGAGCTACCATCTCAGATTCATCCGGCAATTACAGGCGCTTAGGTCAGCAGTCCAGCTGCTAATAACAACAGCCTCTTTGGAACAGGTTTCTGCAAGCGCAAAAAGTCCACAGCACCGGCAACTGCCTGCAAACTTCTCAATCACCGACCCTTGGCTTTCACTTAGCCTCCGTGCACCCTGAACCCTAAACACCTGAACATAAAGGTCTCATCGCCCTGAAATGAAATGTCCCGTGAAAGCGATGCGCCGTATACCCTCAGCTCTGACGGATCCTGTAATTAACCTAAACCTCGAGTCCCTAAACCTACACCCTTATCAACCCTAAAACCACAAACTTGAGGCCCACTATCTGTGAATAATTATTACTAAACCCTATAAACCCCGAAGTTCTAAACCCTGAACCCGTTTCGGCCCTAAATCCCAAACCGTAAACCCACTGTCCGAAGCGTGCCGCCGCGCACATCACCTCTTTGGGCGGCAGCAGTGGGTCTGACGAGGCCTGGAGCAGTGTTAAAGGAGGAGTGCTCTGCCAGGACCCTCCTTGTACCCTTAAATAGGGGTATATGGTCCCAAATAGTGGGTACTTAGGGTCTAATAGAGGGTAGATGGAGGGTCTAGGTGGAGAATAGAACTGAAATAGGGCTCCTTTACCTGTAAAGGGAAGTAGGAGCACTAGATGGGTGTACTGGATGTAATACAGTGTAGCATAACGGCTTTTGGGACTAATAGTGAATAGGATTCATAACGGTTCTTTTTGGGCTTCCAGAATAAGGGTTGCTGTCAGGGTTACGAGAAGGGTTTAGCATAGGCACCTTCGTAGTTAGAGTGGTGTCATGGGTCAGAATATAATACGATGTCGATGTACGGCGGTGAATGGGGGGACATAGCACATGACTCAGAACTCTGTGCGAAGCAAAGCAGATTGAGGGGACTCTGAGCCGATTGAAAATTGAGCATTGCTACCATAATCCTACTAGCAACACACCGTGGGATTGGATGGGGCATTTAAAAAGAATCTACAGCCCTACAGCTGACGACTCGGGAAGCGAAGAGCCTTCAACTTCGCACAACATCGTCCTGCCTACCGTCTTCGTTGTGCGTCTCACCGCTGTCAGATTGCTGTGTTGCTGTGCTAATGCAGATGTTCGCGATGAGGGGAGAAGGTTGACACATTTCGAGAAGATAAGCACAACAGTCAGGTAAAACCAGACCATCACAAGTGCAAAAAGTTCCAATCGTGGATTGTCGCTCGACAGTACACCCTGCGTCATATTTTCAACACACGCAGTCGCACACAGGCACACATTCACAAACTTTGAGGTGTCCGGCCGGTTGCCGGGCTATCGAGGACGGCGAGGCCTGGCGTAGCCAGTTTGAGGGCATCACAGCACCAAGGTCTCTGGACGACTCTTGAATTCAGCAGAGGCTGTCGCCCTGAAAACTCGGGCTCGGAGCTCAATGGATGCTTAATGGCTTAATCAAAGAACAAGAACGGAGCAATTAGGGCTTTAGGTTGCGCAGTTGACCAGGCTCGGGCGGCAAGGGCTGTTGGGGCCCCAGCCGCCCATTATTGTGATACCTGTAGTACCCATAGGTATAGCAGCTATTGAAGAATCTGAGACGAGAGTGAGGGTACTCGAGGGGTGTTGTTAGACCATCAAACCTTACAGGAGTTCGAGACCTTTGAGGCCGAGTGCCTGAGGCCTAAAACCCTGCAGGCTAAACCCTGGACTGGAAGCATTTGCATAGTGGGGAGCACATAAGCATTGTTGGTGCCCTTGCAGCCATTGCACCGTTGATATCTGTCTAGGCCCTAGGCACTGCTCGGGTACCATGAGCTTTCGGCTTGATTTGCTGTATTGAATAACAAGTAAAAATCCGCTATGATCTGAAAGATCCTGTTAAGACAACCTTCAAAGATTGCGCGACAGGACGGTGGTCCGAGTCACGTGTAACCACCTTTGTGGGGCAGGCTTCGCTTGGGGTCTCGACTTCCGATCAGGCTGAAGTTTGGGTCTGTGAGGAGCTTTACTGGGAAGAGTGTGATCCCAGCTCAGAAGGACAGGCTTTTGCAGCGGCGAGTCTTGCAAGATGCGAGCCTTTTTCCATGCGAATGTTGCATTTTTTGCCACCGGCTGCCGTTCAGCAAGATGTACGCTCATCAAGCTGGCGCATTCACATCCGACGTGCTACACGGGATTGTCAGGGCACCGGTCGCAATGCGGCTAAGCCTAGTGGCTGCTGGAGACCCTCTCCAGAGTGCTGTTTAACTACTGACGCATGATGCATGGCCTCATACGTTACAGATTATTGTGAGATGCACCCAAGGCTTAGGCACCCCAATCCACTCAGATTAGGCTCCATTCCTACCATGAGTCATGTTGGCCCTTCAAGGGTAGCACCACCAGCTCTTAAGGTCGTGCTCCGGAGCCTTCGAAGCCTCAGGACTGGTCTTACCGAGGCTTCCGCTGCTATGTGGGCTGCCATGCTGACTACGCTTCAGAAAACAACGACGACGTCTTTTAACTACATGCCTCAGGTAGCGGCGCTTCGAAATCTACTTCGAGTCATGTCCTTGCGAAAGGGGGCGAAGTTTGAGCAAACAGCAGGCCAGAAGATACACACAACGTATCATAACCTGGCATTTTTGAAGTCCCTCAAGGAAAACCATCGGACCGTGAAGACCCAAGTGCCCTCCTGCGTTCTTGGGTTCTACATCATCTGGCTCTGGTGGCTAGTGCTATTGCGGCGACGATTTTCACTATACGCCGTGACTGTACGGACTCTTCTTGCTGCAATAGGTAACAACTGGAATGAAGTCTAAGCCAACCGAGAGATGCCGAGAGGCCTAAACCCGTGCTGTGTAACAAAAGTCTTCAGGAATCTCTGGCTCAGTAATGGCCACCTTCTCGAGCAACTCCACCTGTAAATTACAGGGGGCAGCTTGATGGAGGCGGTGCCCCCCTCGAAACGGTGGCGAATATTTGCGATTTTCCAATGCAACGGTCATAAAAGAAGACGAAAATGACGAACATGATGGAGATGACGAAGATGACGGAGATGACGAAGATGATGGAGATGACGAAGATGATGAAGATGATGGAGATGATGAAGATGATGAAGATGCTGGAGATGGTGAAGATGATGGAGATGATGGACGCGGCGCCCTCCACGAATGGCGAATATTTGCGATTTTCCACAAAAAGGATTTAAAACAGAAGATGAAGATGACGTAAATGGTGGAGATAACGAAGATGACGGAAATGACGAAGATGACGGAGATGACGAAGATGATGGAGATGACGAAGATGACGGAGATGACGAAGATGATGGAGATGACGAAGATGATGGAGATGATGGAGATGATGAAGATGATGGAGATGATTGAGGCGGCGCCCCCTGCGAAACGGCGCCGAATATTTGCGATTTTCCGGTGAAAAAGTCTTAAATGAAGATGAAGATGACAAAGATGTCAGAGATGACGACAATGATGGAGATGCTGACGAAGATGACGGACATGACGAAGATGATGGAGATGAGGAAGATGATGAAGCTGATGGAGATGATGGAGATGATGGAGGCGGCGCCCCCTGCGAAACGGTGGAGGATAATTGCGATTTTTCCAAAAAAATCATGAATGAAGATGGAGATGACAAACATGCCGGAGATGGAGAAAATGATGGAGATGACGAAGACGACGGAGATGACGAAGATGATGGAGATGACGAAGATGATGGGGATAACGAAGATGACGAATGGAGATGACGAGGATGATGAAGAGGACAAAGATGATGGAGATGAGGAAGATGATGGAGATGAAAAAGATGATGGAGATGATGGAGGCGGCGCCCTCCACGAAACGGTGGCGATTATTGGCGATTTTACAGTGAAACAGTCAGAAACGAAGATGAAGATGACGAAGATGATGGGGATAACGAAGATGACGGAGATGACGAAGATGATGGAGATGACGAAGATGATGAAGAGGACGATGATGGAGATGAAAAAGATGATGGAGATGATGGAGGCGGCGCCCTCCACGAAACGGTGGCGAATATTTGCGATTTTCAACGAAAAAGAACTAAAAACAGAAGCTTAAGATGACGTAAATGGTGGAGATAACAAAGATGACGGAAATGACGAAGATGATGGAGATGACGAAGACGACGGAGATGACGAAGATGACGGAGATGACGCAGATGATGGAGATGACAAAGATGATGGAGATAACGAAGATGCTGGAGATGATGGAGATGATGAAGATGATGGAGATGATGGAGACGGCGCCCCCTGCGAAACGGCGCCGAATATTTGCGATTTTCCAGTGAAGAAGTCATAAATGAAGATGAAGATGACAAAAATGTCAGAGATGACGAACATGATGGAGATGATGACGAAGATGACGGACATGACGAAGATGATGGAGATGACGAAGATGACGGAGATGACGAAGATGATGGAGATGACGAAGATGATGGAGATGACCAAGATGATGGAGATGATGGAGATGAGGAAGATGATGAAGCTGATGAAGATGATGGATATGATGGAGATGATGGAGGCGGCGCCCCCCGCGAAACGGTGGAGGATAATTGCGATTTTTCCAAAAAAAATCATGAATGAAGATGGAGATGACGAACATGACGGAGATGACGAAAATGATGGAGATGACGAAGACGACGGAGATGACGAACATGATGGAGATGACAAAGATGATGGGGATAACGAAGATGACGGAGATGACGAATGGAGATGACGAAGATGATGAAGAGGACAAAGATGATGGAGAAGAGGAAGATGATGGAGATGAAAAAGGTGATGGAGATGATGGAGGCGGCGCCCTCCACGAAACGGTGGCGAATATTGGCGATTTTCCAGTGAACAAGTCATAAATGAAGATGGAGATGACGAAACTGATGGGGATAACGAAGATGACGGAGATGACGAAAATGATGGAGATGACGAAGATGACGGAGATGACGGAGATGACGAAGATGACGGAGATGACGAAGATGATGGAGAGAGATGGCAAAGATGATGGAGATGACGAAGATGATGGAGATGACGAAGATGATGGAGATGACGAAGATGATGGAGATGATGGAGGCGGCGCCCGCCACGAAACGGTGGCAAATATTTTTCGATTTTCCCGTGAAAAAGTCATAAATGAAGATGAAGATGACGAAAATGATGGGGATACCGAAGATGACGGAGATGACGAAGATGATGGAGATGACAAAGATGATGGAGAGGATGGAGGCAGCGCCCCCCGGGAAACGGTGGCGAATGTTTGCGATTCTTAAAAGCAAAAGTAATAGATGAAGATGAAGATGACGAAAATGATGGAGATGACGAAGATGACAGATATGACGAAGATGAGGGAGATGACGAAGACAGGAAGCCTCCGGTGTCTCTTGCAGTCGAGGTCGCACACTATACCTGAATATCGGTACCACCATGGCTGACCCAGGATCTATGAAGGCCAAGGCTCGCCTTGCACATGATAAGACTCGGAACTCGATGGAGACTTCAGGGCTGAGGCATGTCTCAAAGTTTCCGGTATGTTGCCCGTCACCGTCTTCGTTTTCGCCACGGTTCTCGACGTCATTGGCAATGCGAGAGGGCAAGAATGACAGGGGTGAACAGGTCGCAAGTCCCAACATCGAACTTCATCGAAGAGCGGGCGCAGGAAATCCAAACGCAGGCTAGGTGTATCATGGATCATGAAGTCTAGCCGCTCGGAACAATGGGTCATTGCAAACCACGAATCATGCAATAGTTTGCGTGGGGATCATGGCAGCAACAAGCTCTACAGCAAAAGGTTTTGGATCCTCTAGCATGCGGCTGCCCCATCCCTCCACCCCAACATCCAGGAAGCTGCAAGACAAACCTGTCTCCGCACCCCTATGCAAGCTCTATGCTAGGTGCTGCAGCAAGATCCCAACGAGATCATTGAAGAGGCTTCACTTAGACGGTAAATTCAGCAGGCTCCTAGAGGAGGGCTGCTAGAACGGGTCAGTTCTCCGGTATCCTATTCCTCCGGGCTTCGGAGCTGGATGGATCGAGACTCCCGCACCCTGCTTCGGGACCTTGCCTGCGGCGGCAAGTCCGCGAACAGCTCCCGGGGTTCTGCAGCGGACGGGTGATGTCATAAAGGGGAGATTACAGGCTACCAGTAGGATGTGAACTCGACAGCACTAATGGTGGAGAGTGGAGTAACCGGACAAACCGGACAGGGAGTGGTTGCTGATTGCGTTCCACGGTTTAGGGAAGCAAGGACTTGGTGGTCCAGATTTTGAAACAGTCTCGGAAGGCTTGCTGTGCATGAGTCTGAAACAACCTCCGAAGTCTGCTCATGATATGGGCCAGCGGTTCGATTACTTGTTTCCGGACCTTGGCCCCTACAAGTACACTAAAAAAACGGCCTATTGGCGACTTTTCTGCAGCTGCGGTGCCCGAATCCCCAAATGGACACGGGCCTCCCACTCCCGACACCTTGAGCCTAACACCTCTACGGTAGGAAAGAACTGCTGCTGGCGTCAAGCAATGACATCAGGCCCGAGGCAATCATGCCTTGTAAAATGCAGATCATGTTTCTAAGAGAGGACATCAAGGTCTTTGTGGCTGGATATCACAGTCCGTCTGTCGGCTTGCATGCGTGTTTCAATTCGCGCCTAACGGTTCCATCCGGAGCCAGTCTTCAGGGGAGAGCGAGATGATGTGCTCGATGCGCTTTCTTAGTTCGCACGAAAGCCGAATTCGGAGCTTGGAGCAGTGGCGAGGTATGCTAAACCACAAAACAGCACTATTCGGCAGTCGTCCCTCGCATACCTCACTACGTTCAAGGTCCTTGGGTTTCAAGCTGAGGTCTATGCTGTACTGCCTATCAGATGCCTCACGGCGGTAGGCAGGGTCTGTGGGATTGGAAAGTTGGGCTGCGTTTCTGGTACGAAGCCCTGAAAGAAGGTGCTTCAGTGCTTGCAACCATTGGTCTGAGAGCTCATCTGGTGCTGAAAGCTGCAACTCATCGGGGATCAGGGATTCGACGTGTGAAAGCCGAGACCGATCCCACTTGCTCTGCCGGGCAGCGGCAACAGAGAGCCTTGCATGATGGTCCTCATCGGCGCAGGGGTGAAGAACAGCAAAAAGTATTTGCAAGACGCACGCCTAAAAGGTTGGTGCATAGGATGTGTAAACAAACACATGCTGCAGCCTGTTGCACACCACAGCAGAAACTCTCCACCATAGTTCACAGACGCATTCGTGGCTGTAACTGACTATTGCCAAGATCCCACAGCCTCAAAAGCCACGAACAACAGCAGCGCCAACATGGCGCACGAATTACCGCTATACAAATCACAGGAGCTCCAGGGCAATTCTATGGTCACTAGAGATGTGGTCCTAGCTGCCCAAGGGTCCCAACCCCCAGTACCACAGGCCTTGGGAACCAAATGCGAAATGTGAGAAGCTACACTTTTAAGCTTCTGATGTGATGCCATGTGGCGTCGGGAATTGGAACGGCACAAAGTGTACATCTCTCCTTGGCGTTCACTTGCTTCGCGAGGGCTGTTTTTGTCGTGGGGGCGCGGGGGTGGTCCAGGGACAGTGGGCTGAGTTCAAGTTGTGAGGGTTGGTTGGAAACCTTTAACTCGAAATTGCTGTTCAAGCCTGCACTCAGATTCAGGCCAGCTCACAGAGGGACCAAGGAACGCACTCTGATAAGTTCAGCTTTCAGAACAAGTACGAGGATACCGGCTGGTAAAACAGTTACGACAAAGCGCCGAGATCGAAAACCGCGCGAGAACCATTTGAGACCTCAAGGTTCACATGATCAATGGTCATGACGTACAGTTTCAATTCCGGTGACACCGGTGCACTACTTCCGGCCGCCCAGTACCCAAAGCCAGAGTGAACCCCAAAAGCCCCGAACCATAAGAGCCTAAACCGCAACATCCTACAATCCTCGACAACCTTGATAACCTGTAGCCCGGAAAGACGGCAAGGCTCAGTAGATGGATGTGTCGCAGCAGAGGCCGAAAGGCCTCCTCGGGAAAGTTGAAGTCGCCCAGTACGACGGTGGGCATCTCGGCAGCGGCCGTTGCTTCTGCATCCGTCAGACGCTGTCGATAAAAACATTGGGGCTTAAAGAAACCCTAAACCCCTAAACCCTAAACCCCTAAACCCTAAACCCTAAACCCGAGGCTTAAAGTAAAAGCCAGAAAGTTGGAATATGATTATCCTAAACCCTTTATGGTAAAAAAATTAGGTATCCTACCCTGAACCAACTTTCTGGAGTTCCCTGTAAAGTGTAAAGCATCCCAGTCAGACTGCAGCTTCTGGGTTCTTGCAAGGCGGAAAACGAGACTCCTCGGAGAAGGCAGGCGTAAATATGTCCAGCCGAGTTTGGGGTTTAGGGTTTAGGGTTTAGGGTTCTCTTCGGGGGTTCTACCCGGAGCAGCTAGTTCAATAGGAAACTTTCGTCCTGTGATCACAGACTTGCTTACGTTCACTAGTTCGAACCGACAAACTGCAAGGGAACACACGACCTGTTAAATCTGGATAACTTCGAGCTTGAAACTGCTATCTCTTTTCCTCAGACTTCATCAAAAGCAGGAGCAAAGTTTATACACGTATATACTTAAGGCCGAGATATAGTCCTGCAAGGTCAAGCAACGAAAATACCAGATGCAACTGAACGTTGAGGGCCCTTTGATACGTCAACGAACATTGAACGATGCCACTACTCTGCTTATTGTATACATGTCAACACGTACCTGCGTGCTTCTTTTATATATACATATATATATATATATATATATATATATATATATATTATATAATATTATATTATATTATATGATATTATATTATATTATATTATATGATATTATATTATATGATGTTATATTATATGATATTATATTTTATATATTATAGTATATGATAATATATTATATGATATTATATATTATAATATATTATATATTATGTTATATTTTATTATATTATATTATATTATATTATATTATATTATATTATATTTTAATATATATTATATTATATTATATTATATTTTATTTTAAGTTATATTATATTATATTATATTTTTATATTATAATATTATTATATTATATTCTATTATGTTATATTATATTATATTGTATTATATTATATTATATTATATTATGTTATATTCTTTTATGTTTATATTAAGTTTTATGTTTGTTATGTTATAATTCTATTATATTATTTATATTATATACATTCTAATATTATAATTTATTATAAATACTATTATTTATAATATAATTATTTATATATTATTCTTATATTATATTATATTATATTAAAATTAATTTTTTATATTGAAATTATGTTAATGGTTTTATACATATAATATTATTTATATTATCTTGTATTGATTATTATTTATATTTTAATTAATATTACATTAGATTATCTTAATAGTATATTATATTATATTATATTAAATTAGAATTATATTATATTATATTATATTATATATATATGTATATGTATGCCACAGCAGCAAAGGATCAGGAAGCGAGTCTCCGATAGGGCTTATAGAATGCGAGCAGCTCAGGTCAATATGACTCTCTGCCAGTCAAGCTGCTGCATCGAGGCCGTCGATACGCGCAACGCACTGGCAGAACTCCTCTTCGCAACAAATCTTATATCGGCAAGCCATCAACATGGCGGTAGTGCACACAAACTGCCAAGGCTTGAAGCTTCAAAGCTGGGAAGGTGCAGACTACAGAGCTCTGCGATGCTGTCACTTTTCTGTCGCGACGCACGCGCTCCCCGTTTCAAGGTTGTGCACTACGCACGCTCGGTACTTTGCACATGCTCCCCATTGCAAGGTTGTCCTTTCGCAGGGGTGCCCTGCATGGTCCTCTTCAGGGACGGTGCCCACACCGATTCACTGTAGCCAATTCGCTAAGGGCGGTCAAAGAGTCAAAGGACAACCATGCCCCCATTGGGCCCATTCCTACGGCCCTTTATCCCCCTTGTACCGCTGCGACGTAAGTCCTGCATCGGCTACTCGGTGGTTTAGGGTGCGACTTAGCTCAGGGAGGTGCAACCGAGTTGTCGCAGCATCAGGCGAACAACGCTTTGAGACCTCAGGTAGCATGCATAGGCATCCAAGTCTGAGGCAACAGTCTCAACGAACACTTGGGACGACCGCAGCCAAGCGGCTCCTGGATTTGACCATTCGCTGTGGCGGAGCCTGTAAATTCCTCGGCGCCGGCGCCTGTGCTTTGTCCGCCTCAGGATCTCGCTTTGCCGCTGTTCATGTGTTCGTCGGGCTTCCAGCAGGTACCAAAGGGCTCTCAAAGCGACCTTCAAGTGCCGAGCGTTCCTCTAACCCTTCGCATCCAGTGCGAACCCGACCGCCTAAATACCAATTCGCCTCTGCTAGACACCCTTATCCTAAACCCTGCGTCGACCTTGAGCCCTTGGCCCTAATCCGCAAATCCTAAACCCCCAAGCCTGCATAGCCTCTAAAGTTCTAAAGCCAGGGTGCTAAGCTGCCAAGCCTGATAGATGTCGATGCCCGGCGCAGCTTCCTCGAAGTGCAAACACACACAGACTCAAACACTGAGAATACCTTTACATATACATCTACGTGTACATTATCTTGTGTATATGTCTCTCTCTATATATATATATATGTGTGTGTCTGTATGTGTTTCTGTACACATGTATATGTATATGCATAAGTATGTGAACATGCGTATGTGTATGTGTATGTAAAAGATGTATTCATATGGCCATATATAGATAATCATATATATATATATATATACGTGCGACACACTCAGGCTGAGAGATGTGTAACTCCAAAGCTCAGTTAGCCCTATGCAAGTCCAAAACCATGTTTCTGACGAAACTTAGACTGGAAGCTTTGAGGCATCTGGCGGCAGTTTCCGGAGTTTGCAGGTTGAGCCATACACATGAGGCCATCGTTAAGGTTTGAGACTTGTCTGCGGGAATAGAAAGATTCACGGTAACACCGGAAACAATGCCAAGGACAGAGGTGTTAATGGCAAATGTCGTCTAGGTAGTCAGAAGCCGTAAGCTAAAACCTAATCTCGACAACTCTGCCGATCTTACCCCGAAGTTGTTATCCGGAAAGAACCCCAAACGCAGCGCTGCTCCTGCAGGGTTCAGGCAAGTACGAATACACCCAGAACTAAACGCCCACGGAGTAATCCATGCCCTTGTCGCGCCAGTTAAACGTCCGGAGGCACGCACCCTGTCGGAAAAGACCCCATGGAGACCAGAAAAAGCTTCACGAGTGTGATTTCATACAAGACCCACGATGCTTGAAGGGCAAAGGCTCGAGGGCCCTAGGAAGTCCGCCATGTCGTCGTCCGATTCCTTTGGTGCCTGCTTGTGGCTCAGGGACGAGAACGCTCGGAGGTGACCGCACACAACCACAGATGATGGGTAGGACCGGTGTAAGGAAGGCAATATGCAAATCTCGACGCTAGACTGCCGGTATTCAACGTGTGAAGACATGGCGGATAGCAATTGGCAACACACCGTCTCATGAACTCCATGAGAGCCAACTAGGATGCACGACCATGCCCCACTTGCGGCATGTCATCTTACAGGTAAATCTGCTTTCAGCCGTACCTCTTTATAGCCGTTCAGTGCCGGCTCATGTTGCAAGACGAAACTCAGCGTCAAGACGCCAAATCCTAAAGCCAGAAATGGAACCACATGCCTGCTCCAGCGAGCGGGCCCGCTTCGGTGGTTTTGGGGCCTCATGTGGCGTGGGAAGTTTCAGGCAGCTTCAGAACATGGAGTTGTTTAGGCGAAGTTTACTAGGCCGTGAAAGGGTTCACAGCCTGTCGGGGTTGCCAAGCTGCACTTCTCTGTTGTGCTTTGTTGCGTCTTACGGATTGAGCTGCTGATGTTTGCATAGACCTTTGGTTCCATGCATGTCAGGACCGCAGAACTAATGGAAGCAGAAAGGGTTGAGAGTTGAGGGTTTAGGCAAGGGACGCTAGACCGCAGCACTCACTGCATTGAAATGGCGACGTTCCGTGCCGTGGAGTCAATGATGCCCCTAGTGAAGTACTTAGCTACTGTAGCTGTAGCGCAGGCAGTCCGAGTAAACCCAGATCACCCTCGCTAAACCCCGGCCATCAAACACAGACGAACCGCCCGAAACCCTGAAAGCTACAAAGCCTAAACTGAAACCCACTGAAGCTCATAGACATTCTCTGACTCTAGACTAGATCCCACAGACCCCACAAAGCTAGCCTTCACGGGCGCCGTGGCCATGACCTCCCTTTTCAGCTCCAGCACAGATGGAGCCAAGCTCTGATCCAAGGCCTCACCGGCCGGAATTCAAAAAGCCAAGAAAGGGAGCTTAGGGCTATAGCCTTGTAGGCGCTTATAAAGGTACGGGTTCTGTAGTTCTATAGTGCATAAGGGGCTAGGGTTGAGGATGCCAGGGTTTAGGCTGGATCTGGGAATGTATACAGGCGACTTGTAGAAACATAGGATCTGATTTTGCTCGTGGTTTGCTTGCCGGTGCCACGAGGGGCTCGTACCGAGGACTTTCATACTACAGAGAGCTTCAGAAAGTTGGAATATGGTTTCAGGGTAGGATACCCTATAATTTACCGTAAAAGGTTTAGGATAATCATATTCCAACTTTCTGGCTCTTACCTTAAGCCTTGATCAGAAACAGGAAACTTCTGCACCGGGAGATCGGAGGGACGAGTCCAACGCGTCTCGCCTTGGGCCTTCGATTCTGAGATTGCATCCACTGTATGCTTGCAGTTAAGGCGTCGGAACCCACTAAATCCATCCTGACTGCATTCTGCTTACAAACCTGGCAGAAAAGCCATGCTTGTCTCAAACTGTACTTAAGAAGACCCCAAGCTTAGCACACCACTGCATCGTAACTTCCAGTGTGAGGGTGCTTAAAGATCCGTCAAGGCGACGCACAAGCTCCGGGCTGCCTCGAGATCAAAGAAGAACTCACCCCAACCCGGACCCCAAAGCCAGCAGCACAGCAGCAGCTGGCCTCTGCGGCCTTCGGGAGGGCCTTCGCCTTGGTCGCCTTGATGGCAGCCTTGGCCTTCATCAGCTGCTGAACCTGCAAGACCGGGACCAGGAAATCCTCTGTGAAATGTCAGAATTCAGGACTCTGGAAGCCCAACCCCCTTCCTCGGACGGATCTTCTGCTGCAGTCACTCAAGCGAAAGCCCCTTGTGAACCCCGTCCCTTAGAGACACCCCACAGTTGAGGCCTCCAGGTGAACACCCATGAGATGCTTCTCTGCTCCTGCCCAAGGAGTTCTTGCAGAAGCCGAAAAAAAGAAGCCTTCCGATTTTCTAGAACGGGTGTTTCTGTGGGGTTCGCGGTCTTGAGATGGTTAGGGCTCAAGGGGGATTTGACTCAGGGTAAGTATCCATGCAGCTCCGAAATATTGAGGCTCACGACTACGGAATTGGATGTGGCACATCTGGAAACGTTGTCGGTTTGCTGGATTGTCTATTGACGGTTGATATTGCTTGGCGCCGCGACTGCGGGGCACGAACTTTTCGCTCCCAGGATTCATGTTTTGCCGAGCATCAGAGCCTAAGCCTAGCAGAAGGCCTGAACCTTCAGCTTCCCTCAACCCAAAAGGGCCTTCAAGTCCTTCCAAAAGGTGAGGGCTAAGATGGCTGCAGCCGTAAAGCCGTAACATGCTCTGCGCCCTTAGTCTGATCACTCTGCCGTTTGAGCCCCGAAAACCTTGCAAAAACAGTGCAGGCTCCTTCTGCCGCAGAGTTCCGGGCAATTCTGCGCTCATGGGTTTTTGTGCGCCTTGGCTGATTTGCCAGCTGCTAGTTAACTGCTAGCATCCTTTGGCGTTATGCTATGACTGCCAGCACTCCAACATGCGAGGGAAAAAGTTGCTGCAAATGCGATAGTCCGATGCGATGTCCCATTTTCACATGTCCTCACACTCGCACAGAAACGCGCGTTGTCAACATTGTCGACGTCTTAAGCTCCACGTCCTTAACTGCATCCTCGAGCTCCAAATCTCACAACCCCAGCCCGAAGCTTCACGAACGAATTCCTGAATCCACTGGGGTCCCAAAGCCAGGGGCCCTGAAACCTACAAGAAGGCCCTGCAAGTTTTCAATCGGCGAAGCTGCAGAGCCATGGCAGCCGTGAGATCTGGGTGCAGCGACTGTAAGCGGTCACTCGGCCTGGTGTGTCTGCACTTTCTCTTCTCCTGGTTGGGAAGGAAGATCTTAATTGCTCAGGCAGGTCTGGACCGAAACACTACGTCTTCCGCACACCGTCATCTCTAAAAAAGTCACGAAACCGTCGGAATTCCCACTGTTTCCGTGCACACACAGACACACACGCTGGCACCCCCCCAAAGCCCCGAGTTCTGAACACGAAAACCTCAGGCCCAAAAGCCCGGAGGGGGAAAACTCAATATGTCGGGCTCCGGGGCTCTTTCCTTGGGAGACCTTGTTCGCCGGAGATCATGTCGCATATACCAGAGATTCGAAATACTGGTGGTCGGAGGATCTTGTTGGGCAGACATGAGACACTAAGGGGAAGATGAGAAGCACCAACCAAGCTTGGAGAATGCAGGTCTAGGGCTCACGGCTTGCTTCGCCGATGTTGGCAGCCTATTAAGCTGTGGTTCGTGGTGTTCTGAGGCTTTGCAGAGCTGCTGGAGTCGAACAATCGGGGTTGCTCGGTGTCTCCTGGAACTTAAACATCAAGATCTTTCCGTCGAGCCGGTAGATCTGGTAGAGCTGGCTACTTACAAGAGGGACAGGCGGAGCCCGAAGCCATAGAAACCCCAAATCCGGAATCTCCGGTCAGCTCCAAACGCTTGCTCCAAAGTCTATACCCAACTTTGTCCTCCAAGTAGTCTTGATCATGCTCTCCTCGGTACACGAAACCGAGTACGGCTTCCGGGCATGCTGCTGTGTGGAAACCCAATCATGCAACTCTTCGCAACATTAACGTAGGCATTCCTTTTGACCCTACACACTGCACTTGCAGCAAACACACATTACCTACAATGCCAAAGCCAAACTACAGTCGCAAAACCTCTGACCTCAACTGCACTTTCCAGGGCAAAAACGAACCAACCCCACATGGGTTATACCATAGATACTGTAGCCTGTGGGAGACATGGTACTTTCAGCAGGTGGCCCGATACGACGAGGATGAGGAGCCCTGAACCCTGTATGGGAGCTCCATGATAGGGAACGCCCGATAGAAAGAGGAACTCTAGCCTAGGGACCGGGACCCAGCCTCGATATGGTGCCTGGCTCAAGCACAGCAGGCTCAAACGCTGGTCCCATGCCGTTTTGCGCTTGCCACATAGGACTACCGACATAGTAGTAGCAGTAGTAGTCGTCGTCGTGGTGGTTGTGGTAGTAGTGTTAGGAAGTAGGTAGCACGAAGGAAGAAGAAAGTTTAGGTAGCAGTAGCAGCAGCTGCAACTACTCTGAGCATGAGTACTAGCCTTACCCCTATCTTGTGGGTGCCCGATGCAAGGATCCTGAATCAAAAAAGTCTGGTGCCACATAAGGGTTCCCAAACCGCGAAATCCCGAATGGTCCTAATTCTAAATCCGAGACACCCAAACTGAAAGGAAAGTTATTGCTGGAGCCCAGGAGCCCACAGGATCGATAGGCAGCTTTCTGAATGCCATCTCCATCCTTGGCTGGCTGCTGAAAACTTGCTATGGGTTTGGCAGGCATGATGTTTTGGTTTGGGTTGAAGGATGAGGGGTTTTGGCGGTTGAATACCACACAAAACCAACATTTTCAAGTAAGGAGAACTCCAAGGGTCCTTGAGTCGTAGTGAGACCTCACCTGGAAGGGTCCATGCTTTGCTGTGGGAATCCAGAACTTGAGTTCTGCAAGTCAGAAGCTTTGCTCCAGCTGGACAGCTAGATGGCAGCTTGTTAATTAGTTCGTTTGTTGATTCGTATGCTTCTCAGCTAGCTAGTTCGGAGTGTCGAAGCTGATGCTCTTGCACTCCTCCGCGTGGCTAAACCCTAAACTCTAAACCCCTAAAACCCTAAACCCCTAAAGCCCTAAACCACAAAAGCCTGAACCCCTAAGCCCAAGCCGCGCCTCCTGGAGTTTCTGAGAAGCCTCGTCCTGGGTGGCTTTGAGATCCTCGAGGATACCAGCGAGTTCCACTTGGCGCTCCTCCAGAAGCAGCGCGGAAGCCAGACCCTACAATGGGTGGAAGGCGGTAATTTTAGGGGCCTTAATAATTAGAATAGGGTTTTGGGGTCCATTATACTATAATCATAATAAGGAACCCCCATAATAGTAGAGGTAATTTCAGGCCCCCAAATTAGTCTGAGTCACCGTCTTACAGGGTCCCACCCCCAGCACCCCCCCGCCAAAAACAGGAATATCAAAAGGCTTGGGTCAGAGCATGCAGAACTAGCGCTCCTCCTGACTCTTCCGCTGGTCCTGGGTTCAGGATGCAATGCTTTTCGATCCCAAGAGGAGCACGCTTCTTCCCTTTTCCTTCTTGGAGTAAAACTGGCAGTAAAGCTCTAAACATCTGCCAAAGGGCTCTTACTTCATCGGCTGTCGCCCTTGCATTGGCGGCGAACGACTTGTGGCTGCGCAGCTCTTCTCTGCATGTTCTGCATTCTTCGCGAGCCTCCTGTTCGCGGCTGCTTGGTCTAATATAGGGGCCTTGATTATTAGAATAGGGTTTTAGGGCCCATTCGAATACATTTATACTGTATAATAAGGAACCCCAAGATAGTATTGGTATTATTCAGGCCCCTATGTTAGTCCTCAAGCCTCATGTTGCTGAACCCCGGATTGGATGACCAAGATGGAGGCTGTGCCTTGGCTTTGGTGGTCGTGCAACATACACTATGTAGCTTTGTAAACTACTGGGTAACAAATCTAGCAACAGCAACATCGAAGCCGACAGGGACAACCATACCAAAACCATGATAGGGAAACGGACAATGCCGTGATCTTCGGCGGGCCAAGCAGAACGAATACTCAATCTTACAAGCCAACATCCAGCAATCACCAGCTAAGAAGGAGAGTGAGGACGAGGAAAATGAGAGTCTTGCTCCTGCTCCTCCTGCTTCCTACTCTTACTCTTGCTCTGGCTCTTACTTTTAGTCTTACTCTTAATTACTCCTACCCCTACGCCTATTCCTACCCTACTCCTGATCCTACTCTCCTACTCCTACTCCTACTCCTACTACGACTGCTACTGCTACTACTACGACTACTACGACTACCGCTACTACTACCAACACTACCACTACCACCGCCACTACCAATACCACTACCACTACCACGACCACTACTACTACTGCTGCTACTACTTCTTCTGCTTCTACTTGTACTACTTCTACTACTTCTATTACTTCTTCTACTTCTACTACTTCTACTACTTCTATTAAGTCTACTACTTCTACTACTTCTTCTGCTCCTACTACTACTATTTTCAATTGAACGCTGCGCGAGCGTGCTCTGCGCTTTGCGGGCGCCATTGGTCTCATGCACTCGTGAAACTGCTTCTAGCATGCATCGCTCAGGTCTCTCTAATCAGCTCGAACTTGACAAACTACTTCAACTGCTACTGCTACAAAAAGCTTCCTTCTCCGACACCTTGGCGTGAACAGACGCGTCCATCTGTGCACCTGTCTCAACAAATAGGCCGTACCTCAGATGAAGCCGCCACCCGGAGTATCCGTCTCGTGGCGTCCCACACGGATTACTCATGTTGAAGACAGAAGGCCGTAAGGGTCATGTGCGGATGACCGCTGGTACCTGAGGCAATTTCGGTGTCGTGAGTCTTTGGGCAGCTTCGATGCTGGCAATTTGCTGAAGCGCAAAGTGCTGTTTTAAGCGAGGCTAGCACGCGATTCGCATTCTTCCGAAGAGACGTGCTAGGCGTCGGAAGAGTGCCGAATTCCCTGAGTCTGTGACATAAGGGATCATAGAGTCTGTGACATATTATCGCCCTCACTGGTCATGACCTTTTGGCCACTGCTTAGAGTATCCGTGCCAGGACCACTGCTGCCACCAGTCCCAGTCGTCGTCCTGAGATGAGCGTGCCTGTCTGGCCCACTGGGACGAGGAGGATGAGGAGGGGCCATCGCGCTGCCGCTTGCCCTCTGTGTCTGCCTCCTGCATCTGTGGGCGCTTGTGAGTTGCAGCAGCAGCCAGCTTGGCCATGCGCTTGTCCTCTTCGTTCCCTTTGTCATGCTGTATCCGCATCTTCATGATGGAGTAGGCATTTTTGTCGGGTTTGACCCGGAAGACACGAGCTGGGAGTCCAGCTGATTTTGCAGTCTCATTGTAGACTGCCACTATGGTGGTGGCGATCATATTGAATTCGACCCACGAGGGGAAGTGTTGCTGAAAAGCCTTTTCGTCCCACATCTTGTTAAAGCAGGCATGGATAAGGCCATGCACTTTTGTTGGCGCGTCCAGCTCGCGGTAGGCATCGCCCGCGCCTGTGGCGATGGTGACCTTCCCATCGCTTGTGAGGACTCGCCTCACCGACATGGCGGTGTCCCATGTGAGGCCGGTTTGCGTCCTGACAGACTTGATGGCAGAGAACAGCGGCGGAACTTCTCGGAGTGCTTCCATCCTGGTAGACCAAAGGGTCTGTTGTTCCTGGTTGGTGAGGCCGCCAAGAATGACCGGGGCCACCAGGATGTTGATGGAAGCTAAGGCCCGAATCCAGTCTTGATGGGACTGGGAGCTCAGCAGCTGAGCCAACTCCTGCCTCGTGTAACGTACTGTCAGCCGTGGAGCCGGCTGCGGGACATAGCCGACGAGTTCCGCATTGGATTCCGGAGGCTCATAGGCTGACGGGGGGCGGGAAGAGGGAGGAGGGGGCGTGTGGGAGCGCGGAGCGGCCTGGGTGGCGGGGGTTGGAGGAGAGACGGACTTGGGGGGGTGCGGAAGGATCGGGGGGACCGGAATCGCAGGAGGGGGGGCTGGTGCCGCCGATGAAGATGAGGGCGGGGGGCATTGGGTGGCCACCAAGGGCGGTGGGGCCTTAACCGGAAGCGCTGGGGCCGCCTTCGGTGTTTCTGTTTGGCCTGCTTTGAAGGCCGCCTTTTCAGCTGCGGAGGAGGTGAAAGGGCAAGGGGGGGAGGGTGGCGGCTCAAAGCCGGCTGCTTTGTCTACACCTTTGGTCCTGGTACTGCTGGGGGGAAGAGGAATTTCCTGGGGGAGCTTGGGGGGAGGAGGAGGGGGTGGAGAGTGGGGGGCTGGCGTGGCACTGAGTGCTGGGTTGTGCTTCTGAGTGACAAAGTGGTTCTTAAGGCCGTGGCTAGTGCTGAATTGCACCTGCCTGTTGTGCTTGCGGCAGTGCAAGCAGCATAGCCACATGTCCCCCGAGACTTTCACTTGCCCTAATCCTCGAGGGATAAGCTCCAGCACATCCTGCTCTGTAAGGTCTTGATTGTAGTGGTGGGTTGCACGGACCGTAGCCATGATCTCTGCAAAGGAGTTGTACTGAATGCTGTCGGCCACATAGGCTTCAATATCCTCCTGAGTGGGAGGAGGGGGAGCCGATGAGGCGGTTGCCATGGTCTGTGACCTAGGTGGCTGTGGTGAGCTGTGCTCTTCAGGTCTGTCAGACTGGATTTCAAGGGAGATGTCAGGGAGTTGGCTCTGCAGCATGCGGTCTGTGCGTTCCTTGGTGGTTGGGTCTCCCTGAAATCCCTTCAGCCACTTCCAGCAACGGGTATATGCAACGGTCGTGTTGTTGGTAGTCACGAAGTAGTGGCCATCATTGTCGTACTTCTTGTTCTTCACTCGCTTGTCCCAGCGCTCCGAGAACAGGTAGATGGGGCCGAATTTGGTGGAAACATTCCATCCCGGCTGAGGGGAGTGACCAAGGTCGCGACCCAAGATCTGCCAAAGATATTTGCAGAAGGTCATGTATTCCAAGTTTGCCTTCGCTGTCATAACCTGACGGCTGAAGGCGTGCTGTATGGCTTCCCTCATCAAGGGATGTCTGGGCTTGCCATAGATGATGCCTTGAAAAATATGATCTCCTTTGACTCCTATGGCCATGACCATGAACTCCTGTGGGAGTTGGCCAGGTGGGGAGGGTCTGTGACCCACTTCACCTGCCTTCTTTGAGTGAGCTGTGCTCCAATCTGCTGCGAGATACACAAGTACCTGTTCCCAAGGTACCACGAAGCCACATTTGATGTCGACGTATAGGCCGCCGTGCTGGTAGTGGTAGACGTATCGGAATACGTCTGCTCGATGAGCAGGTTGGCTGAGGCGATCCAGCAGATTGGAGCCGTACTTTCCTGCGAGTTGCCGCAGGGTAGCCCGAAGAACATCATCATCACAGAATCTGCGGGTGAAGCCAGCAAACATTTTGGCCGCGACTTGGGCAGGTTCCGGCTTTTCGTCGTGAACGTAGGTCTGGAAGAGGAGGGCTGGGACAGGGGCGGCTTCCCATTCTGGGAGATGTGTGAATCGCATTCCCCAGGGGCCATGTCCGTATTGCATGGCTACTTCTGAAAGATCACGGACCGTTCGGCATTGTGACAGAGCCTGGGCAGCTAGCATTTCGACATGCATGTCCTGCTCGCGAGCGTTCCAACCAGCGACCACGAGGACAGGCAGTCCTGGGGTGTTGCGCATTTCCTCGATGGCTCTGGTTACAAGCGCCGGGATGACAATGTCCGCGACTTCGGGGCGGAAATGAAGGTTCTTGGAGTTGTAGAGCCATTCTACCCCTCCTACACCAGGCATCTGGGCCAGGTCCATGATTTCTTGGTTGTGCAGGTTCTTGTCCGCGAAGCCATATTGGACCCTGCCATCGATCAGGTAGTCATAATTGATTTGCTTCTCCGGGCGCAGGCTTCGGGACAGCGGAATGAAGCGAACGTTGATTTGTCCGTCGAGGTGGTTCTCCAAGATGGAGGCCACCGGCGGACTCTGCACAGCCGCTGTGAATTTGTGCGGCCCAAAGAGCCCAAATTGCCAGTGGAGGAGCTCCAAGATGGAGGGGACGCTGCCGGCAGAAATGTTGAGGGCGGCGCCTGGGCAGCTTAAGACCTGGCCCGTCAGCAGCGGGAACACTCCGTAAGTGTGTCCCCGCAGCATGTGCTGCAAGGTGCTATCGCTGAGCACCAGAAAAGGGCCCAGACTGGGAGGTTTGTCCATGGTCTCAGCTGTAGCTGATGGGCCAGAGTCTGTGACACGCGGCCAAGTGGTGAGCTGTGCTCTTCGTAAAGGCGCAGTTTGTCACGAGAAGTAGCTTCTGCAAGGCGTGATTATAATGCTTGTTGCGATACTCCTGCCGCTCCGTCCGGTACAACAGTTCGAACTAACAGCTGCGGTATACATGTAATGTTTAGCATAGTCTCAAGACCAAGCACGAAGCTCAAGCAACGCTGGGCAACTTTAGGCAAAGAACACCAGCAGAGGGCACTCGGGCTGAGAGTTGGTGCCGTGTGGTAGCCGAGACCTCAGAACTCAGATCACAGGTGAGAGAAAACAATGATGCAAGTAGCTGAGTGTTAGCATGCTGCAAGTCGATTTCTCTGGGCAGGGGAGCCACTCGTTGCTGACTGTGACAAGCTGGGTGGCTGTGCCACACCTAATCGGAGGCTGTGCCACTTTCCTTGCGTGAGTCAGTGAACTGCCTATGGCCCGAAGTGCTCAGAAAAGTCTGTAGTAGTGGTCGTGGAGAGCACTGGATTCCTCGGCTTCTCGGCTGATGGTTGCCGTCGGTCCGTCCGAGTTACGGGGGTTCCGGAACTTCTGCACCACGACCTGTTGGCTGTGTTGAATGTGGATGGTAAGCTCCTCGGACGCGAGATGCCACTGGGGCGTGTCAAAGGACTGGACCATGACACGTAGGCCGAGAGACATAGCGGCCCTGGCAGTGCGGTGTGGACTCACAAAGAGCTTATGCTCTACCTGGGAGAGCACTGCTGCGCACCAGGATTTGCTGACCGACGCCAGTGAGAGGGCTGTCAGCAAGTCTGGCTGTGGTATCGCTAGTCTGACATGGACGCCCTGTGGGTCATAGTCAGTGTCTTCGTACCGTTGCGCAAAGACAGCTAGGCCTTTATGTAATCGGCGAAAGGCCCAGAGGCGTGCTTGGTCCTCGATCTCGTTCCGGAGCAGCAGTATGGGAACTATAGTCCAGGGGGGTCTGTATGCAGCGATTTCAGTCGCCAACATGTCCCTGTCCAAACCGTAGTCCGAGTAGAAATCCACGACCACCACTGCAGGAATGATGAAGGAGAGAGCGCAGCGACATGATTCGGTGCAGAGAGGGGAAGACATCCTCTATGGTTGGCAGGGCAGCTGAGAGCAGCCTAGAAAAAGACTGCGGAGAAACTTACTTAGAAGCGCAACATTGAGCCGCAACACTAAGGGGCAACGCTAATCGGGTTTGCCTTTTCCAGAGTGGAGAAGCCCGGCTCGTCGCATGGTCTGTGACCAATTGTCTGGAGGCTGTGCCCTTTGCCCTATAGAGGACGTCTCAAGACTGAGGTCGGAATGAAGTGCACCTGCTCATAGTGGACGCTGATGGCCTCGCTCGAAAGAGTGCCGGCTTGATCTGGCAGCACTTCAATGAAAACTCCTGCTCCTTGCTTACGCAGTTGGATGTAGGCTCTCCACACTCCTATCCAGGGTTTGCCGTCGATGAGGCGGGCAGTTACGGAGTACCACGCACGGCAAACCGCCGCAAGCGGTATTGCGTGTAGCAGATTGAGATTGACGATGCCGAGCTGAGCATGCACTCCATTGTGGTCAATCCTGAGTGTGTCTCCGATAATGGAGTACTGCGAGAAGGGACCCGTGCGAGCCCAACGTAGAAGGAGGTCACGTAGACGATCCCGAGTGGCACGAGCTTCATCATGAAGAAGGTCCAGATCGTTCCAGTAGGAGGCGGGATAGGGCGAGGCGTCGTAGGAGTCGATTGTCAGTACCCTGACCCTGCTGTTTACCTAATTTTACACTTTGGCTTGATTTACTGTAAACGAAGGATTTAGTGTAAAATGACCAAATTTACGTAAATTTTCTGGTGAGCTAAAAACATGACAAAACACATAAAAACATTATGCAAACACAAACATGGAACTCATATTTGCGGCTGCAAACTTAGACACCACATGTAAAGGATTTAAAAAAATCACCGGCATGAGTTTGTTTTGCTCTGCAATCGCAGACACCACATGTAAAGGATCCACAGCAGAAGTAAGGACTTTTCCGAAAATTCGCAGGCCCAAAGCCATAAACTAACCAAAGAGAATCCATGCAGATTGCTTATAAGATCCACACCAGTATATACGACAACTGTGATTCAAAAGCCCAAACAAAAGACCAGGAGCACCACATATAGCAGAGAGACACTCTTTTTTTTCGCGACAGAAAAGAAAGAAGCTCTCACGATCGCCCAACTTTGCCCCGCAGAAACAAAAGGTGCCTCTCTTTGAGGGCAGCCTTTTTGGAAGCATGCCAGTGCTTCACCCCTGCCAAACAACTCTTCCATAGAATCTGCAGGCGATGCATCGTCGTCTCTCCCTTGTAGCACCAGACCATCGACGGATGAATAAAACTGCTGAGTAGGAGACTATGCAAAACGAAGTGGGTCTTACTTGTGAGATTGAAGAGCTTCTCCCCCGTCCCTTTGTAGTGGGCTTGCAGGCTGCTGTGGAGCTGTGCCATTTGGCAACCGAGCTTGAAAGCCAGGTTTGCTTGCTCCTCAGGTAAAGCCAAGAAGCCGTACCGTGGCCCATAAGCTTCCAATATTTCAGCCAGCTGCAGGTTCAACCGCAAAAAGAGCCGGATTTGCTTGTGTTGATAGATACCCTCGTCCATTTGCTCTTCGAATAGAGCAAGAATTGCACTGTCCAAAGATTGAATATCGGAAGCTCTTCCTCTCATCTTGGGGAATCCTTTTTTTGGTTGTATCATTGTAAGTTTCAGAAGTCGCTGGCGGAATGTGTATCTGGTTTCGTTGTCTCGCTGGTACTTCTTGATGAAGGAGTCGCAGTATTTCAAATTCGCCAAGATACTCCCACCCAAACAATCGTGGACCACGATGCTGAGCACGGAGCCATAAAAAAACTGTATCCACCCCAAAAACATACAATGCATATAGTCCATCGTGATACAAAGTCCCGAAAAGCCAGGTAAAGAATACAGCTGGCATGATGGATTCCAGTGGGATCTCCAGTTGGTGGTGGTGAGGCACGAGGCTTGCCACGGCGAATTTGCACGATTGTCCATCCATGTTAGTGGTCCTTTGAAGGCGGCCCGACAAAGAGCACAAGGTTTGCTGTGATTGCTCCATCGTGGAACCTCCAGCCATTTCGCATAATAATCCAAGTCGCCAGCCATTTGAACCAGGACACCATAATATCCTCCGCATAGGTCGGTTCCCGCTCGTTCGCCCTCCTTTGTACTGGCCCCATACCTCTGTGCCGTGTAACAAACATTTTCTTACTTGTGAGACAGGTTCATATATATCTACATATATATATCTACATGTGGTGAGAGGGTTTTTTACGTATACTGTGTGGTGATTTTTCTCACATCCGGTTCGTGCTGCTTTGGGATTCCACGGGTCCGTGGTTTTGTGGCTTATATATGTTTATACGATATTATATACTGTGTATATATATATATATATATCATCACCATCAAGGAAGCTGTTGGGTTAGGGTTGGATTTGAGAACAGGGCTCTCATACATAGGGTGTGTATGTATATAGTCACATATCTAAAACAGGACCCACATCATAAAAAATCAAGAAAGACAAAAAGGCTTACAGCTTATAGGGTTCCCACAGGGTCCTAAAATGTAAGGGTTTCCAGATTTCTGGCACATGTGTACATATACAACAACACACCAGGCTGCTTCTTGCCTTGCCAATCCCGAGCAGGCCATTTACCGGTGTAAAGAATGTTGAAAGACCAATACATCACTTGCCAAAAAGTTTCCATTGTCCCAGCCCCCTCGCCGCCAGCCGGAATAATGAACTTCTCAAAAACGCCCCAAATGTAGAGGTTGCAATCGGCAGCAGATCGGCCGGCCGCTGTGGCCATCAGCGATACCCATGAAAAAGCCAAAACACTGCGAGCCCATATCTTGCCCACTCCAAAAACAGGAACTTCGTCGCCGTGTATGCAAAGGGGAATAGCCCTTTGCATCCAATTAGCTCGCGATTTTACCGCATGATTTGACATGCAAGGGTGTCCATTGAACGATCTCCAAAACCGAGGCAAAGCCTCCGCATCAGGCAACACAGAAGTAATCCATCCAGTCGTCGTCTTCCAAAGGTGGTGCATAATCTCGTGCGGAAGCAATATCATGGAAGTCGCCGTGCCTTCGACTTGTCCTGCTAAGGGGATATTAAATTCTGTCGGCATCGGAAGATTGGACTGCTGGGCCAAGTGGTTGTCAATAGAAGATTGCAAATTTTTTCCATGCTTCACCTTGCTGAGCCTGTCCAAATCAGGAAGAATTTTCCCGTCCCTTGCATTTCTAATATCGGCAGCCGCTGCAACTGCAATTGCATGAATCATAGAGGCCGACAGGAGGCCTTGTGCCAAATACGTCATCAGCAAATCGTGCAAAGAACTTGAGGTGGACTTCTCACTCACCGCCTGGCCCAATCTCTGTTGGACCCCACCCTTTCGTCGCTTTCGCTCGGGCCCTGCATCCTCCATGGTACCTTCTCTCCATATATAAATAAACAGAACAGCACCTTTATGCAAAGTTGGTGTTTGTTGCCAGCTGAACTTTTGTGCCTTATTTCATACAGTGGTTTGTTCGCTATAGCCATAAAACATTTTATAAGGACGGGACACACATGGTCAGACACACCGAGCATTGAGGCTGAGGCTTGTGAGCAAGTTATACATATATGTGTGGGCACCAAATATACTATACAAACAACAACAGAAAGCTTTTGCCCCAACCCCGCAAAACCCAAACCCCCTAAACCACACGGTCCACTGCCCCTCAATCTGGACGAAACAAATCTTGTGAGGGTTTATATATAAGGTTCAGGATTTAAGGGTTTATAGAGGGTTCAGGGTTTGGGGTTACGAAGGTTGTGTTGTGAGCTTCACAGGGTTTTGGAGGTATGGACTTTCATGGTTGATTCAATGCTTGAGGTTCGGAGGTATAGCTTTACACATGTGTGCACTCACACATGCAAAGCAGGCTACAACAACACCATCGGTGTTATATATACTCTAAAATTGAAGCTGAAAGTCACGAAGACCAACACCCCAACATGATTCAAAAGGTTATAGTTATACACGTCGTTGCTCACATGTAAAAATCACCAGAAAAGCGCCAAATCTCAAGCTCTCATCATCGCCGTTGCTTTTTTCTCTCATCGCCAAAACTCAGAATCGCCGTTTGCACCACATAGAGGCGACAGCTCCGGAACTGCACACATTCAAAATCTGTCTAGCATCCTTTTTTGGCTCGGACAGTCAACTTGGCTTTCACGGCTGCCATTTGTTCTTCGAGATGAGTTGCTACTCGCCCGGACTCTCTCATGGTCTTGGAATATGATGAGATCGTGATCGGCCCGTCCTCATTCTCATCCTCGTACTCGTGCCACGAGAGAAGGTGCTCAAGTCCCTGCTTCGATTTTGTTGCTTGTTGGACGATGCTCTTCCTTACAGCTGTGGGGTCTCACACAGGTTTCGGTGTTCGGGCACTGGGTTTACTTGCGAGAGAAAGCACAACACTTTGGTTACATGCGACTGTTGTTGAAGAGACTACTTTTACGAGTTAAAGTTTGTGCTTTACTTGCGAAGACAAAGGTTGAAGCCTCCATGTATTTACTTACGAGTTAAATTGGTGACTTTACTTGCGAGGATAAAAAAGTTGAAGCTTTTGGCAAGGTTGTTTCAGGAATACAAAACCAGTCCAAGTCGCACACTCTGGTACATGTCCTTGTCCTGCTTCTCATCCACGGAAGCAACCAACTTTCTGCCCTCGACAAGGATCTTATTGTAGGCCGCGATCGCCTTTGTAAGCTGCCCATCTGCTGCCTTCCACAGCTTCTCCGTCATGTTCCTGCTGGCGGCCACGGTACCATCGCAGATTGCGAGCTGCTCTGAGTCATTTGTCAGAGCTCTCTGGGGCTTTGCTTTGCCCTCGCTCTTCTCCTCAAACAAACCAATCCTCCAATCCTTGGACTGCTTCTCGAAGAACTTGGCCTCGCCATCCTTCGCTTTGGCATCGGAGCCCATGGAAAACTTCTTCTCCTTCCCTGAAGTGGAGTTGTGCACATCCTCGGACCACATGTAACGATCGGGTCCGTTCTTGGAACGGACAGCGATGATCTCGCCACTCTCGAGTGCGGCTTCGAACTGCTCATTGCTAAGATTGAATTTCCCCTGAAGCAAGATTTTGCCCAGGGTTTTCTTCTTGTTGGTCGCCTCGGACTTCGTGTAGTTCTCCTCGCTCCACCCACAGAAGAAAAGACAAGCCGAAGGGGTTTAGGGTTCAAGCTTAAGGGTTTGAGGCTTGAAGGTTTTAGGGTTCAGGGCTTCGTCGTTTGAGGCTTTGGGGTTTGGGGTTATATATATAATATATATATATATATATATATATATATAGGTGCACAGGTTCAGGGTTTAAGGTTTGGGGTGCACGAAGGGTTGTGGTCATCATTATTATACGTATAGTATAGCAATTATATATAATATATATTGTATGGGAATGCATTTATAGAGTGTTTTTAGATATGCATATATGGTATAATAAAAATAAATGTAGTAGAGCCCTCTATAAACAGTTAGAACTACAAAACAAAAGCCGGTGGGGTCCAGAGTTCAAGGTGTATGGGGTTGAAGGTTTTAAATTTTCTAAAGGTGTAAGGCTTATGCAGGCTTTAGGGTTCATGGCTTCGTAGTTTACATATAAGGTTTAAGGGTTGTGGTGTATTAGGGTTTCAAGGTTTTGCTCATTGTAAAACTATAGCTATAAGCTGGACCTATATATACTATAGATACTTTATACACTCCCCGACTTCGCCTTCGGCTTCGAAGTGCCTCTCCACTTAAGGAAGCGAGCACACCTTGAAATCACCCCCGATACCCATCTTTTCGTCGTCACCTGCATGGAGTGGAACATTGGTTTGGCAAAGTTGAGAACCAGGCTGGTGTCAACACCGGATCGTCGGTCGATAGCATTGTTGATAAGCTCCCGCTGTCTCTGCCGCTTGCCCGTTTTCATCTTCTGGGACTTCTCCCATGCATCTTCGAGCCATTCTGGCAATGACCCGTCCTTTAGCAGGCTCATGAACTTGTGCTGCTTGCTGCGGTCCATCTTCCCCGAGTCCTTCGCCGGGTCTTCCATGGCCAGCACCTCGTCGTCTGTGGGTGTCTCCTCCTCTGGCTGCTCTTCGGCGGCATCCTCCACCTCCTCGAATCCATCAGCCCAGTTGTCCTCCAGCTTCCGCTTCTTGTTGTTGTCATTCTGCTTGGGAGTGTTTTTGCTGCTGCTGCTGCTACTGGGCTTGCTTCCTTTCTCTTGCTCCTTGCCCTTGTTCTCCTTCTTGTTCTCGTTCTTGTTCTTCTTCTCCTTGGCTGGGGCCTTTGCTTCGGCCTTTGCTTTGCCCTTTGCTTTGGCCTTTGGGGTGCTCTTTGGGTTGGCCTTCGGAGTGGGCTTTTGATTGGGCTTGCTCTTTGCTGCTGTTGCTTTCGTTGTTCCTTCTGCTGCAGGCTTTTTCAAAATCCCGGTCCCGGGCTCTTTCTTTATCGTGATCTTCGCCGCCGGCTTCTTCATGGGCACCTCCTGCTCTTCTTCTTCTGCCTGCTCGTCCTGGGGCTCTTCCTCGGCCTTCGTATACATATATATATAACACTCTGGTTTTACAAAACACAAAAACCAAAAAGCGCCTCCGGAGCTTGGCTGTCTTCAGCCATCGCAGGGAAAACACGAACAGTAAAGATGATATACTGTCCTCACAAAAAAGGCACCCCTCGCTGAAGTGCTCACAGCTGCAGATAGAAGTAAACATAATTGTCATCGCAGTGTAAGTTCTCTCTGACATGCAGACAACACCGAATGTGTTTCGTCACAGTCATAGTATAGCTTGAATCACACAAGTATATATAATTTTCTCGCCAGCTCTGGTGTAAAGACACATGCAAGCTTCTGTGTGGGGTCTGGCACACAGGTTTGAGGTTGAAGGGTTTCGGGGTTCTGTATATAAGGTATATAGTTTAGGGTTCAGGGTTTATATGACATCAGTTGTTGGGTTCTCGGGCTTTTATAGGCAGTCTCCTGGAGTCGGCCCGGCTCATTGTTTTGCTTCACACTTGCAGGCACGATAAAGTATAGAAGTTACTGCTGTGCAGAAAAACAGCTGCTCTTATATCTAGCTCCGTCTGCAAAAGCAACGAGACAATTTAATTATGTACATGCACTTCTGTACAACGTGCTGGCAAGTCGTAGCTCACTGGTCTTGCTGCTCAGCTGCTGCTTCGCTCCACCAGACCCAGTACCAGACCCTTGGGGATTATGTATAATATTCAAAAGCCAAATTACTCTCCTAAACAAAACCTATACAATAGATCTAATGCAACCAAGTTGCTGTCGTCCATGATGGACACAGGTCCGCCAAGCCCATTTCCACACTCGTTTGGGCGACCGGCTCCGGCTTCGGCTTCGGCTCCTGTCTTCCTGGAACACGAGAATATAGCTATTCCCTTTCTGCATTCAGAAAAGTGACTATGTGGTTCGTCGGAAAAACAAAAGAACAACACAGGTCTCCTGTCGTGGCATCTTCGAAGAGAGGCTTTGTTCTGTCTAGTCAGGGAGGGAGAAGGACAGACTTTTTTGGAGCCGAAAAGCTATACAATATACGATTGATCCTCGCAGAGCACCGTATATAGTGTTGGATGTGGGGCGGTGGGTTGGGGGGGGTGGGGGTGGGGGGTGTGGGGGTGGGGGGTGGGGGGTGGGGGTGGGGGTGGGGGGTGGGGGGTGTGGGGGTGGGGGGTGGGAGATGGGGGGTGGGGGGTGTGAGTGTGGGGGGTGGGGGGTGTGGGGAGTGTGGTGGGGGGTGGGGGGTGGGTGGGTGGTTGGGTGGGGGGTGGGGGGTGGGTGGGTGGTTGGGGGGTGGGGGGTGGGGGATGGGGGTGGGGGGTGGGGTGGTGGGTGGGTGGGGGGGAGGTGGGGGCTGGTGGGGTGGGCTGGGGAGTTTGTCAATGGATTTTAAGCAGATTTTACAAAAAAATCAACAGGTTTTCCAAAAAATCTCGATGCAGTTTCGATGCAGTTTGTATGCAGTTTCGATGCTGTTTCGATGCGGTTTTAAAACTACATACAAACTGCATCGCGAAATGCTGTAAAAGCTATGCAGTTTGTATGTAGTTTTAAAACCGCATCGAAACAGCATCGAAACTGCATATAAACTGCATCGAAACTGCATCGAGATTTTTTGGAAAACCTCTTGATTTTTTTGTAAAATCTGCTGAAATTTTTGTAAAATCTATGGAAAATTTGGGGGAGATTGTTGCAAAACCTGCCCACCGGTGCCTTTCCGGTGTGTTGTTCGAGTCTCGCATGTAAGGTCTAAGCCGCATCTCATCGGATCCCCACAAGTGGTTTCCCAGCTTCAAGCGCTACGCTTCGTGTGTGGGGACCGGCACACTGTGTGTCTAAACCCGAAACCCTAAACCCCTAAACCCCGAGACCCCTGAGCCCCTAAGCCCTCTCTCTATATATAGATGCATGAATACAGGTTCTGCAATCTACATGTTCGGTTTGGGGATTCAGGGCTTCATGTGTGGTGTATGCAGTATCTTCATAAATGGTTTAGGGTTCGGGCCGGGCTGTTTTTTGTCCTATCGTGTGACTTGATAGGCCCTTCAAGCAACCCAGGCATGTTCACATGTGTTCTCTATACACTCTATAGACATGTGCACGTGTGTATGTAGCCACCACCACAATCTCTGCGACTACAACTCTTTCCAATCGCCCGCTTCACTTGCTTGTCGGAGTCTCGCACAGCTTCGCAATTATCCGGATGTGCAGACGACCTTCTGAGGATCCTCGAGGTTTTGTTGCCTGGGCACATATAATGTAGTGTGGTGTAAGTTCGACTATGTATATACATATATGTATATATAGATATATGTATAAAGAAACATATACATATACATATGCACACATACGTGCTTATTTGTAGACTATGCATCTACAATTTTATACTACATCCATGGGGTCGCTGCACATTGTGCTTAATTGTGAGAAAAATGAGTGGCTCGGCCTGTCTCATCGTCTCTCGTGCAGCACTGTGCTGTTGCCATCGCCGTTACTGTTGTGTAAAGCTTTATCCCTCTAGACTATATGCTATAGACACACAAACAGCACAGGGGTTTAAGGGTTTAGGGTTTTAAGGGTTTATAGGGCACTGCATTATATTCAACGGCGGTAGTAACGACGATGGTATCGGCCGCGACTGTCGCCTCTGTACCTGCGGTAGCTACGGCTGTCACTCCTGTGCCGACGACCGTAGCTACGGCTGCGACCATGGTAGCTCCTTCGCCTTTGGCTCCGGTAGCTACGAGCACGACTCCTACTGGCCCGCCTAGAGTAGCTACGAGCCCGCCTAGAGTAGCTACGAGCCCGCCCCGAGCTACGAGCCCGCCCCGAGCTACGAGCCCGCCCCGAGCTCCGAGCCCTGTTCTCTTCAACATCTTCACCTTCACCCTCGGAAGTCGGGCTGGGCTCCTTTGGGGGTGGGGTCGGCTCCTTTTTTGCCTTCTTGGCTTTGGGCTCTTTTTTCTTTTTTTTCTTCTTCTTCTTCTCTTTCTCTTCTTCATCTTCATCTACACTGCTGGGCGGCTCATTGGCTTGCTCAGCTTCGGCGATCTGCCGCTTCAGCCGCGGGTCCACGGGCGGCTCCACGGCGGCCGGGGCCACTTTCCTCGCAGACGGCTTCGGCTTGGCGATCGGCGGCTCCGGTGGGAAGCCAGTGCCAAACTCTTCCTCGGTTTTGTGTTGTCTATATATCGAAGAAACACACACTCTTCTTCTTCGCAAGTAAAAATACACACAGACTCGGGCAGAAATTAGGGTTGACAAAAAAGTCTACACTCCTAAACATAAGGCTGTGGGCTCATAGAACACTTTATTTTTGAGAGAAACCCTAAAAACCCTAAACCCTAAACCGGCTCTATTGGTTTGGTGCCGGTTTATAAAGCGGCTTTTTTGAGGTTGCTGCTATCGCAGAAAAAGGCTCTGGAATTGGTCCCGTGTAAGGGTCGCCAGAGTGAAGAAGAGCCCAGTCATATTGCTCTTGGGCCTGTGGGGATAGAGCTTGGAGTTGGGAGGATTCACTGGATATAGCTTTTGGTTTCAAAAACCACAAAGTTTGGGTGGGAATCGTTGTCTGGGTTTAGGGTTAGGGTTTAGGTTTTAGGGGTTTAGGGTTCAAGGTTTAGGGTTGAAGGTTCTGGAAAAGTAAGGTTTTTATAGGGCCACAGCCAACCGAGCAGCCGTCATCTCATTCCAGGGCTTAACGTCGACGACGGGGGCTTTCTCGGCCACAGCTTCCTTTCACTATATATATAGTATATATAAGCAACCGAAGCAACCGTTTGCTGTGTATAGGTTTGTGGAGTTCCGATTTAGGGCCTTCTTTTACTTGCAGGGTGATGGCTTAAATGATTCGGCCCGGGTACTGCACCGTCATCCACCACCGAGTTTGGTCCAGGCGGCTCCAGCGGCAGCTGCTTGTCGTCCTTTTTTGTGGGAGCTCTACTTCATTGTGTGGCTCTGGAGTTTGTTCTTCTTCTCACAAGTAAGGGTACACACACCCACAGGCCTCGGTCTTGGTGTTCGAATCGAAGGCTCCTTCTGCAAGCGGGGCAGCAGCATCCTCCTGGGGCTGGTGTTGTCGTCGGAATATGAAACTATGAATCTTTTAGGGCGGGTCGTTTGGGGTTCTCACATGATGCCATATAGCATTCTTAGATTTGGCCCCCCTAGCTGCCCTATAGCTCTTTGTACACATGTTGATTATATATACATATATATAAAAACACATGCAGATATGTGTAACAAAACATGTTGTTGAACTATGCAATGCAAGATTCTTTGGGTCGTGGACCACCATGTACCCAGAGCTCCCAGGCTTGCGGCTTCACCGTCTCCAAACCGTAAAGTTGCTCAGGTGGAACCTTTGGGTGTGGTGGTGCAAGGTGTTGCGGCGGTGGGTACGGGGGCTGGGTCGGCATCGCTTTGGCTTTTGGTGGGAGTGCTGGTTCTGGGACATTGGGCTCTGGTGGGCTTTGGGATGGCGGTGGTGCCTGGCCCAGTGGAGGGGGGGTGGGCGGAGGGCCTTTCCAAGGCGGCTGTTCTGGTGGTGGTGCCCACTTGCCCCACGACTCGTCTTCCTTCGAAGCTTTCGAAGGGGGCGGCTTCGCCAGCTCTGCCACCAGGTACTTGTTCGTCGCCATTTTCCCATGCCATTGCCCGTCGAGCGAAGCCCGGGCAAGCTGAGCGGCATCTGGCGAGTCCTTTGGTTTAGGGTTTGGGGGTTAGGGGTTTGGGGTTTATAGGGTTTAGGGTTTAGGGTTTATGTAGGGGTCGCAAGTAATTTTTCTCAAAACCAAGTTGCGAACTCTAAGAAGATCGAGCAGTGATCAGGCTTGCTCTGCTTCTTCTCCCAGTAACGCTCCCGCACCACTTGTATGTTCAGGCAATCCAGCACCCCAAGCTCCTCGATCGCCGCCCTGATCGCCTCGGCTCTCTCTCATGTAACTACATATATGTATGCCTGTCTATATGTGTACCAACCTCACCCTTTGTATATATGTGTAGATATAAGCATATATAATTAGACACAAAAGAAAAGTAATGAGTGTCAGATTGTGGCCAATAGACGTGTATTGAGTTTATCTATATCTACATATTGTGTACATATAAAGTATATATGTTAAACCCTAAACCCTAAACCCAAAGCTACTTTTCTTTCGAGTGGCCCACTTCGTCGCACTGTACGTGACATTCTTCACGTAGACACGGTAGCAGTCGACAGTAGCCATGGCCGCGAAGCAAAACTTGCTATATGTGTTAGAACACCCAAAGTGAACAGCCTTTATTCTTTGTGGATAAAAATGTGCCTAGAGCCTAGCCCCGGCGCCGAAAGCCTGACACCCGAAACTCGGTAATGGCTTTGGGTTGTATGCTTTAAAAGTCCAGAGCATCTATGCGAAGCTATCTACAATCCAAACCTTCTACAAATACTGTGAGGATAAGCCGCATCGGCACATGGTGGTGACATCGTGTCGAACACATCGTGTGTAGGAGATACTACGTCGCAAAACTAGAGTCTCTCCTGCTGTAAAGGAAACAGCGACCACGGCCACAAGTTTCGGCTCCAACATCATCTCGCAAAAAAGCCTCGATAAACCTCTTCAGCCGGCATTCTCTGCACTCAAGCAATTCCAACTCGAAAGTGTTAGACATTGGAGAATGTTTTTTTGGGGGCTCACAAGGAATCCGGGCTGTCGGTTTGCGGTTTAAGTTTGGGGAGTCGGGTTTGGGGTTTCGGGTTTTGGGGTTTATATAGGGTTTATGGGTTTAAAATTAGTTTTGGGTTTTAGGGCTTAGTGAGGGTTGAGGGTTTTTGTGAAATACTGCTTTAAAGGCAAGACACACTCGCAGGTAGATCTCGCAAGTAACACAAAGCTCCCCATCGCATGTAAAGCTGCACAAGGAAAATCTCGCAAGTAACACAAAGCTCCCCATCGCATGTAAAGGTGCACACAAGGAAAATCTCGCAAGTAATATACAAAGCTCCCCATCGCATGTAAAGGTGCACACAAGGAAAATCTCGCAAGTAATATACAAAGCTCCTCACATCGCATGTAAAAGGAAACACTCGCACAGGTAAAAAGCAGAACTCATCGCAAGTACATATACAAAAATCACCGTCGCAAGTAAACCTGCTTTGAGGCTTTAGGCTATTGGTGGTTTCGGGGTTACAAAGGCTTATATATACAGTATATGATAGGGATCAAATACATATATCACACAGAACAGGAAGCACTCAACCTCACACACACACACAAATGCAAGAAACATTTTTTCTCGCAGTCATTGCCCCTCTGCTGCCGGAAGGTTCACCCTTTTTGTGCTTCTCACTAAAAGGGCCAAAGATGCATTATGCTAAATGGCATTGTGGCAGATGTAGTGCTCTACATGTAAACGAAAGACATATAGAAACACACCGTGACTAGCACCCATGGGTTTTCTCAGATTTGTGGGAAAACAAACCACGTTTATATACAACATATATATGCTTGAAACTCAGATTGTTATATAGTCTACAAAGTTCAGAAAACCCAGGGTGCACATCACATCCCGCACTGAACACATTTTGGTTTTCAAACCCCCAGCGACTTCATGACGTCCTTTCGCAGCTTGTAGAGCTCCAAGAGCGGGATGCCCTGCTCGACGTAGGGAATCATCTTCTCGATCACCTCATGATGCTTCGGACAGCAACTGGAAATGATGCTCCTCAGCTTGCCGCCGTTATCGTAGTTGCGGATGTAGGATTTCTCAGAGTAGAACTCTACCTTGCAAGATCCGTACTTTTCGGCGGACAGCCATTTGTTAGACGGCGAAGTCGCCGCCGCCGGCTTCGGCTTCGCCGCCAGCTTCGCCACCTTCGTCTTCGCCGCCGACTTCGCCTTCGCTGTGGCTTTGGGCTTGGGGCTCTTCTCTTTCGGCTTGCCGGTGGCTTTGGGCTTCGAAGCACCCTTCTTTTTGGCCACAGCCACAGACACCGGCGGCATGAAAGCCATGGCATTTTTGAGGATGTCCAAGTCGCACTCATCCGTGGAAGAGATCACTTCCACATCCTTGGCCGGCTCAGCCCCGGCACCAGTCTTGATCTTTGCCTTTCCTGCCTTTTTGTTCTTTGCCTTTGTGGCCTTCTTCTTCAGGGTGCCCTTCTTCATAACGATCTTCTTCGGCTTGCTGCTCTTATGGATGTGCACAAACTTCTCCGCAAACTTCTTCGGCTCGCTGCTCTTCAAGGTGTCCGGAAACTTGGTCGGGCTGCTGTTCTTAAAGATTTCCGGCAACTCCGGGAACTCAACATCCTGCAAAGGAGTAAGCTTCTCGTCACCACGAAAAGGAACAGGCTTCTCATCCTCGTTCACGGGAACAAGGGCCGTGCTGGGGGAATCAAGAGGCTTCGGGGCAAACTCCTGCACCTGCACCCTTTCCAGGCAAAGGTCAAGCTTCCTGATTGTATGTTTCCACAGACTTATAGGTAAAAAAAAGTTTGCAACACTTCTTTGTTCCGTCACACGAATTATATATACAGCGAAAAAACACGAAAAACATATATGTGCAGCCACTGCACACTTGATCCTCGTGCGACAGGGACCTGTAGACTTTCCGCTTGAAGCTCTCCTTCTGCTTCATCGCACGGAGGTGGCTAAGAAGAAGACGGATGGCGGTGTCCATCTTGTCCACAAGGTCCTCTGCCTTGTAGTCTTTGTGGCCTTCGAGCAGCAGGTTCTTTTGCTCGTGAAGGATCCAAAAGCTTCGGGTAACCCGCTGCGACAACAACTTCGTGTTCGGGGCGAGGCGAAGAAGGTCAAACAGCAGCCCAGCTGTCTTTGCCAACCACGGACCGTGGGCGGCAGTGTGCCAAGTGTAGCTTATTGGCCCGCCCGGAGGGGGGCACAGTAAAGGCCACAGGTCCTTCGTCTTCTTGAACTCGAGAAAGCCAAACACCACATCCGCCAGCTCCTTTGCTGTAATAAGCGGATCGGCAACCACTCGGTCCTTGGCATTTTTGCCCGTTGCAGCGGAAGCGCCGTCCGCCAGCTTGACCGAAGCTGCAGCTGCTAAGGAAGCCATGCTCGCAAGACTGTATATACTGTGTATGTATAGGATTTATGATTTCTCAAAAAAATGGAATGCATTTGTCTCTGTCTCCATCCAGCCTCGCACTTACCTCTGGGTCTCGTCTGGACCAAACACACAGCTGCAACGTCCGAAAATTTTTCTCACTCTCGGATCTCAGAAAAGTATATATATATATATATATATATAAGTAGATCTCTCGCATGTAACCTACAAGAGTCTCGCACAGGTAAAGGTGGACTCCTCGCAGGTATAAACTATATTGTGATGACTCTCGCAAATGTACATGTACCGATTTCTCGCATGTAAAAAGCACACATCGCAAGCAATCCGCCGGCTCGACCCAGCACAGAATCAAACCGAGCTGCGATTTCAACATGGAAAACCATGGCTTAACAAGTATGCTTGCAACACAATTCTCATAATTTTATCTTCACACCTGACCATGCCGCACTGTACAGTCGCAGGAAAATCTCATGCAATCAACAAGCAGAACCATGATAAAAGAAACAAAACCAACCAAAATTAGCTTGCATTTCACTTCTTCAAATTCGGGAATGTGTAACCTAAAAACATGTATTTTGCAGTGTAAAAAAATTTACATTGCAGTGTAAATTTTTTACTATACAAAGTAAATTAATTTACACTTTTTTTTACGTAAATTTTTTCGTAAATTTGAAGTGTAAACCAAGCTTTGTTTAGTAAATTGCTCGCCACCTAAAATTAGGTAAACAGCAGGGTCAGGGTACCCCTGGGAGCAGGTATTTCATAGCTTGGCGCAGAGAGAGCTCGTCCATGGCAGTTAGGGGACGCTGGGAGCTAGCTGACAGAGCCTGGCAGGCAGTAGGGGACATGCCGAGAGGTAGCTCAAGGCAAAGCGAGCGCACTGCTAACTCTGGCTGGCGCGGAGGATGCCCAGTTTTCAAGCCGAGAGCAGCTTCAAAAAGTTAGAAACCAGAATGGCACAGTCAGGCCTGTTGCTCGGCCGTCGCACCAGCCAATGTTTCGGTTATCGGCCGTGGGCTGTGCCCTAATGCCAGCAGAGGTGCGCTGTGCGCTTCTGAGAGAGCTATACTATGTAGTCTTCACCTGCTGATCAATCCTGGGGCGCGTGCGCTAGCAGGTCATCGTAGCTGTCAAAGAGGAGCGCATGCCAAGCATTGAAGCCCGAGGCGCGGTAGGCAGCGGCGGGAGCTGTGCGTGCCAGAGGTGAAGTGAGGGTCTCAACCGGCAGTCGAAACGCCATCGAGACCGGGAGGCAGAAGACATCCCGGCCTTCCTGGATCGACACTGAGCCTGTCTTGCGCAGGCGTGACATCGCCACCAAAAGTTCCACTGTATTGATGCGGGCTTGACCAGAGATCATGGCTGATATGAGGTCATGCCATACTCGGTTGACAGTAGCAAGTCGTCGAACCTGTTTTAGACGCGGCTGCGTGACCTCGTAGATAAGGTGCATGTCAGTCAGGTCCGGTGTGTCCGGCGCAGAGACGTAATTGATGGAGAGGGCCGGCCAGTGGTTAAAGCACTCCTGGAGAAGTTTCAGGAGACCTGTTCTGGCTGCTATCGACCTGTCCGTACGAAACGCGTCCTCGGTTGGGGTGAGGCCTGGTCCCGTGAGGCTGGGCTGGCTGCTCAAGCCGTCGATGGCTGTGTGATCCTGGTCTGTCAGCCGCAGGTAGAAGTCGAGGCGTAGAAGCATCGGCGTCAGGAAGTGGAAAATTCGCTGAACAAATGCGTCCTCCATCGTTGCAGGCTAGCTAATGGAGGCAGAGCCAAACTGGGGAGCCTAAAAGGACTGAAGAAAGGCAGTGATTTGTTACTGCGATGCATAGAAGCACATGTGCTGTAATACCTGCTATAACTTTAACTGACAAGCAGAGATGGTCGGAGACTGTGTCTCAGCTCAGAAGGCTGTGCCATTCGAACTAATCATCTGCTGTGCCTAGCGGCAGACGAAAACCCAGCTCGGTCAGGCGCTGTTGCAGCGTTGGTGAGAAACGAGAGACGCCTCTGACCGTGTAGGCCGCCAAAACGACACGAGTATAGGTTTCCCATGGCAGAGTTGCATGCCACAGCTCATCCGCCCGAAAGAGAAGGCTGAGACCCCGTAGGTCAAAGCAACTTCCCCGGGTCATCCCCTGCTGGCGCGGGATCTCCTGGTAGTCGCAGCCGTCGGGGTCTTCGATCCATAGGCCGCCCTGGTCGTAAATCGAAATCGGGATGAGCAGAGTGCCCAAGGCAGCATTGCGAGCATCTTTGTGCGGTGGGGACTGCACATCCACTAAGATTTCAAGCGAAGTCCACTGGTGACTTGGGTGACATGAGCACACGAATGCGTTGAAGAGACGAGTGACGTTGGGATGGGAGACCGTCTCCTTGAGCAGGCCAGGGAGAACTCGGCAGTAAGCACCAACCCGAAAGCGCTGGCCACATGAAGAGCCAGCCGCATTGGGAGAGTGCTCCCATCTGTCGTGGGCCTCGAAAGGTAGGTGCTGCAGAACCTGGCGGACCGAGGACCAGATGGAGAGACAGCGAGAAGTGAGACAGTTGTTAGCTATCTGCTCTGCCTTTGGCACCATGTGTAGTAGTCCTCCGTGTGGGATGGGATTGACTAAGCAGCCTTCCTCCATCCCGGAGCAGGGCATGGTAGTCATGGACTCGAGATACTTCTCGAATTGCTGCCACTGTTGGGGTGGGAGAGCTTTGTTTGCCCATGCCGTGATGTCATTTGATGGCCATGTTCCCGCTGCCGGTGGCAGGGCCACGTGGGCCTCCGCACAATACAACTTCAGCGCAGCAAGGGTGAGATAGTCATCCATGTAGTCTGCGAAGACCCCGGCGGGAAAGGAAATGGCCCTGATGGGGCAGTCATCTTCGCCAGCCATGTGCGCCCGCGCAAGTTGGGAGCCAGTAGCTTAGATGAAGCTGAGCTCAAGCAGCGGGAACGGAAAGTGCAGACAACTGCGCTCAAGACAGATGCACAGGTGTTTTCTCGGGCTGAGGCCAGTGCTGTAGGCAGTGGGCGCTGGAACAGAGTCTGTGACTCAGGCTGATGTGGACTGTGTCCTATTCCCGCGACAAATTGGTTACAGTAACCGCGTGGCGGAGGCTGTGCCATATGCCGCTGAGTGGACTGTGTCCTGCGATTGAAGCCTAGTCCATTTCCGCCCAAATGCCCTGCAGCTCAGTAGCCGGTGTCGAGGGCGCTGGCTCGTTCGAGCTGGTAGCCGGAGGAGGTGGTGGAGGTGGAGGGTGCTCGAGAGCATTCTCCAGCATGAGGTAGCCATCCTGGTTGCTGTACTTTTGGTACGGCAGGACCTCCGTGTACATGGTCCGGATGTGGCTGCCCATGGTCCTGAGCCTGCAAGATAGGAAGAACCTAGCGTAAGCAGCAGATTCCTCCCAGCTTCCGGAGTCCAAAGAGGCCCGTTTGGGATCTTCTGGCCCGAAGAGTCCGGATGCATTGGATTTTTGCTGCTTGGAGTAGGAGAAGACGGCGGTGGCCAGTCGGACGTTGCCGGCCTCATCATACAAGCCGGCTTGCACGGTGATCGAGGGATCGATGGCAGTCTCGTACCAGCTTCCTCCGGGAAAGGCAGATTCTGGCCATTTGGGTGGAGTGAGGCCAGCGAGATTCTCCCATTCTGCCAGCTCGACGCGAAGGTGCTTGGGGAGTTTCGGGGGCATCGGGAAACCCGACGCAGTGTCGCGCCAGCACTTGTTGCCCACGATTTCGACGGAGATCGTCTTGCTGAGCCTGTAGTAGTCACCTCTGACGGTCCTGGTGGGTCGCTCCATAAGTTCGTGAGGAGGACGATGAAGCATTCCTCCCTGGCCAAGGGCTCCGTAGCCCAAGCTGAGAGGATAGACACTTTCCCCCGCGGTGCCGCCAAAATCGATCAGGACATAGGTGGGAGGGTCGTAGCGCACCATGATGTTGCCCATGTGGATGTCCGCGTGAACCAGTTGGCTGGAATGCACTGCGTTGAGGGCAGACCGGATGTCAGCGACGAGATTGACGACATGGTCCGTCGTCATAGAGGGGATATGAGCAGGGTACAGCCGTGGCAGTAGTAGCGTTGGGCCCTGCTGCCAGTAAGCCTCGATGATGGTGTTGATGGGCGGGAATCTCGATAATCTGCTAAACTCTCTTCTGGCCATGTATTCTTCCTGAGGTCTCGTGACTTTCTTGAGCACAAAGTTTGCAGCACTGGAATTGAAGACCGCGCTGGCGTATCCATTTGCGATCTTCACGCCCAAGAGCTCTGGTGAGATGGCGGAAGTCACTTGGGGGTCAACCGGTCGTCGAAGTCCGGGCATATGGCTCCGACCAAGGGCCTCATGCACTCCATCAGAATATGGAGCTCGATTCATCACAGCGTGGGGGGGAGATATCGTCTGTGACGAATCCGTGCTGCACTGTGTGCTACCTGCCACTGGTAGCTTGAGCCCTGTGACCTAGTTGCAAGGCAGTGGAGTCAGGAGCAGGAAACAAATTAATGAAAGGCGCATGGCAGTGAGTTTTGCTCGCTGATAGCCGGCTCCGCCGACTGTGCCGAGTTCTCGGAATATAGATTACGTAGCGTCCTGTTCTGGAGCTGCGTCAGTTCGTCGATGTTTAGGAGCTGGCGGTGTTGGAGGACGGGCCTTGCCAGAGGGCAAAGTGCATCGTTCGGCAGTCTGAGAGCTGGTAGAAGACGCCGAGCCAGGGTCTGTATAGAGTTGCGAGGCCTTGCGCTTGAGAATCTCGTCCAGCTGATGCACCAGATTCAGGAAATGCGGGACTTGGTCAGGGCCCGGTAGGTCCGCAAACCGTGTGAGATCCATAGTGCTAAGGGCTCGAGCCAGGCTGGCACGCTCAGGACATGAAGTGGAGCGAAGTGATCTGCTCACGACAGGCTCCGTTTTGATGCGCAGCTGGAACTTTGTTGAAAGAATCAGCAGCCTTGCTAGTCACGCTGTACCTGAGTGAAAAGTGCAAGACGGATCAGAACATCAGCTGTGCTGAGGAAGTTAGTGCACTGTGTGCTTCCACTAGGCCAAGCTCACGGACGGCCTCGAGCCTTACGAGCCAGTCCTCCCGGCGCCTTGCGACCCAGGCGTTCGAAGCCATCATGGGAGTCAAAGAGGGAGGCAAGGAGGGAGAGGTAGGGCATGAGGTCAGAGTAGATGGCCACCCTGAAGTCAAGGATAACGTGCGTCTTGAGCTTGTTCGGCTTAGCAGAGCAGTGCACTATTTCCTGTGCTAGCTTGGTCTTGTCGGTAGTGATATTGATCATGGAGTCCACCACCTTCAGGAGCTTGCCGTACTCCGTCTTGTCCACGTGTGCTGGAGGGTTGCCTTTGGTCAGTTCGTGGAGGAGAACCAGGGAGACCGCATTCGAGCATGATCCCTCGGGGTGGGGTTCTCCTTGGCGCAGCTTCTTCAAACCTCCCTGCCAGGATTTCACAGACGCAACTAATGCCTTCGAAAGCTGATGGTCTTGAGGTAGTTTGTAAACCAATGATAGCTGGTGCTGCAGCAGGCTCATTTGGTCATCGTGCACAAGGAAGGCTTTGGTGAGCTCTTCCGGGCTCAGCGCCTGGATGGCACCAGATTGCGCCCGAGGCTGGGTGCCTTGCCCAAACCCTTGGACCGCACCAGGTCCTTTCTGCCTCGGGACTGATTTGCGGCGAGGCTGGTCTTGCTGCCTCGGCAGGGCAGCGGCCTTGGCCGCAGGCGAGAGTGACTCAAGTGGAGGCTCTTCAGAAAAATCCATTCCCGATGCGTCCTCATTGTCTGTGCCGTTTCTGGAGCGTTTGTGCTCCGGACTCTTGACTGCGACAGGGGAAGCGGTCATGCCGGCCGTGTAGTCGGGGTGGAAGCTATACAAAAAGAGGGCGAGCTGATTGAGAGGAAAAAGTATTGCGGTATGTGCATATCCGCGTGCGCGCATGACGCACTTGGCCTTGACGTGAGGTGGCCTATGCCAACTTTCAATTGACTATAGGCTTCTCACGCACGGGCGCCCCGCAGTGCCCTTGAGGACGAAGCTGGGCCGGAATGCATCACCTAGCGATGATGCTAGCGAATTCGTCGCAAGAAAAGCATGTAGACATTCCTGGAGATGGACAGGTTCAAGGCCGCTGAGGCCTTTTCCGGAAGCCTGTAGTCGTCAGAGATCCAAACCTGAGAGGCGGTATCCGCTGGGTCCTCTGGCCAAAAAGCGCGGTAGTGCCCAGAAGAAAGGGAGTCCCCAAAGTGGGCAACTCCTGCTATGACCTGATAGTGACGCTGAGTGCGAGCATCACTTGAGGTCCATACAGGCACCGTGGTGCGGCCTGACCAAAGACACGGCTGAGTGTTCTTGACTCCATCCTGCCAGCGGCAAATCACAACTGCTAGGAGTTCAGGTGACCAAACTAGCGCGCGGGAGAAGATCTGGGACTCCCACAGCCGTAAGCAAGCCGAGAGTGACAGAGGGCCAGGCGGAAGGGGAAGAAGGAGTGGGCTGACTCCCACATCTGAATCCTCAACCTCGCCATCTGTTCGACCCTGCCACTGGGTTTGTTGAAGGGAGCCGAAAGGCTTGGACTGCATATGCAGAAGCAGCTCCGAGACATCATGCTGTCTGCCGTCAAGTCGCCAGCCTGAGATGGCATGGCGAAATTCAAACAAGCCTAACAGGTTCAGTAGTCTGGGGGCTCGCTCATCGCCTAGATGGGAGAGGACGGACTGGAAAGCACCCAGGTCATACCCAAAGCTCGAGATCTGATGCAGAGCCTGAAACAGGGCATTAGCGTAACACGAGTTGGACGTGTTAGTCAGAGCGCGTTTGTGCACTCCTTCGGGTCTAATTTCCGCTTGTCCTGAGGACTGCGGATCAGGCGCCTGCTTGTCTGCCGGGGTGTGACGAGCTGTGCTCGACTGATTGGAGGCTGTGCCATTCGACCGTGGCTTAAAGAAGTGGGTCAGTGACCGTTCGTGGGGCTTGGAGGGGGGAGCGGTAACGGCTTCCTCTGCCTCCGGTTGCCCTCGCAGCCACTGTGTACTCACCTGATAAAGTACGGGGCATTGTTCCGGGTGCAGTCGACGATCATAGACCTTATAGCCGCAGAATGAGCACGGGTGTCCCTTGGCAAGGTGAGGTGAGAAACCCTGACATATAGAGACTGCGCGTTTGTGCAGCCTTGACCAGTCCTTAGGATGCGCCTGACGAAAGTGTGACTTGACTTTAGTGTGATCGAAAGTCCAGAAGTCACACGTGAGGCACCTATGGATCAGGATCCGAGCCTCCGGTGTCTTTGAGATCACCGCTATTCGATGTTGTGGGAGTTGGGCAATGTCCTGACGCAGCTGGGACAGGGTCCTTACCTCAGGGTGACTGGAGTGTTTGTCATTCACGTTCAGAGTTCGAAGCTTCTGGGGTTCCGGACATGCTCCTGACAACAGGTGGTCACGTAGACCTTTCCATTGATGGAATTTGCGCATGCAAGCGGCACATTGCGGCATCCCATCCACCGCGTGGAGTTGCCGATCGAAGCTTGATGGCACAAATCGGTCAACGCTGGCTGGATGCACTCTCGACTTGTGTAAGTGTAACCCGTTTGCTGTCTCAAAGGAGGCATCGCAGAGTGTGCATGCATGTAGGGCTACAGGGTGCTCAACTGTTTCAGGGAGCTGTGACATGAAATGCAGCTTGTCCCGGATGACCTGCAGGACAGCAGGATCGGTTGTGATATCTGGGCTTCTGGCTGCACGCCGCTCAAGTTTGCGGAGACGCTTCCTGAGCTTGACCTGCATCGCTTGAACTGGGTCCTGAATGCTATAAAGCTGGAAGAGGTCCTTAGTGGTGATGCGGCTGGTGTGTGCTGGCAAGTTCAGCACTGATCGCACCTTGTAAGCATGCCAACTACGTAGCTGCTTGGCCGACTCCTCGCTAAGTCCGACGTCTGAGAGGCCTGTAGTCAGTGTGCTCAGGACTGTGCTTTGCCAAACCTTAAGTCTCGACATGGTGCTCGCGTGCCGGCGATTGTAGACAAACTGGCGGACTTGATGCAGCTTTTGCTTGGCTTCCCCAATGCGGTAATGCAAGGACTGCAGCTCGAAGTGGTTGTAGGAGATCATAACCCCCAGATACTTGCTACAGGAGACCCACTGGAAGGCGGGGAAAGATTTGTTGGGCCCTATGCGCCATCCGCGAACCTGCTCGCCCTTGGAGTTGGTGATCCAGCAGCCATGTTTGTTCAACACGTTTTGGGATTCTCTTCCCGCTAACTTCACTAAGATGACGCACTTGCTAATGTTGACGCGAAGGCGATGTTTGCGGACCTCTTCAAGTAGCGCTGCGATGAGAGCATGAATGGCCCTGAGGTCCTTGTCAGAGCGGATAGTCCGATGGAGCGTGAGATCATCGGCATAGCCAGTCAGGAACTTCAAGACCTGCTCAGCACCGAAAAGGTCGACCAGAGAGCGGAAAAGGTCACCTGTAAGGAACGAGAAGAGTGTGGGGGCGAGCTTACATCCTTGTTTAATGCCTGCTGTGGTTTCAACAGAGGTGGAATCTCCCTGCGCGTGAAGAACGTAACGAGACCCGTCATGTAGAGCCTGAACAAGGTGGACTGTGTCCTGATCGGCCCCTTCTCTCTGAAGAAGGTCGATGATCTCTTGGCGAGAGACTGTGTCAAACGCTTGGCTGAGGTCAAGAGCAAAGGTGAGGCCGCCGACTAAGGCTGGGGCCTGTGTGCCTTGTTGCAAGGCATGTCTCGTGGGGTGGGCCTGTTCTAACAGGGATCGTGCCTTACGCAAGTGATGCACCACGCGTTCTAGTGCGTCTGACAGCCCCCGACCTGGTAGATAAGCGAACTGTGGCATGTGCTTGAGGAACGAGAGGGTCAGTGGTTGAAGCGCTTCTCTGGCCGCTCCCGCCAGTCCCTTAGCGTCAGGTCTAAGGATACCCAAGGGTCTCAGGTTTGCTGGTTTATCAGAGGGCTTGCCCGGCTTGGGTATTAAACAGAGATCTGCGTCTACTAGGTCGGATTCTAGACTGTCCTCGGCCTGCTTGGATGCTACGTGTTCGGAGAGGACCGGTGCAACGAGATCGCTACACAGCCTCCATACAGCCGCTGGTGCCGCTCCGTCAGGAACAGCTTTGTTCGGCTTGATGGAATGTATGTGAGCTGCTAGTTTGGGTGGCTCCAAAGCAGGGAAAGCACCATGCATAGTCCGTAACGGAGGGTGGGCCGCAAATACCTGATTGGCATAATCCCTGAGGGCTGCTAGTTCCTGCGCTGGGCCTAGGAGATGTCCTGTGTTGTCCTTTAGCTGAGCTCTGCGCGCGGGCTGCCAAGGCTGCAGCTTTTTGAGGGTCTGGAAGGAGATATGTTGATCACCTTCAGCTAGACTCGCATCTACCTCCGATATGAAACTTGCAATTCGATCTTTCTTTGCTTGTTTCACAGCTTGGCGATGTGCCACTTGTGCCAGCTCAGCTTCTGTTTCCGGCGGACGTGGCGTGTTCCGATTAGGAGGCTGTGCCATTGCTTTAGGCGACTCGATCAGCTGTGCTGAGGGAGTATTCGCAGCCCTGTCATGGGTGCGGGCCCGCCACATGCGACGGGTTTCCGATTCCAGCAGAATCGGTATTCTTTTGGGAATTTTTGGGAAAAAGCGTTCTGCACCTTCCAAAAGCAACGCATTCCATGCCTTGGGGTCCTGGCAGGTGTCAATTCTGGAAGCTATCCAGCTGTGCAGTGCCTTTGCCGTCTCGTCTTCCTCTCTGACCGAGGCCTGTAAAGCTAGTGAATCGTAACGGCGCGTGCTGGGTTTGTGGGATGGGAGCAGCCAGTGATGCTGGAGGGGTACGTCAGCTTTAAGCGGGTAATGCCCCCCTTTCTTCCAGCTTCCCAACGGGCAGTCCACCCAGGGGGCTGACCTTTTTGCTTTGCCTCCCGCCGTAGATTCTTTGGTGAGAATGAAGTCAATTTGCGACTCCACTCCTCCTTGTGAGAAGGTAGCTATATGGTCACATTGCCAGGTGTTGAGGGCAACCAAACGCAACCTGAGCAGCAGGTTAAACAAGTTGGATTCATCAGGGCGGTCCTCAGTAGGTGGCTTCACGTGCGGTCCCACCAATGGAGAGCTCGGACGCAAGGAAGTGTTAAAATCACCTGCTACAATAAGGGAGTCCCTCTTAGGCACCTGCTTGATCACCTTGGACATGACAGATAGCACCTTAGCACGGTCGTCCTTATTGGACTGGATGGTCTTGGCAGAAGACCAAGCGTGTTGGTACACCGCGACAACAACCAGCCGAGTACCTGCAATGTCCGCGCGAGCTTCTAAGACTCTACCCGGGCTCCACTCCTTCCAGCGTAAGCTCTTGGGGACGAACTTGGGAGAGAATAGGATCATGACTCCATCAGCGCGAGTCGTGGATGGGGCTCGCGGTTCTTGCCGAGTGTTTCGCTTTGCTGCTTGTTTAGGCCGGGTGTTGGGTTTGGTAGACTCCGAGGCTGAGGAGATACAGTACCACCCAGAAACGCTGAATTCGCTGGTCTCAGTCCAGTGCGTTTCCTGCAATATGAGGATGTCGCAGTGATGAGAGGCTTCAGCTGCTAGCCATGTTTTGAGTTCGCCCCATTGCTGTTGGCCTAGGTGGCCCGCGTTCCACGAAAGAACTCGAATGGATCTTTCCAACCTTCCTGCCCTGCGGGAGGCTGTGCCATATGCAGGGGAGTCAGCAGTCTGTGACTGAAGCTCTCTTCGAGTGGGTGGGGGGCGCACCCCTAGACGATCGACCAGGGTAGGTGTCAGAACCTGCCCTCGGTATGGTACGGGCCCGTCACTACGGACTGTCCTTCTACATGCTGTCTTGAACGAATTCTTACGAAGAGATGCAAAGTTTTGTGAGTGCACTGGCAATTGCGCCATCCGCTACTTTCGTCAAGAGACAGAAGCCTAATGACTCCCTCCACCGCGCGGAGGTGGAAACCCTACCGCCTACCCAGTGTTGCAATGTTTTAAACAGAGTCTGGGCCCAGGAATTGGGACCTGGCGGCTCAAAGCAGCTCCTGTGAGAAAAGGGAGAGGACCATGGCGTAGAAGGAGGCACAAACCTTTACTGTTCAGAAAAGGGCCCGGTGGGAACCTCTAGCACAGCAGTTGCGCCCCAAGCCTGTTCGAAGCCTCTCATTCAGCGCGGCCGCTTGAGCACTTGTGGCGGCTCCTACTACTACTACTACTACTACTACTACTACTACTACTACTACTACTACTACTACTACTACTACTGATACTACTACCACTACTACTACTACTACTCCTCCTCCTCCTCCTCCTCCTCCTGCTGCTGCTGCTGCTGCTGCTGCTGCTACTATTACTACTACTACTCCTGCTGCTGCTGCTGCTACTACTACTACTACTGCTACTACTACTACTATTACTACTACTACTACTACTACTACTACTACTACTACTACTACTACTACTACTACTACTACGACTACTCTGGTACAAGTACTACTAGTCTGGTACCACTGCAAGTACTTAATCTTCAAGCAGCCATTAGCCCTTAGCCAAAAACCCTCCTTTTCGCAAGCAGCTCCTGCAGCCGTCGTTGTCGGACCTCTGCTGTGGCTGCAAGGTCTCGCTGCACCTCATGTGGTGCCGTGAGGCACGGCACCACATCGTACCTGAGATGGGGCTCAGGACGCCCAATGCGGATGCTGCAGATTGAATCATTGTTGCTTACGTTAGTCATGATGTTGTTCTTGATAATGATGATGATGATGATGATGGTAATGATGGCGGCGAGTAACATGTTAGTCATGCTAGTCACGGTCTTGAAAGTGCTACCTACTGCCTATTACCTACTACCTATTACTACTACTCCTGCTACTACTACTCCTCCTCCTCCTGCTGCTACTACTACTTCTGCAACTACTATGTCGACAACGACTAAGACTGTCACTAATTACAACTGTGACTACGACCGGGACGGCGACGATCACAACAACAACGAGCGCAACCAAGCCTTTTGCACAACGTCTTCCTATGCCGGCAAGGAACTGGAGAACGCGCAACTGGCTCTTGCGCGTCTTGTGTTTGCATTGAGGGCAGAGTTCGCTGCCAGATGTACATTGTCCCAGCCAAGAATCCTGGGACAACAGCGAACATGAGACGAAAAAGGCCTGTCTTCCAGACCTTCTGGCAATACCGACAAATCCAAGAAACACATCAAAAAAAAGCATGCCCAATGACAGTAGATCCAGATGCTATGCAGTGCTGGTGGTAGACATGACCACAAGCCAAAGCCACTGTCGGCTGCGACCTGAGCCGTTGACAGGCGCTTATGGAAATTCTGGACGCCAGCTTGCTTGAAAACTCGACCGGACATCACAGCCACAAATCTAGTCCTGCACACAAGCCGAGGCCCAACACAACAAGAGCCATTGCTGATTCGCACAGAACACCACAAAACCACAAAACCGGCTTCAGGTTGGGAGGCGGTGTTCGACATTACCGGATTGCTGGCTGATAGTACTAGTAGCACACAATAGCAGTACGAAGCAGTAGTAGTCGTAGTCGCAGCAGTAGTGGTAGTAGTAGTAGTAGCAGTAGCAGTAGCAGTAGCAGTAGCAGTAGCAGTAGTAGTAGTAGTAGTAGTAGTAGTAGTAGTAGTAGTAGTAGTAGAAGTAGTTGTAGCAGCAGGAGTGGTGTTGTAGTAGTAGTAGTAGTAGTAGTAGTAGTAGCAGTAGTAGTGGTGGTAGTAGTAGTAGTAGCAGGAGGAGTAGGAGGAGTAGGAGAAGGAGGAGTAGTACTAGCAGTAGTAGTTGTAGTAGTAGTCGCAGGAGCAGGAAGAGGAGGAGAATGCCCCATATATCTTCACAGATCGTCATGTTCCGCCCTGGCGTATGGCATGCATGTGTCCCTCCATCCAACTACTTGGAGGATCATGGGACTTAGTAAGTAAGGTTATAAGTACCTTAAGTGGGATTATAAGTATAGTTACCCTAATTATAACCCTAGTTACCTAAGTCCCATGATCCTTTAAGTAAGGCATCGGCAGGATGGGATCATAACAAATGGTGCAGTTTTCAGACTCCAGAGCATCGCCCATGGCTCTCTCTGCTCTCTAATGCCTGGTGCATTGAAAGGAGTGCTGTAAATGTGGCAGCGGATTGTCTGAAGAGATTCATCGTTGGGTTTTCCTACAGGAACACTGTGCTGTTCTTTCATCCACTGTTCAATGGCTTGCTTGATTCCTGCATACTTGAGCTTATACATATGTATATATATATATATATATACCATACTTCGAAAACAGGTACATACATATATAGAAAAATCCGTACGTCGTATGTACGTACATACCCGGGTATTCAGACATGAACGGGGGTAATTCATGGGCTTGGGGGGTCCATCGGTGCTTTCTTTGTTGGCCCCTGAGACGCCCGCGGACATGAAGCGCATGGGGCTGAGCTTGGCTGCAGGAGCTCTTGCACTGTTTGGGGGGTCTACACGGAGGCCCTAATATCAGGCCCGGGAGACCCTAAACACTGGCATGAGAGGCTATATACCCATGTTATTGATCATTCAGTGTAATAGGGGAGGTAGACACTGGCAATCTCTGTAGAGGTCTAGACCCAGGCTTGAGGGCCTGGGTAAAATCCTCCAGGACCCCAACCGCGGGCATGCGGGGGAAGGCTGCGGGAAGCCCGAAACTGAGTGCTAGCCAACATCCCACATGGCGATGCAAGTCGAAGCCAAGGAATGCACACGCCAAGAGAAGAAGCAGCCCAGCTTAGCAAAGCTCTCCAAAGCTCCTCCCTCGCTCCGCCGAAGGGGACGTCGGGGACGTGGGTGGTGATCACCCGCAGCCGGCCCTGGTTCGCCTCATTTGAATGATCTGTTGCACGCGGCTTTACATCTTGGCACGCTCTCTGAAGCGGCGGGCTCATCAATTGCTATTCCATGAAAGTGAACCTTTCGGAATGGTGGGTCCTCATGCTGCGCTACAAATAAAAACCTCTCGTGGTGATCCTGCTGAGACTGGAGAGCTCGCACAGACCTTCAAAAAACGAATGGAAAAGGACCCGGCTGCAAAAATCTTTGAGGACCCGGCCCCCCTCAGCGAGAAGACTGCCTCGCAAATGCCCTGGCCAAGGCCGAGAGACTACTTAAAAGATCATGGGACTTAGTAACTAGGGTTATAAGTAGGGTAACTATACTTATAACCCTAATCAGGGTACTTATAACCTTACTTACTAAGTCCCATGATCCTCCAAGTAGACGGCTGGGACTCGAGAGGCTTGGCTACAGTAGCCTCTTCGCCCTGGCGATGTGTCAGTGTAGGGGGTTTCAGATGTAGACTTCAAGGCCAACCCACAGGGGTTTAGGGTTTAGGGTTTAGGGTTTAGGGTTTAGGCTTGTTGTGATGATAATCAATATACTTGCAGTGTTGACATCACGAGACGCGGCTTCTTCGTCATCGCCGTGCAGATGGAGCCGTAAAATAAAGTAGCAAATGATGCCGTTGCAGCAGCAATACTGCCACTACCAGCATGTGCAAGCGTGTACAATCCGTTGACATTGGTGAGTTTGGTAGCATACGCGGCGTCAACGCGGACGCAGGCTGGCTTGTCCGACTAGACACGTCGAGTGTGAGGCAAGCAAGACCGGCTGCAGGCTTCTCTTACCTTGCTAGGCTGCGAAACTCGGAACCCCAACGTATACACGCGACCTCGAAAGGCGCAAATTGGTGCCTTCCGGGGGTCCGAGGTGGCATAGCCCGTCTCGGCACGATAAATGCGGAAGTCCTGCGGAGTCTGCATCCCTAAAGTGACTGCGTCAGCAATAGCGCTTCTTGCTGTTTCAGTGACGTACCTCTAAGGACTCATAGGAAGGATGGATAGACGGATCGGCAAAACTCACAATGGTTTGATGACTTTTCTGGGCCTCTGACTCGAGAACGGCTACCTAAGGTCCGTTGTGGTGCTGCTTGACTGCTACCGTTTCTGGCGTCGAGGCATTTGCTTTGCAAAATTCAGGTTTCGTCGATTCAGGCGGACACCCCAAGTGGCTCGTCGAGAGCCGAACCCCGAAAGGCTGATAGAGCGGCGAAATATCATTGACGCCCACGCTGAAGGACACCGTTTGGTTCTCTAGCCTGCTACTGCCAAAGCCAGCAGCCGCTTCTGCGTTGGATTTCACAGCTTGAGGACGAGACCGAATGGAAGTGTGGTATGCACGACTATCGCACCATCCTCGGGCAAGTTCTTGCCGGCTTCAGGCTGCGATTTCAACACTTTATGTTCGTCTGTCAAAGCCCGAAACAGAGCAGCGGCAGTCCAAACCAGCTACCTGATAGAGAGCGCTCTATGGGAAGCCGGGAACTTGTACGAAGTGCAACGCAAGCATCCAAAAAGAGCAACACTAATAATACGAATAATAACACAACATAATAATAACAATAATAATAATAATAGTAATAACAATAGTAATAACACTAGTAATTCTATCACTGCAACTCCGACTGAGAACTCATCTAAACACCTTCGGCAAGTCGTACTCATGCCGAAGAGGTTGCGAAGTGCCTTTAAACTCGAAGCCGCCAACCCCCTGCCGTATCACTCCCGAGCGGTGTCGCTAAACTCGTCGGCGGCCCAAGTAGCTTGCACTGCAGGGCTTGAGGCTATAAAATGCAGACATGGCTGCTATTGCCCCGGCCCTCTTGCGATGCGTACCCATCCTTGCAGCGACACGATCCTGCTCCAGGTTGAGGTCGAGGCCCTTCACATCGTAGATCAGGGCCTCCTGGAATCTTGCTTTGTTCCGATCATGCACCCTCCCCTGAAGTGTCGTTGCGAGGAGAGAGAGAGAGAGAGAGAGAGAGAGAGAGAGAGAGAGAGAGAGAGAGAGAGAGAGAGAGAGAGAGAGAGAGAGAGAGAGAGAGAGAGAGAGAGGAGAGAGAGAGAGAGAGAGAGAGAGGGACAGACAGAGAGAGAGAGAGAGAGAGAGAGAGAGAGGGAGAGAGGGACAGACAGAGAAAAAAAGAAAGTGCACCCAAGTCCCCGCAGCACTTGCAGACACTTTTCGACATCCGAGAAAATTCCAACTCACAAATTCTGGCAAATCCAATCTTCAGACTGCATTGACACTTGCTCCGACGCCGACTCGCCACACGGGCGGGAGCAGCACAATGCAGAGCATCTTGGGTTTTCGGCAGGTACATCTACCCAGAGGCACCATAGTAGTTCCTTCTTGGGATTCAGATTTAGAATCCCTAAACCCTAATCCCTAAACTCTAAATCCTATAACGTAATCCCCAAACCCTATAATCCCCAAACCCTAAATCCTAAATCCTAATCCCCAAACCCTATAATCCCCAAACCCTGAATCCTATAAGGTGATCCCCCAAAAGGGAGCTACTATGGAGCCTATGGGTAGTTCGGGATTCCGGCGGCCCTCAAGCTGGAGAGCCAAAGCTGCAAAAGCAACCAGTCACAGGGTTTATAGGGCTTATAGGCCTTATACTTGGAGGATCATGGGACTTAGTAAGTAAGGTCATAAGTACCCTAATTGGGGTTATAAGTATAGTTACCCTAATTATAACCCTAGTTACTAAGTCCCATGATCCTTTAAATAGGGTGTAGGGTTTAGGGGCAACAGAAAAAGTCCCCGGATGGCTTCACTCAAGCAGCAGAAAAGACTCAAGCGGAGACAACAGAAGTACAGGGGCATCGTGGGCATCCTAAGCCCTAAAAGCCTATGAATGAACCCCTTATAGTAACCCCTACTTGGAGGATCATGGGACTTAGTAAGTAAGGTTATAAGTACCCTAATTGGGGTTATAAGTATAGTTACCCTAATTATAACCCTAGTTACTAAGTCCCATGATCCTTTAAGTAGTCCCTATACATCCCCTCTTATCATAGAACCCCTATAGACCCCCGAACCCTAGTTACTAAGTCCCATGATCCTTTAAGTAGAGTGACCCGAATTCTCACAGGTCCTGGTTCTGCTCCTCCCTTCCGGCGCCCGAGCGCAGCACCCGAAAGCCGCGGCGGCTGAGCCGCGCTTCCAGGAGATCCAGGAGCTCGGGCCAACACTCCTCGAAGTAGAAAAAAGGGGCTTTGTTGATTTAGGGATTAGGATTTAGGGTTTAGGGTTTAGGGTCCTCGAAGTAGAAAAAAGGGGCTTCCTTTGAAGGGCTTTGTTGAAAGGATCCTTGATGGGATCCTTGAAGGGTTGGTTAGGGCTTACAGGAAGGGCAACATCAGGGTTCGTATGGGAGAGTACTACGAGGGTTCTATGCAGCTTCTTAGTATGTAGATGTGCCGCGGGTTGCAGGGTCTCTGAAAACATTGATTTCGGGGCCAGAGCTCTATTGACTCGGAATTTCCGTCGTTCCAGAAGCCTGAACAGTGTAGGGCCTAGGTCGACCCTAGCAATCCTAAGGCCTAGGGCCCAGATCTGATACGACACCCTGCTGAGATGCCTGAAGGCACACGACGTGCTTGGGGCACGTGTGGTTCTCCATGAGTTCGATGACCTGCAAGAGTGCAAGTTGCTGCGAAGCTCTCAACTCTACCACTGCACTACACTGCGCTGCAATGTACTCCTCCACTCCACTCCACTCCTATACTAGACTATACTTTGCTGTACTACTTCAAATTCTACTCTGCTATAACATGAAACAAACACATACATGCACAACTCACGTACGGATACGTCGGTGAAATCCTAAGCAACGCCTCGAGGCCAGCATGCGATTTCAGAACGAGGGATCTGCGACATTCACTGGATAGCAAGAACTTCGCATGTCGTGTCAGAATAGAACGCTGTATCTCTACCTTTCGAAGGGCCTATAACGCATAGCAGTTTAGCTCTGGAACGCCAGGCATGGACATCCGAGGTTAATGCAAATGGGGGAACTCACCTCGAAATGTCTGCACATTGGGTCTCAGATTCAACTTGTCTGTCGCAAAATCGATACTTTATGACTCCAAAAACGCTAAACCTGAGCGTTGAAACAAATGCCTAGAAAGCTCTGCCCCAGCCGGACCCCAGCAAGTTCATTGCGGCAGATTCACATCTCCGGAGAAGCTGCAGAATCCATATTGCGAAGTTTACGGCCTACAGCCCAGGCAAGACGCTGCAGAACCCGTCGGATACTATTTGGAGGTTCACGGGTAGTTGTAAGTGGGTTCTATAGGTCCCTTAATATGGGTTATACTTATGGTTCCCCTACTTATAACCCCACTTATAGCTACCCATGAACCTCCAAGTAGAAAGCCAAATGCAGACCATTGCAGAGAGGCGGCTCTTCGAGCCAACTCTTCCAAGCGTGCCTCCTGATACTATCGACGGCGAGTGTTGGGGTTTAGGGTTTAGAGCCGTCTTTGGCTTTCGAGTTTCTACTAATTCATCCGCACCCTCTCGGTCCAGGTCTTCGAGGAATTTCGTATGAGAGGCTGTACTAGTAGGCTTTAGGGTGAATGGGGTGCCATATCTTCGGGGTTTCAGAAGGTTCACGAGCTTGGTTTGATGAGGCTTCGAAGAAGCCAGAATTTCAGCTCGGCATCAGTGTTTTGGGGTCCTATAGGCTCAAAGATTCTTTCGGAGTGCGTCGCGCTGTCCTCGCCCATCGTGGCAAGCCGGGACTTCTTCAAGCCCTGCACGGGTCTGGAAGGTGCAAACCTTGAGGCCTCAGGGCTCTCGGGGCATGTAGTAGCAATAATTAGAACAAGGTTTTGGGGCCCATTATACTATAATTATAATTATAATAAGGAATATCATTCGGAGTCCCGCTATCTGGGCTGAGACAACGAGTGAAATCTGTTTATGGCAGCAGAGTACGTGAAGTGTGGGGTCCAGGCCGGCTTTATCGAAGCTCCAAGGACTCTTCAAGTTAGGGAAGACAGGAGCACCAAAGCCGAAACTCTATCACATGTCAGCCGTAGCCGCATAGTCCCCCAATAAGGCAAATCCCAAATGACTGAGCAGCGGAGCAAACCAAAGGCTCCGAAGGAACCCGAAGGCCGTTCTTAGAGAGGCCTGCGTGTCCGCGTAGATGTACTGCATGTAGTGCGTGTTCAGCACATTCCACGTCACCACATTCACCTCGACCTGCAGAAACTTAACAGGCCCAAGACCAAGATCCATGCTAGACTCTGCCGGGCTAGAGTTTCCCAAGACTTACTAGGAGCCCTTCAGACCAGCCACTGCCGTGAAACGATGCATGCTGGGGCATCCAATGCCAAAAGCCCTAAATTTGAGTGCGCCTCTTTTGCGTCCTTGGCCAGCTGTATCAGGAGCCGCGCGCCAACTGGTATGTGATCCGAGGGATGTGTCCAGGATTCCTCCGCAACTTAAGGGTTGCAGTAGACTCGTTGCCTTGTGTTTGCATACGTTACCTCCAGGGAGCACTCCACCGAGAACAAGCACAGACAACGCACGCTGTACTACTGTAGTAGCACACGTGCACCAATCTTTACAGCCTCATTGTGCTCGTGAGACTTTAGGGAACTTTCGGGCTGTTTGATTTAATGAGGCTTCAAGCCGGGAACTGCAGATGGGCTGTAAAGTTTACTATAGGCGTTGCGCGGCCGCGTTGAAGGCTGACGGGATCAGTTCCGAAATCGCCTTCAAACATGGCGCCTCAGCAAAGCTTTCGAAAGCTCCTTTGTGTGGCTATAGGCTTAATTAAAGACGGAAGCTCTTCCAGAGTTGAATGAAGGCCCTTGCGCTGGCCTGGAGACCCCCTGCGAGCGGCAAGCGCGAAGTGCCTTTGAAGGAAGAGCTCTGCTGTGTCTGACATGCAACTCTCGCTCTGAAGCTTCCAGACTTCAGCAGGCACTGTTTGTCAAAGATCAGCTGCAGACCTATGCATCCTAACTTCCACATAAGCACTTGCGATCCGAGGAAGGCTTAAGCCCCGATCCCGACGAAGTTGCCCCGAAGCTTGCACTCAATGGCCTTCAGTAGAGCCTTGACGCCCCATGGCAAAGACCCGCGAAAAGCTGCGACATCAAACAGTTTCAAAGTTGACAGAGGTTTCTGGGAGTTCGATGCATCGAGGGGTCAGCTTTGAAGCATATAACACACACAGTCTGGGGCAGTGCAGGCCTGTTCAACAAAGGATGGTCAACAATCCTGTCATAGAAGAGACGCCCACAACAACCCAAGCAGCTTAGGATGTTGATGGAGACCACCTCCACGCAGCACGCGAGGAGCTCTTGAATCTGAGCGAGGACTTGAGTTGGAGGCACGAGAGTCCTGTACATACAGAAAGAAATCAATGGAAGGGGATTTCGGGAATGTGCCATGCCATAGGTCTTTACTGACAGCCAAGGCGCAGTGACAGAAACGGTGCTACTGACGGTATCGCATACATGTCCAAAACTCGTTTTCTGTAGCAGCCACGTATCGCCAGATGAGAACTCTACAAGTCTCCGCCAACTTTCTGATTTCTGACAGCTGCTACTACAAACTTAACACCTGACCAAACCAAGCAATCCGAGCAAATCACTTTGACCCCCGCATCCCGACCAGAATCCCAACCCTAAACCCTCTTAACCGACCAAGCATCCCCGAAGTCGCCCCTAAACCCCTATAAACCCCAACCGTATCCCCCCTCCCCACCCCCACGCGGGCCTCACGAAGTGGCCTTCCAGCTTCAGGCATGAAGAGGTTCTCGAGTCGCCGCAACTGTCGGAGAGCGTTTTGGCTTTCAAGCGGCTCCGGGGCTTCTCTTGCGGAAACCCCCTACACTTGGAGGATCATGGGACTTAGTAAGTAAGGTTAGAAGTACCTTAATTGGGGTTATAAGTATAGTTACCCTAACTATGACCCTAGTTACTAAGCCCCATGATCCTTTAAGCAGTTGGAAAGCCTACCCTTGCTAAGGACATACATGACAAGATCATAGTAAAGAGCACAAGCGAACCAGATCTTTGGCGGGAGTTCTTGTACAGGCTGTAGGGGTGCTCTGCTACAGCAGCTTCTTAGCACTTAGCAATTTAGGGTTTCGGGCTCGGAGATTCCGGGTCTTGAGGTTTGCGTTGCTCCGATGTGCTGAGAAGTTGGTAAAGCACATGTGAAAGCATGTAGATCAGCTACAGGCCACAATGAAGCCAGTCGAAATTCTGTCCAGCCCCCTTGCGCACCGCATCGCGCACGGCCGCCAGGGCCAGGGCGGCAGCATCGTCCTTGCACAGGGAGCGGAAGCTGCTGATGGCTCTCTCTTTCTCTGTCTCACTACGGGTCTGCGGGTCTAACGGTCTGCGGGCTCTGGATATCATATAACAGTTCCTACATGCTCCTATCAAGACACCCCAAGGATAATCTCGTGCTGCTTTGGTGCGAGGACTGCCGCATGTTGGTTCCGGTTTCCCTAGGGAGGGTGTGCACAGAAACACTATGAGACACAATACCTCGGAAGCCACCCTCAAAGACGCAACCCTAAGAACTTTCTCTGCATCCCTCAAACCCTAACACCGAGATGAAACCCGAAACCACAAACCTCAAAAACGTCAATCAACTCCACCAACAGTCGATGTTTCTTGAAGGTCAGGGGTTTGTCCTCGGCTTCGGATTGTCGGGTCAGGCACCGGGACAGTACTTCTTTCCGGCGAATCCGAGATCCCTAAAGCCCAACTTAAAACGAAAACTCTGTAGCTTACTTAGTCGTCAACTTATATTCCCTGAGCCACTCGACAAGACTGTGTCTTCAAGCCCCCTACACTGACTGCTTACACGTGTGTGTGTGTGTGTGTGTGTGTGTGTGTGCATATAGATATATTAGTGTGTCCGTGTGTATACCTTAATTAACAGTTAATGGTTACACACATACATGTACGTGTAAAGTAAACCAGGGACCCATCCCCATATTCTGCAACAGCCAACCACGATTCAAACACTCATGCCCCTGAGGGCACCCTCATAGCAGGCTGCCGATGTCCTTTTGGGCGTCTGCCTCCAAGTGCTCGCGCAGGTCTTTCAGAAACCTTTGAGGATTCGGCTCACAGCTCGAGAACGGCGGATACGGCCTATACTCGGCCGGTCAGGAAAAATCCATCTGTCGGCCTTGACAGCTTTCCGCGCTACAAAGGTCCAAGGCCAAGCGTGCGCTCTGGGTGAAAGTCCTCCTAATAAGAGTAAGTGGCAACAAAGGCTCAGCTTCCGAGGCATAGTGTGCTGTGGATGCTCACTAGAAACTTTACCCTCTGTCTCTCCCGTAGCCCCGACCGAAGCCAACCTGTATAATCTCTAGAAAATCTTGGGTGACGAACCCAAACAGCCTAATCTCAAGGACCAAAATAAGTTGAATGCACAAGTGGCCGATTCAGCGTCCGGACGTCGTCTTCGGCGGCCGGCGGCAAGGACTGGGTGCTACGAGTAGCTACTGAAGCTACTATAGGGGCCTCAATGGTTGTAGAATCGGATTTTGTGGGGTATACTGTTCTATGGGACCACTACCCCACGCACAAGTAACAAAAGAGGCTGAGAGTGTCGGAAATTATGGTCCTGTGGCTGGCTCTTGCGGGCTGCTTTCGCTGCAGATCCGAAATTCTGGAAAAGGAAGATTAGGAAAGGTTCGTGCAGTTTCATCAGTGTCGCTGCAGCAGCGCTGCTGCTTGTGTTTTTGACAAGCTTCCCAACAAAGTCTCGCTATCAGAACCGATCCGAAAGGTCCATTTCAAAAGGCCGCCTGCGCCCGCAAACAGCACGTTCTCTCGGGCCCCCTGCATCCTCGACCGCGCAGTGAGCGCGCATGGCGCTGACGTGGCCCACGGCACTTTGGAGCTCCCGGATCCAGTGATCCTGGCAAGGCTTGAGATTTCGGGCTGATCGTCGACACGGTTGTTTGGATCTCTGAACGTTTAGGCTTGCAAGGTTTCGGGGAAGTGACACACATTACCTGAACACAGGATTTATTTATCCTTCAAACAAATCTGGATGAGGAGCTCGTTACAAAACGGATGCTGAACTGCGACTTAGTTGGAGAGCAGACTCTATATGCAATATGCCAACCAGAGCAATATGCACGAACCCAAGCAGTTCACAGTACTGGTCGTGCGGACAAACAGGAATCACCGATACTTCTCGGCCATCTGTTGTCAGAGGGCTGGTTTATCATTGAACGTTTCGAAACCCGAACTGGCGAGCCTTTTGTCGCGTCAGCTCCTTCCTCGCGTCAAGAGTAGTTTGGATTGCAAGATTTCGGGTGCTGGCTTCGTGCTGACCAGTCCAGAGAGTTGTGGTGTGTCTTTGAACATGCTTGGATTCAAGCGTTTCTCTAAGATGGCATGAGCAGATATTGGTTGGCAGGCTTCTGTTCAAGCGAGCGGGTATACTCGATGCCTTGATGCTGCTGGCTCTTTGAGATGACACACGTCGGGGCGGGCACACACTCGGAGACGCGTGCACACTGTCTGTGCTAACAAGATCATCCGAGCACCAGACGCAACTTTCTGCAAATACCGCAGGTGGTTGTGCATAACCACCGTATTCTTGGCTGATCCACACCTCTACTGAAGCTCCCAAAGCCTCCCAGTTCTTAGGAAACTGGGCCCAACTCCCTCACGTCATGTGGCCTCTGGGACAATCGCTGACGTGGGCGTGAAGGAAGTCCCAAGGCCCAAGATCCTATGAAGCCGAAGTCCTCAACTGCTACAGGAAGTTACTAGTTGCAGACATGTTCACATATATATATATATATATATGCATATCACAGCATATGAACATGAACATGAATCCCAAACCTAAGAGCAGAACTACCACACGAACAACATACAAAAGCACCGAACCACCAACACCCAATGGTCCAAGCTTCTGCAGAAGCTTGTACTTCTGCACTTTCTGCGGGTCGGTGTGCCTGAGCTGCCCAAAGGATCTGTATAGACTGTAGACGTCTGCATCTTAAGACATGTTCCTGCAGTCTTTCTTCCTTCCGAAAGCCCGCAACAGGACTACCAGAGATCACCTGGAGCGTGCAAATGGTATCTTCCTACCAAATTTACCGAGACCTGGCGGTGGAAGTTTGTCCGGGTGGTCGGAGAAGTTACGTCTCTGCACAAGGGGGGGGGGCGTCTCAGTGCCACGGTTGCAACACGAGGATCTCGAGAATTCTGACGATCAGGGCCGACAGGGGCACCCATGTAAATCCCAAAAGACCAGGGATCCGTCTGAACGAGACCCCAGAAACAACCCCCATGTTACGAAATCGTATAGAGTGAACAACTCAACATTCCCTGCGAAGGTATCTGAGCCACTTCAGAAGCTAAGACTCTGGACCCTCTTGTTGGACTGCCGCACAAGCTATGTTCAAAAGACACCTCCCATTCCGCAGATTCAGGTCATAGGGTCAGATGAGCCTTTTTCTTGTGCTGCGTTTCGACATGGAGGCTGTCATGAGCAGGAAGTCCAGGAAAGAGCCCAGCATGAGTTCAGTCGGATGTGACTGCTTGTTTGCCTCCCGACACGATGATGCAGTCCAGTTGAGTTTCATGCGTCGATCCTGAGTGTCCAGGCATTCGGACAGGAGCTGCAGGGTTTTGCCAGGTGTCCCACGGTCGTAGTCTCAGCCGTTGCCACCGTAGCCTCTATATGCTACGGGCTAGCTCGTCAAAGATTTGACGTAGCGACGGAGTAGTCGCCTTCGACATCAACACTGGAGGGATGCTCAGTACCTGTCAGTTCTTCTGACCAGGTAAGGAATAAGCCCAAGCCGCTATCGTCTGGGAAACGGAAAGGCCGTCCACAGCCCAAGACCTCTCCCGGCCAGCCATCCCAACCCCAACTTTCCTGCAGCCATTTTCGGACATCTGCACGGCTGCCATGTTTGGGCAGCTGATACTCGCGGCCCCTAAAGATGACGCAGCCACATCTCACGACGCGGCATCGGTAGTCTGCGCGCCTGACTCGGTACACTCGCTGGCAGTCTTGGTACGGGCATGTGACGAGAACTTCCGAGTTGATGGCGATCTCAAGTTCCGGCACACCCCGGCAGTAATAATCGGCAGTCTTGCCCCAGCTGTCTTTGGGAGCAAGGTCCGCACCCAACTCCCGCAGGACTGACACAACGACAGCGCAGGCAGCGCGGCGCGGGCCCTCGGTTTGGCTGGCGACGTAGGCCGCTTGGATCAAGGCCGTGGAGCCGTCGGAGCAGCGGGCCTCGAGGTCGGAGCGGGCGACGGCCAGGCTCCGAACGATCTCTGCAAAGCCACGCATGGCCGCGTGGTAGAGGGCCGTCAAACCAAAGAAATCCGGGAAATCGCTAGCACCGGAAGCCAAAAGCACTTCCACGAGCTCCTGATCCCCACGAAGGGCTGCAAGGGAAAGGTCCGTCCCACCACATGTCTCCAAGTACACCTGCCGTGCCTCCTCGGTGACCTCGGGAGCTTCGAGGCTCGGCAGCAAGCGATGATACATCAGCTTCTTCTGCACCACAGCCACAGCTTCAGCGTCAGCCTGCGCCTCCGAGGCGCAGCTCTGCATGATTTCTCGGAGATAGAGCCAGCAATGCAAAAAGGTCTACTAAGGTCAAGCTTTGGGCCCAAGACTGTCGTGCATCCAGATGAGGATAGTTGAGCTGCGAAACTCAGTCACGTGAAAAACTAGTGGCGCCCTCCCGCTCCGCCACAGACACGGACAGAGAAGCGCAGGCACACACAATCGCAATTGGTGGAACCCGACAAAACTGCCAAGCAATCCAGTACAAAGCATCCGTTACCCCGATGCATGCTGCCCAGATGCCCGTCCCGCTTTAGCAGGAGGTTCATGCGCTCGAGCAACACCCTTGCAAGCGGGCCCCGCATGCGCATGAGATTTGACAGACAAGACTCGCAGAGCACCTAAAGAGGCGTTCAAGACTAGATTTGTGCTCGGGTCTGCAAGTAAGCATAAACCTCAAGCCCCAAGATGCTACCCTGCACAGCAAAGCCCACCCCGACAAAAACAACAGCTAAACCGGGTGGAACGAAGCACTATGACAGCCGTGAATCCGTGGAAACTCCTCGCAACACGTGGCCTGATGAGGCTCAGCGAGTGCTGTCTCGAGCCGAAGGAAATTCGAATGTCCAGCTCGTTGACCTCACTGGTGGGATCGGGGCTCAGTGAATCCTGGGCTCACCGTTGCTTTGCACTGAAATCGACTGCCTGCAGCACCTGCGCGCTCCAAGGACGGGCGTTTCTCGAACAAGAATTACAGGTCAGAGTGTTCGCCGTGGCTCACAGGCTCATGGGCTCGATGTACGTAGACGTGAAGAAGTGCACAACATAGAGGTGTCCAGTGGCTCAGTCCGTTGCTCAGGAACAACACAACGAAAAACAGCACCTCAAAGCCTCAACTGACCCCAAGAAACAAAAAAAAACTTGCGCAACCGAAGGCCAGGGAGCATGCAGGCGCTCCTCCACTTCGTTTACAGGCTCCGGCCGCACGGGCCGGTTGAAGACTGGAGCAGTGAAAAACCATGCCAGGAAGGGCACAGAAATGAGATCGGAACTCCGAGAGGTTTGCGGTTTGGGGTTCACGAGGCCTTAGGGACTCTCAGGTTTAAAGTTTGAGTTTACACTGTAACGGCCTGTAGCAGACTTCGATTTCGGGCATGTAACCATGTAGGGCGTATTATGTATCTTGCGTGGGCTTCGCGAGCCCGGTGGAGAAGGCGTAGTTGATCTCGTGCTTTGGGAAGTTGCTAGTTCCTTCGGGCCTGCACTCAAATCATCTGTGCTCTGCTAGCTCTCTCTCTCTCTCTCTCTCTCTCTCTCTCTCTCTCTCTCTCTCTCTCTCTCTCTCTCTCTCTCTCTCTCTCTCTCTCTCTCTCTCTCTCCTCTCTCACTGACTCACTCTCTCACTCACTCACTCTCTCTCTCTCTCTCTCTCTCTCTCTCTCTCTCTCTGTCTATGTATCTATCTCTCTTGATCTATCTGCCGATCTGTCCATCCATCCGTCCTGCGACCTGGAGGTAGCTAGCTGCTAGCTGTCTACCTATCTACAATAAGCAAACAAACGCCTCCAAACATGGCTCTATGAAACGAAAGCAAAGCTGAAAGGTCTTCGCTCTGCCGCGCACACTTTGCACCTCGTCTCCAGAACCTCTATCCGTCTGGCAACCGAGCGGCAGTACTCGAAGTACTTCCGTAGCCAAGGTGGCGAACGCCTCCTGAAGAAGCTACGACTCCCACGGTCCGACAATCACAAATGACGCAACGGCCTTACAACTTCGACATCCTCAAAGCCCTCCCAGCCCCAGGGTTCCAGGCTTTGGGTCGTAACGGTAAGGTCCTTGGATTCCGAGTCGCAAGGATGGCGTAGCCTCTAGTGACTCCTCGTCGCCCAATCTAGGATGCATTTGCTTTGCTCCATTCCCCCCCAAAGGTGTCCCAGAGTCATGGACGACAATACCGAAGGGGCCTGAGGCTCTCAGAGGCCTCAAGCCTTAAACTCCTCAAGTTTCCCGAGAGTCCGCTCCAGTTTCCAGCCAAGCGTCGCCCGTTTCCACCAGAAATCCCTCCAGGGGTCGCAGATGTGATACCTGAAGCAGCAGACGCCAGCTCCCAAAACACAAGCCCACGGCCTCCAGGCTGCTCAAAAAAAATGTCGACAGGTTGCAACTTGGGTGATTTGGGATTGAGGCATGTGGGCTCAGGCTTGTTCGCTGAACCCACATTTGAGACTTCGGTAACCATACCCCATCCCCCGAAACCCCAAGACGCAGACCCGTACCCCGCAAAACTCTGCTTTCTGGCCGCGAAGGACAGCAGTAAGTGCCCTCGTGACGGAAGCCTCGGTTGGGGGAATTGGCCTGACCGGGTTTGGGTTGAGAGGATCCGGATCTGAGGGTTTAGGGCTGGCTGCGAGAGCTACTGTTTCTGGTGCAGACATTTGGCTTTACGGTGGGTTCTACCTGCCAACATCCCACGACCACCCTCAGACGTGCTCCAGCAGCAGCGACGAACCGCCAGCATTTCGAGTCTGCAAACTTCTTCAAACTAGTCTAGTCTCGAGAACTTTGAAGACATCCTGGAACCGAATATCCAAGTTGAACAATTGAATGCTCTAGTTCAGGAACCCATGAAGCCACAAAACGAAGGAGTGTCGTAAAAACTCATCCGCGGAATATGAGTGCTGTTTCCGGGAGTTTCCGAGATAAGCCTCGCACTCAGGGCAACTACACTCAGGGTCTCTGTCGGCATCACTCTTCTGTTTATCTAAGACTTACTAGCATAATGCACTGTTGGCTCTCCTGCTTAGCCAAAGGAGCGGTACATTAACGGCTGCCGCATGGCGGCGCAGCAAAGGACCAGCAGCCCAGTCGACAAATGGCTGGACTTTTCTGGAGCTTGAACTGGGTTTAAGGTTCGGAGATCATGCGGGGCTCAGCTAGTGTCTTTGCGCCTATGTGGCAAAGGATCGGCTTCGTGGCATCTTGTCTAGCACTCTTTACGACCTCTACTTCAGGCTTCGAAAGATTCGGGCCTTTTGAAGGCTCGGGATCCGGAATAAAAGGGCTCAGTTCATGTGGGTGAAGTGTGGGGCCGGCGGCCGGGAGAAGAACCGTGTCGAGGTCTGCGCGGCGCTTTTCCTATCCTTTCAACCGTTTATCACATAAAACATTCGGCAGCATGCGCTGCTTGGACATAGAGCCCAAAGGCGCGCTTAGGGTTAGGGCGATGTGTCATCACCCTGCAAGGCCAACTGCATCTGAGACCTTATGACGGGAGGCATGCAGCAATGCAGCCTCGAAGCTTGAGCATAAGCATGTCCAGGTGCAGCAGTTGGAACTAGCAACCCCCGTGCCGCAAACCCCGAAATCATGTCAAGGCCAGTGTTTTGGGGATGATGGGTTTTGAGGACCTGGGTTTTGGAGGTATTCGAGATCATTCAAGGTCATGTCGTTTCACAGCCCTTGTCATACTCAGACACGAAACTCAGACCAACGTCGAATCTTGTTAAGCCCTCCCTGGCTTTCATTCAGCCTACTCAAGCCCCATATGCTACCAGATCACGAGGCCCTAGCCAAGCCTGGAGCATCATTAGACTTGCATCTGCATAGAACACTCTCAGTGAAACTCACACCTAACCTCACTGACGCATCCGGACGGTCTCAGAAAAAACTTCTGGTACTGTGAACGCAGCCCCAACCCGCATAGACCAAAAGCCCTAAACATCCCCAAGCACTCCAACAGAAAATCCAAAGCCCTCGAAGCCTGGCATACACCCTGAAACAACAGACCATCCCATCCAACCTGACATCTTGTTTCGATTTCCTGAAACCCCACGAAATCAAGCATGCCCACCTCCCCTGGCAGCAGGGGTCGGCGGCCAAGCTTCACCAGTGAATCCAGCGGGGCCTTGACTGCAAACTATCTTGGGAGCCGAGGTTGCGGAAAAAGCCTGAAGTTTCGGAACTCCACCAACACCGTCTCAACTGCTGTCGCTTATAGGGCCTCTTCCATCGCAAAGCTGTCGAAGCACTCGAGATCGGGGACCCCGGCCCGCATCACTGAGGGCTCAAGCTGTGCCTCATCGAGCTTCTGAGTTGAGGGGTATTAGGGTGTAGGGTTTCTACAGGACAGTTGTCTTTTCGGAGGCTGGGCTAGTTTTGGTTCTGCCGGAATATTGCTCGGGTCGGGCGACATCGAACGATCGTCCAAACAAATTTAACCGCATCACGGCTTTCGGACTCTACTGCAGGCCGCCGCCGAGCAGCTCGTGATGTGTCGTTACAAAGCTCTAATGTAGGAGCCTTCATAATTCCAACAGGGCTTTGAACGGGCTCATAATTTCAATTACATTATAATGTTCCCCCAAACCCTACTCTAATTGTTAAGGCTCCTATATTAGTCGTGTTCCTGTGAGGCACTGCGGCTGGCAAATAAGCTCCTGGCTTTGACGACTAGGCTCGCCTCAAGCAAGCTGTCCAAGTCCTGCGGCTTATGGCAGTACTGGGGGCTCGGGCTTCCAGGGAACGTCGCAGATAGCTTTGGGGTTTCTGCTGCATGCGACAGTCTGACATGAATACCTACAGAAGTGTTTACAGCCGAGGCGGGGCCAAGCTGGCCTCCTTTGCCGTGATGCGCACATGTCACATAGGTTCGCAAAGTACAGCACGATGTAGCACAATAGAATACAATGTTCAGGCCTCACCATGACACAGAATATGTCTGCCCAGCCCCTGTTCTGACTTCTGGGTCTCAGAGTGCAGCATCGCAAGAGTGGTCGCCTGGAAGCACTCCACAGAAAAGAAAAAGTGAACCTTCTGCCAGGACGCAGTCGATGGCTTGCCCTGCTAAACCCAACATGTGGAACTGACTCCACCAGACACTCGTCGGCAGTCCCCGTCTCCCACACGGATGACCAAAGTCAGCTCAGGGTCGTTCCTCCGCCAGAAGGTTTGCTTGTCTTATGCTCTGCAAGCCGTAAATGGTTAACTATAGATGTCCCAGAAGCTTCCTACAGACTACAAGAGCACTCTGGGCAACCAAGGCAGAAAGCAATAAATCCCCATGCATGCGTGCTGGCCTCTCCAGAACCGGCCCAGTCACGCACAGAGAAATACCTTGCAACGCATGGGCACTTCCGCCTTCACCCGTGCATAAGGGGTGATCTATCTCTCGAACTGTAACATATGAAACAAACTGCAAAGCTTTGATGCCTACACACCTATAAATGACGGAGTCTTCAGGTCTAGCGATCTGGGAAATTTGCACTGCTTTTTCGCAGGATATTCACATACTCACTGACAAATGATTTCTTTCTTGTCAGGCGGCACCTGCCAGCCGTGCATCTGCAAATCCGGCAACATCCGAGTGTACCTTCTCAGTTGCTGATTCTCCAGCTGCGCTTTAAGGAATTCATGCTCGTCCTTTAGCATTTGTATTTCCTGCGAGAGCGCAGCAGCCTTCTCGGGCTGCCCCACCTTCAGGCAATAACGCTGCTGTGTCTTCAAGTTGTTGATTTTCACATACCTTTTCACACCGGCTTCGTCCAGCCTCTTACCAAACTTCTGATTTCCGACGGACACGGCAAAAGACTCCCGGACATGACCAGCAGTTTCCGGAGTAGCACTCATAACCAGCAATGCCTGAGGCGCTTTCCGTCGGAGGCCAGCTCCCAGCATGTGTTGGAGCACCAGCTTGGAGTCGGCGTCTCTGCTGATGCGCAACTCGAAGTGTCTTGCGCCAAACTGATAGACCCTAGACTTCACACCGACCTGCTCAGCAAAGAATACTCGTATGTGCTCGAGCACAGTAGGAAACTTCTGCGAAAACCTCACCTGACTTGATCCTCCGGGAGTGAAAACGATGCAGCCATCGGCATCCAAAAAGCCTGCACAATAACTCCAACTGCATTGGAACTCTGTGCACGAATCGAAAGTCTTCAAAGAGCGAAGTCTGAGGTCAGCATCAATCCGTTCCGAAGGCTTTTCGGGCCAGGCTGCCAGCAGTTCAAGCTGCTTTCTCTTGGTGCTGCTGTGTGTCGAAAGCTCTTGAGCTGCCAGCCTGGCCTGTTCGCCGAAAACAGCCCAGTTCAAAGTCGGCTTTGTCAGTCCCACACCATCTTTTTGGCCGTATATTCCGCCGCGAAAAGCATCCTGAAAAAGCAGCAGAACTTCTGGATGGTCATAGGACTGCATCATGCACAGCGTAACCGAAGCACGAGACCTCCTTGCGAACGCGCATCCATCGCCGTCAAATACTCCAGACAAGTACTGCAAGTCAGAATCGCCAAGTGCAGCTGAATTGTTGACCGGCGGATGCCATGGCAAAGGGTAGTTCCGGCCCCTGGCCACAAAAGCATCAAGTATGGGCCAGCGAAGCGTGGCGAGCGTTGCCCGGAGGGACTTGTTCTCCTGGAGTAGTGTGTCAATCGTACTAGTAGCAGGTATGCTGGACTCGGTGGCCGCACCGGTCTCATCGTTTGCTACCGGTGTCCCGACGGTCTTGAATAAGCGACCGAAGCCTAAGCTCTCAAGCTTGGCAGGCTTCTTATCAGTTAGTGTCGAGCGTGAGCAGCAGACGTTGTGCAGGAACCTTCCTCCTGAAATTTGCCTCAGTGCTCTACTGAGCGCCAGAGGCATTCCCACGAAACCTTCGGCGTGCGCCGAAGATAGGGGGCCACTCTATCCCAAGGCAGGTTGGACTGGTTACGGCCGCTCTACAATGTGAACAGCCTCGATATGGCTGCATTTTGCAGATGTATCTTAAACTGAAGAAATGTCGAGATGCGACACATGCATTAGAAGCCTCACGGGCCAAACATGCGAGTCCGAAAGCATGCGCTCGGGGCCCAGTTAAGGACTTTAGACCTCAACGCCTGAAGGCAATCTAACAATGTCTGGTGGCCGCATTGTCAGCGAGCAGTCATCCCAAAAACCCACTTCCAAACACACGTTTTGATCTGCAGGCATATCAATACCAAGTCCTCTCTGTTTGTCCAAAAACTTTGCCCATTCATCGATTCCGGGCCCGCGGCTAAGCTCCGTCGGCCGAGAGGAACGAAGGACGCCCTTCGCAGGGCCTTGGCCGGGACGGTCAAAAAGTCTTCTGCTCTTGGCGGTTCATGGGGGTTGAAGAAGGAAGATGTTGCACGGGCACTGGTGACCTGAGACAGTCTTGAGGCTTCTCTTGAAGGCTTCGGCAACTGGTTGTTCATGAGCATAGTTTACAATCATATACCTCGAAGCAGACGTCAAGGGCCTCAAGGGCCTATCTAGGGCTGGGAGCTTTGTGCGGGCGAGTTATATGGCACTGGGAGGTGGGACGTAACGTCTGCCTTTGCTGCTCATAGGAACACAACGCTTCTCGAGAGAGACTCGCTATTCAAGCGGGGCTTTGGGTGTTGGAACTTACGACTTGACTTGGGCATGGCTCGGTCATCGGGCTACCGTCTTTCGCGGAGCAGCACGACACTTGTGGACATGGCCCCTTAACAAATCCTAAACAGGGCATCAGTGGAATCACACTACATAAGCCACTCGCGCATCATGTGTCGGTGTCGAAATTTTTCAACTTTAAAGAGGCATTGAATTGATGGAGGAGGATTCATCGGTCGTGTATGGTTGGCGCACCTTTTTCAGCTGCTGTTAGCCGATCTTGAACCAGCGCCAGCTGGTGGGCGCAATTCTTGCCTAGACCTACAAGTAGAGCCTGGGGGCCGCGACACAGCAGCCGGACGCTACACTTCAACATACATATGATCTGGCCGAACATTTTCCAACCACAACTAAGGCTTGACTTACGCTTGGGCACGGGAGAAGCTGAGATCTCACCGAGCCTGCCTAAAACCCTCTCTGAGCACTTCTGCGGGTGCTGGGCAGCACGTGTCTCAGAAGCTCGCAAGTCGGAACTATAAACAAACAGCAAGCCGATGGCCCCAAGTCAGGACACCCGAACCCTGAATCCGTGTCTTTATTCGGCGTGCCGGCAGCATCTCGAAGCGTTTCTGTGCTTGCGCAGTCATGGCCTACAAACGACCTCGTCGGCTTAGACGAACCCCGAGCAATCGTCGACAGAGCGTGCTCAGGTTTGAGGAACACATCCATGACGTACGATACCGTGAAAGGTTAAGCAAGACAAGGACATGAGTACACTGCGCTTCCAGTAACAGTTCTTCAACAACTCTTGCAAGAAGCATTTTAAGTGCCGGCAAGCTTGATCCGCAGCAAGTCCCAGTCTGCAAGTAAACCGGACCACGGGCTTCTGAAACAGCTGTGCTGCCTACCCGAATTCCATCAGAGGTGGACAAAGGGATGGCTGCCCAAGTGACAAGACATCATAAACTGTACGTCGTGAAACACACAACATTCAGCCGTGAGACCTCCAACTTCAAGCATGTGAAGCTTTGTAATGAACCATCTGCCTGAAGCTAACCCAAGCCTTAAACCACTAAGGCTCCACGGAGAAACCCTGAAGCATAGAGTGATGGTTTCTGGACATTAGCATCTCGGGCTACTGCGACACGGGTAAGGGCTACGGTCCGCGAAGGCCCTTCTCCACCCAAAAGAGAAGATACAGCTCACACTCTTGGAATTACAGGGCACGGCTGACGTCCACCACCGATTCCAAAGGCCTGGCACCTACGGAAAACGAATGCAACTGCCTCACAGGCAAGCGCCAAGCCTTGCGCGCGAGCAAGCTCGGCCCGACATGAACATAACCCCCCAAGTCCCCCAAGTCTGTAGGTGCTAAGCTTCCTGAAGGAGCCGGAGGTTCATGTCCTAGACTCCCGGAACACCGTGAAGCTCATGAAGTTGAGAGGAACGCTCCAGGCCTCGAATGACTTTGAAGGCACGCAGCCACGAAGATCCTTCATGAGGTGAGCAGATAAAAGCACCCGATGTTTTGTGCATTCAATATAGGAGTGGGAATGATTCATAATCATATCGCCATATAGCCCCTACGTATTCCTACGGTACATTTAAAATCTAGCAGGCTGCCTACAAGTGATTGTCGAGCCCCCTATTAGTAGAATTCTCGGGTGCGGTGCTTTCTGAGGCTGCGGTAGCTTAGGTTTTGCAGTTTCCTGAAGTCGGGCTCAGCCCCCAAAAACCAGCAACGCTCTCTTTGCCTAGCTGAGCCCAGAATCTTTGAGAGTACTGCATGCATCTTCTGTATCGGAACCTCCGGCCTCATCCGCTCTGCCTGCACAAGGCATCCTGGGAATGCAGGTACTTGGGAGCTTGCATGAAGCTTGAGTCCGGGGGCTTTCGGGGTCACTGCAAAGGAAACACATGCCTTGGAATTGCTTTTTATGTCCGGATTTGCTACACTGTTGAGTACACTCTCAAACCTCGCCTTGTGGTCTTTCGCTGAAGAAAAGGCCAAACTACTCATCATCTCGTTGGTGCAGAGTTCCAGTCAAAGTGTTGTACACATGAACCAGGGTTGGGATAGTCAGTTTAGCATGCATGCAGATATCAAAGCGCGCTACATAATTGCCCGTCCTCTCGTTTGAAGACACCTATTACTCCGATTCAAGACAATGTCCTCTCATAAACCCGCATCCACGCAGTCCTGCGAAACTCCTTGCCGGACAGTCATCCCCAGTACATAAACATAAGCGCCCTTGTGCCTGGAATCAAAGCGCCTGACCCCGTGCCGGCAAGGCTTGCTCGTATTGCTTGCTGCTCCCACTGCACCAAAACGTTTTTTTGCAGCTGCGCAGCGCAGATACCATCTAGAAGCACCGCTGCATCGTGCAGCTGCGAGTCCTGCAGCACTGCAGCAGCTTCGGGATGACAAGGCTTCACTCTTTTCATGGGCCTGCATGCTGTCAAAAATCAAAGATGTAGAGCTGAGAGCCCAAAATGTTAAGTTAGGTACGTTTCGTTCTCTTGCAGTCTATAGGGCTCGAATGTAGCTATGGAAATGGGGCTTGACATGCTACAGTAGATGTAGCAAGGCCCTTCTGTCACACTTGTGGGGCTGGCCGGATCCCAATGCGTGATGATGGCCAAAGCCGCTCTTTTTTCTCTGCAGCTCGGATGCAGCCCCTCCTGAGACGTGCCGACGAGATTGCGCAGCGCAGTCTGGACCTACATGTTGCTGACAAGCAGACGAGACATGCACATCAGACAACAGGCCGAAGGGCCCCAAGTCTCGGTGTCCGAGCACGACAAACTACACTCAGTCTGTTGTAACCGTTCTGATGTAACATCTCGACATGTTCAAGAGTTCCTAACCTAGGATTCAGCGGCTGCCAAGACTTGAGTGTGGCCATCTGGAATTTCAGCCAGCTTCTGATCCTCAAGCCCAATCACATTCCACCCAAGTTCATCGTAGAAGAAGCGTCGTCTGTCTTTGCGCTTTCGAGCGGTTCCCGAGCGTTACTTGCGCGCACAAGTCAAAAGGGTAATATAGGGACCTTAATAATTAGAAAAGGGCTTGGGGACCATTATACTGTAATTATGAGAAAGGAACCACAATACTACAAATAATTATGAAGGCCCCTAGAGTACCTCGACTTGACCCATTGAATTGTGTGCCGGGCAACTGCTCGGCAGCCCGGAGCGCCCTGGGCTTCGTTGGCGATGATGTCAGTCCTTCCACGGGTTTGGGGCTTTGCGGGATTTAGCAATTGGGGCATTGGCAAACTTTTTGCATACATTAATTAGATGACGAGCAGAGCTCAGAGTTTGTGACATCGGCGACGTCACCCGGCGGCGGATCGCTACAAATGAAGAGCCAAAGGCTTAAAGCCACCTGGACCTGGAGCCGTTGCTCGAAAGAGCGCCGCGACTCGCCAAAGTCGGGCACCCGAAAGAAAGCCTTCTACCGTAACTCCGACAGCCACACCACGAGGACTCGGGGCTAAGTCCTTCAATCCAACAACCTACACCCGAGGCTCCTCGTGCGGCAGAGCTCGAAGAGCGCCTGAGGCAGAAGGACTTCCCAAGTTAGCTGCAGTAGGGTGCATAGAGGGCTTGGGGGGTTTCGGGGTTTGGATTCAGGAGCATAGCCGCTATAGCTTTAGAGAATTGCTGTTGAAGCCAAACCTTGACTGCAAGCCCTGCCACACCAAAAACATCGCCTCTGACTGTCCTCATTGCCGTAAACCCTCGGCCTCCTTAAAGCCAAAGCCTCGAACATTCAAATCCTAGAAATCCTGGGACCCGATAATATAGGAGTTTCAACCCTGAATTACAAGATCCTTATTCTGGAAGTTTCCGAGTACCCTAAATAGTAGGATACTTATTATGAGGAGCCCAAAATAAGGTACCCCTAATTTTCGGAAACTCCCAAATAGAGTATCCCAGTTGTCTGAAACTCCGATTCCGACCCCCATCTAATGTACTAGCTGATACAAACTTCTGCTATAATTTACTACCGAAACACTGTTCTAGCTGTTTAGCCGCTCTTGACACTGTCAAAAGGAAGCCTGAAAGGAACCCTGTTCTGATGATTCAGGCTCGATATTATCTATACTGAACTTAGAACCCTGCAAAAATTGTAATTTTAGCTGTTTCTTAGGGATTATCATAATCAAAAAATAAAAAATATTTCTAAGTACGCCTAAGTTATGCCGAAACAGCACAGGCGGAGCTTGGCCCCCGGCCTTCAGAGCGTTGGCCCGGAGGGAGTCTCGACCTCGCCCACCCCATGAAAGGCGAGGAATCGCAAGTTCCGGTTTGGGGTTCTACTTGGAGGATCATGGAACTTAGTAAGTCAGGTTATAAGTACCTTAACTGGGGTTACAAGTATATAGTTACGCTAATTATCGCCTTAGGCACTAAGGTCCCATGATCCTCCAAGTAGGGTGTTGGGGAATTCGGGTTTGGGGGCCCGAGGGCAGTCGAAGAGTCTGGGGATTCAGGAAGTGGGGGTGTGCGCAAAGTCTTTGAAAGTTTAGGGGTTTCTGGCTTTTGGGACGTTGGGCTGTAAGCCCGAAAGCCTTGCCATGCCTCCGCGTTTGAAACTCAGCGACGGCATCTCTTGATTCCAACGAAACTCGAGGAACTCATCATACAGCAGGAAGTGAACGATCCGCCACACACACCCGAGACTCAGCAGCACGGCCTGGGACGTCCGAAAGCTCTCCCAGCAGCTCCAGCAGCCGACCGGCACCGGAGAGCAGCACCTAAGCAGGTTGGAGTGTAGGTAATCCTTAAGAGGCACGTCGCATAGTTACAGAGGCTGGATGCCAGGGCTTTGGCTTTGGACTTGAGGGGCCGTAGCGCCGGACGGAAGCAGCTAGTGGAGCCTACTCTGTCATGAATTCTGATGTCATCGGTGCAGCTCGAGGCTGTAGATTCGATCCAGCAAGCCTGAACCTTCAGGGCACTAGCTTTAAGATGCTATATGAGGCTCAGCTCTGAGGGCTGAGGTTTGCACCCACTGCTTGCAGCTACGCTGTTCAACGACACTCCGACAAAGATCATCGGTTCTACACCTGTAATGCCAAGACAGAAATCGCAAGCTCAAAACCATAAAACGAACATCAACATGTAAAGCAAAGTCAACGGCTGACACCAAGGGATGCTCTGATTCAAAATCCATTAACCTAACGCTACATCACTAAACAACGTCAGACCTCAACACCCATAGCTTGATTCGCAAGACTCCGACTACTCGATCTTCAAGGCTGAAAGGCTTCAACTCCCAGAGGCCAACAGAGTCACATAGCCCCGATCCCCCGAAGGAGCCAACCCAGAATTTCCAAACCGCAAAACCACAGAGCCTGCACAGCCCTGGAAGCCCCTCTCAAGCCCAACGGCACTGCTAGAATCCTGCCCCACTCTCCCCCCCTCCTACCCCAAACTCGACCATACAACTGCCGCTGAGCAGTGCCGGAAAGACCTGCTGACAACTACTACTACTACTACTACTACTACTACTACTACTACTACTACTACTACTACTACTACTACCCGCCACGGTAAACACGGTACTACTACTACTACTACTACTACTACTACTACTACTACTACTACTACTACTACTACTACTACTACTACTACTACTACTACTACTACTACTACTGTACTACTACTACTACTACTACTACTACTACTACTACTACTACTACTACTACTACTACTACTACTACTACTACTACTACTACTACTACTACTACTACTACTACTACTACTACTACTACTACTACTACTACTACTACTACTCCTGCTGCTACTACTACTACTACTACTACTACGACTAGACACTAGACCGAAGACGACTACGACAGCCACGACAGCTGCTACTACCACCGCACTAGCACGATAGAAGCCTACCTCAAAGCAAAGCCGAGAAGCTAGGGAAGCACAGGAGCACTCGAAGAGCTCCGGCATCCTCACAGGGCAAACCGAAACCCTAAAGTCCAAAACCGACTTCCAAGGCCTTGAGGCGGAATGATAAGGCGAACACATCAATGTATGTATCTATACTGGGTTTAGGGTTTAGGGTTTAGGGTTTAGGGTTTAGGGTTTAGGGTTTAGGGTTTAGGGTTATACTGTATGTACTTTAGTTGGGGTGCTTGAAAGTCCGTATGTCTGTACGGACGGTAGGACGTAGTACGTAGGTATGCACGCTAAGCTGTATTGATTCTCTTCCGTACAAACGATATGGCACTTCGAAAGCTGAAAACTTGATCATTCAATCCAATGCAGAAGTTTTGTTTAAACCTTCTGGGATGGAGGCTTTTGTGACGTCCTGGCACCGACAAGGACAAGCTGCGGCCGCTTCATGAACAAAACCTTCTACACACACACACACACACAGAAACACACACCACATGTCGTCGGTCTTTTGCTGACAGCAAAAACAACTAAGAATCGGAATCCACCGGGGGGCTTTGGGGTCTGACTGTCTCACATCTCGGTACAGATTCTTCTGCAGAGGGATCTAGCATAAGATTACAAAATAGTGTTCTGGTCGGAGCTGCGTCGATACCCCACAGTTCGCGTCAATGAGTTCACGGTACTGAGCTGCCACGTCACGTACCTGAACAACGCCGAATGCAAGACGTCTTCGGCTTCTTTGAAGCCTTGAGATGTCTTCGTATCGTGCGAAGTAGCCGATGGACTTCTCGAGCCTCACGTTGATCTCGCCCTGGCAGGATGCTGACGAGTCCTCTACGTGAGACCTCGCTTCATTTCCGGTCAGGGTTTATGAGGGTGAAGGATTGAGGGCTTAGGTCCGGTGGTTTTAGGACAGGCCTCACCTGCCTGCTTTGGGCTGGTGGCTGCGAAAATACTCATCCCAAGTCTGTGCGGAACGTGGGCCGATGCCACAGATCCGACTTTGCAGAAGCGGCCACACATCTAGCATGTTCAAGGCTTTGATGCAAAATCAGGAACGCCCAGGCTTTGTAACAATGCTGGTGTCTGCCTTCCATGGAAACGAAGGCTTTGTAGCACATTCATAGGTTGGAGCGAAAGGCGAAAAGCATCTTTACACTGCAAACGTAGATGCTGTCTTGGCCACGGCAGCTGTCACTTCAAGATCAGTCCGTGCCATGCTTGTTCAGCTTCAGGGCTTTATCACACCTTCACAGTCCCCACCTGCCGCAGGTGCAGGGCGACGAGCTGCTGCCTTGTGGCTGTTGTACACTTTCACGGTTTGCCAACCGAGCATAGAGTCACTGCGGTATACGGCATGCAGCTACCTCGTTCATGGATTTGTTGTACAACCGCGACCCGGATCGAACCTTCCGATAGCATTCGATTCAGGTACGTGAGAGGAGTTTGCAACGCAAATAAACCCTACAGCAGCCAGTAGATAGTAGGATCATGACAGACTCCCAGAAGCTCACAGATCTGATAGCCGGGAGTGCTTCAGATGTTCTCCGGGGAGTGCGTGAGTAGCTTTGAAAGCAACACAACAGTGCCGCCTGTTTGGCAGAATGGCCTAGAATCAAGACTTGGAGGATCTTGGGACTTAGTAAGGTTATAAGTACCTTAATTGGGGGTTATAAGTATAGTTACCCTAACTATAAGGCTAGTTACTAAGTCCCATGATCCTTTAAGTGATGTGTGTACTTCCCGACCAGGTCGGCGTGACGATGCCCCAGGCCATCGCCCACTTCCAAGACCCTCCTCACGAAAACTTTGACCCTGAAATACACAAGCCTACCTTAAACTACCAAACCCTACGTTTTTGTAGGTTCTTATTATAAACCCTAATATGGAATTTATAGGGACCCTACAAAAAAGTAGGTTTTGGTAGGTTAAGGTAGAACGCAATCATGTGCCTGAACCTCCACAGTCTTAGCCAGGATGCGCTTGGAACTCTTTCGGCACCTTCGGCAGCGCAGGTCTTCAGAATGCACAACCAATAGTGGACCAGTTAACTACCTGTGGAGAGCCTCAAGACCACTACCCACAAATCACTCAAATGGTCTTGTTGTTTTGATAGATGCGGGCAGCCACGACCCGAGGTTTCGGAGCTGCACCAGTGACAGCAACCCTGACACTCAGGAGGGGCCTTAATGCTTGCGACACGACACAGAAGCTCGTATCCGAAAAAGCCGCGCACAGACTCTGAAGCATTAAGAGGTGAGCGTGGAACTCTAGACTCTGCCAACCCTCAAACTCGAATCCCTCATGCTCACATGGAATGCAAGATGGAATAAGACCCTCGAGTGGAAACATGTCCAAGGTTGGTCTAGTGGTCTCGTAACTCCAACTGCCCAAACCCCAACCTGAAATACTGAGACGCAGCAACAGGTCAAGACCCACGCTGCACAGCGAAACCTCCGAACGGCAGTCACCCATCATAACTCAATGTCAGCTTCTCCTTCTTCTCTGACCGTAGGTTCGAGGTTTAGACCGGTCTTCCGATTATTCCGGAAGGGGATCGAAGCTTCCGGTGCTCGTTGAAGGACCCTCCTCTGCCGTGCAACCAGGATCTTCCAGGACGCCCCCAAGGGCCCTTTAATGGAGTCCTTATGGCCCTTAATGGTGGGTATTTGGGGTATGCTAGAGGATTGTTGGGGGGTTTAGATTGGGTCTTCGGCATAGGGTCCTGCACGGGCATGGAAGTGCCAGTGCGCAGCCTCCGGGCTGTTCGATGGGCAGCGTGGCTCCAACAGCGCGCGTATGAGGAAACCTGGTAACGGCGAGTTGAGGATAAGGTTTAGCGGGGGGCGCCCATTGAATCCTATTGTTTTGGAACTGAACACTTTGGAGCGGTTTTCTGAAGCAGGTGTTACGTCCTCCTGTCGGATCTTCTGCCAATTTGTGCAAAAACCTTCTTATACGTGTCCGCTTGTACACACAGTCTACATCGAAGGGCATTTCCACGATTTTCCTTGGAATGTTGGCAGAACTTCGAAAAAGTTTCCACGGCATCTACTTGAAAGGATTGCTTCAAGATTTTAGGGCCCGCTGTGTATAGGAGCTTTTCTGGAAATTTGACGATGTGGTTGAGCCTTTCCGATTAGAGTCAATGGTTCAATTCATCATAACTTGTTACCATTCAAGCCTGCAGCTCGATTCCGCAACACATGTTGATGCTTTGGTGTTGTTCTGGATTGGCGCTCCTTTCAGCATACCGATTTAACCAGAAGCTGCCAAGCGTAAGCATCCTATCACTTCATATAGCACGGGACCCTCACCTTTGGAGCAACCTCCAGTGCATTACGTGTCCAAGCCCGCTTGCGGCTTGGGGTTGACCTGAATGAAGCAGAGTGGCAAACGTCACGGACGACGCCTTGGTGTTGGTAGTGACCTTGGGGTCCCTAAACCCTAAACCCTAAACCGCAACGTTTGGTTTCGCACACAAGCGCTGGAGCTGAGGTGTTAGGTCCTGGCCTTCGACTCAAGAGGCAGTTGGAGGAGCTTTTGGGAGTTCAGCAGCGTCGTGCGACAGACGTCCGAAAAGGCTCCGACCGTCGTAGGCTGCCCGCATCACGCTCACCACCCTGACGATGCACTCCTGCAGACTGCAGCCGACTCCAGCGCTGAAGCCCCAGGAAGCCCATCGAGGCCGGTGTCTAAGAAGGAAGCTCTTGAGGAAGGATGCTCCTGGGTCAACTCGCCCAGGTGTTGCACCAGGCGCAGCAGCAACACCTTGACCGCAGGAGCGCTATTGTCAAAAGCACGTTTGAGTTTCCGTCTCGGGGTTAGTGAGTGGTGGCTTTGTACGATTATCTCTACTGTAGGTTCCTGTGACCGGGAATGTGAGCGGCCGCTTCTTTTCCCGCGGCGGAGCAGGCTGCTTTCGGGACCTCTCTCAAAGCAGATCTCCCAGACTGCATCTCGCCGTGGGTCTTGGAAGTGTTTAAAGCCACAGGCACCCAAACCCCTACCGATAGAATTCCCAGCCCAAAACACTGCCCGCCCACCTACGCACGAATTCTACAATCTCTGCCCCTCAAACGTCAATCGGTGCCCATGCCCCTGCTCAAGACGCTTCAGTGCACAAGCAGGAAGACGAAGGGACTAAACTGAGCCCAGAGAGGAAGCTACAGGCGAGACACAGCGCCCTAATCCACGTGTCAGCTACCGGTTGCAAAAAAGTTGGCACCGCACACTTGGGACTTGACGTAATAAGACTGCTGATTCTTCAGGATCTGCGCTTTTCGCGTTCTTATCAAAATGCCTTGCCCAGCTTTGTCCAGCCCAGTGGCCAGGACGTGGCATCCTCGGCTTTGGATGGTGGCATCCTG
>CAJNDT010001635.1:232500-440000 GCA_905221615.1 Symbiodinium sp. CCMP2592 | reverse complement strand
AAGGGCACCCCTCCGTGCCTCTGTGGGCTTTGCACGGGGCGCGAGGCTAGCGATGACGGCTCCTGTGGGAGAGGTTGGATGGCTAGGGGCCATCAGCATGTCAGACCCTTAATGACCCTCATAGTTCTATAAGCTTGGCTCTTTGCAGAATATGGCTTTCGAATTTGACTCATTTTCTCGAGGCGTACTTGCCCTCATCCTGGCTTGAAGTTCAAATTTCTGCTTGGCCGCCATGGCCTGGGGTTTGTGCTTCCTCAACAACCTAACAAAATCTCGTCACATGGGGTCGACACTTGAGTGACGGGCCGCTGCACCCTGAAGATCCCAACCCCCCCCCTCCCCCCCTCCAAAAAAAAACCATCAAACCCTTACAAAGCCACTATACAATCATGCCGTGCCCCACCAGCAGCATATACAAGCCACCATCGAGGCCGCAAAGAACTACGAAAAAACAGCAACGAAAGACACGCAGGTCAAATCCCAGCACGTGGCAAGCATGTAGGTATCATACATTTACATACATACATACACACATACATTGGACATACACACACATACATACATACATACATACATACATACATACATTTAGTTACATACATACATACGTACGTACATACATCCATGCATGCATGCATACATGCGTACAGCAGGAATAGGAAAAGCCCGTGGCCTTGCGCCTCCAGGGCAGCCACGGAGAAGCCGGGCTTTGGCTGAGCGGCTTGGCACTTCCTGGGCGTTCATCCGGACATGCTGCGGGATCTTGGCCTTGTGGAGCTTCGAAAGCGTCTGATGGGAATAAGGGTGCTTTTACACAATTTCATTATGGTATTTTCCGCCGTCATGCCTCGCACTATCTACAGGACTGCGTGATGTTTTTGTTTTTGTAACAGAGGTTGGCTTGCATGAGGGTTTTTCAATTCTCGGCTTTTGGGCTTGCATGTGGTACTTCGGGTTTGGATTTTTTGGGAAGAGGATGTGGCTCTGGAATCTCCTATGTACAGTTTAGGGTCTGTCTGCGGTCTAGGATAAGAACGTGCGGTTGCAGTACTAGCAGAAGTCTGACATCGTAAGTTGTACAGAATCAATCATGCGGGAGTTTCCCAAAATAGGGGGACCCCAATATAGTACCCCGAATTGTAGGATCCTTATTATAAGGACCCCAAAATGATGTAATATAATGTACCCCTAATTTTCGGAAACAATCATGTATGTTTCGCTGGGCCAAGGTTCATGCTCAGCTTCAGGAGCTCCTGCAACACGTGCGGCAGCTTCCGGATCTCCTCTACGTCCTGCAAGAGCCGGGAAACAAAGAGACCGCAAAATCCTCCAAAAGCTCTTTCAAACTGGAAAGCTATGAAAAAACACTACAATTACAATAAAACAGAGCTCGAGACCTCGGAAGAAACATTCTAGAAGAACATCAGACTATCCCGTGGCCTCTGTCGTCCCCATGTCTTTGATGGCATGAAGCCTCAGCAGGCGCGGTGAGGAAGGCAGGAGTTGGGAATGGAGAACCGTGCAGGGGGGGATGGAACCAAGTAAGGGTTCAGGGCGTCGGCTTGGGGAATTTTAGCACGGCTGGCGCCTGGCTGGACTCCGAGTCCAAGATATTAGCTGGTCTAGGGGTGTCTTGAAGATGAAGGGCGAAGCCTGCAATGATCGGATTCCCGTTTCAATCCTTGTCGAGGGGACGGGTTTCATAGATAAGGGTCTACATGGTAACATATGGTAACTGTAAACACTCCCACCTGTGCACCTACACCCTGAAAATTGCTACCCCTGACCACAGCCCTGATCCCTGGTTTCTTGGTTCCCACACACACCCTGCATGCCGCGATCTCCGAGCACGATCGGCGGATGCTCGAAGAGGCGGGTGGCCTGCAAAGGCTGCAGCTGCCAAGAACATGAGCCCGAAAAGCTTCCACTCCTCCATGCTTTGGAAGTCTGACCCCCGAAATGCCTGTTAGATTCACGCAGGGCAGCAAGTTTTGAACCCTGGCCAAGCGCCCCAAAATTTCCTAAATCTTGGTCTCCCGAACCCTAGATCCCTCAAATGAAGTCAGGCGAGCTTTGCCAAATGCTCCCGCATCCTGCCTCGGGAAGTGCGTGGATGCACGCCAATGCCTGGGCTTCAGTAAACTCCTACCCTTCCAAAACCCCAATGCATCAAAAGATGGACTTCTATACATTCCAACAGACATGCAAGCATGCATGAATACCATACCATACCATACCTTAACTGACCTGACCTGACCTGACGGGACATGCTATGACATGACATTGCATGCGTGCATACATGTACATGCATATTGCGTATGCGTACATGCACCTACGTACGCAGACATGTACATAGACATGCATGCGGACATAGATATACGCATAGTGCCATACCTACATACACACCCACCTACATACATACATACATACATACATACATACATACAGACATACATACAGACATACATACAGACAGACATACAAACATACAAACATACATAAAAAAGATGCATACATACGTACATACATGTCATGCATACATGCTTACATGCATACATGCATACATGCATACATACATATACACACCTGCACTCACATCAGCCTACTTGTTGACTGCTTGATATCTTTACACCTTGTTGTGGATATACCTCGACAGCTTCCGGCAGATAAGCATGAATCCTATAAACCCTAAACCCTAAACCCACAACCTTCAACCCTATAGCCTCAACGACTCCCCGCCACCCCGCCCGCAGTGGCCCGCACCTGGCCCGCGTGCTCCTCGAGGCGGCCACCTCTACTTAAAGGATCATGGGACTTAGTAACTAGGGTTATAATTAGGGTAACTATACTTATAACCCCATTTAGGGTACTTATAACCTTACTTACTAAATCCCATGATCCTCCAAGTACAAGGGTTCCTTTTTAAACGGGCCTATCGGGGCTACAATCAGGGATCTATAACGGTACTCTAGAATAGGGTTTTTGGGGCTCGTTTAAGGGTTCTTTGACGGGTTCTCGATGAGGATACTATGGTATAGGGGCCTTAATAATTAGAATACGGTTTCGGGATGTTTTGGGGCATATTTTATTACAGCCCATAGCTTTAGTAAGGAACCAATAGGAATAATGTTGTTGATCATGTCGGCCCCTAGATTAGGTTAGGGTTACGGGTCATAGATCTTGAGGCATTGATGCCTAAGATTTAGGGTCATGGTCGAAACGGACTTGAGGCCACAAATCCACGGAAAAACTCAGTGACAGAGAAAAGACTCGGGGCTGGAGGGCAAGTCAGAAAGCCTGCACTCAGTCGCACAAACCTCCAATCCAATGGCTTTGCAAGACACACGGGACTTTGAGAAAATGAGGGACCCGATTCTACCCACTTCAAGGAAGGAGAGTATTGCAAGACCCCCTAAACAACTGCACCAATGATTTTGAGAAGCTCCCCAAAGTCTGCGGATGCTTCGCCGACCGAACCTTGTCCAAGCTGCATTGCGGCCTGCATGAGCACACACATTTTGGGGGCTTGGGGCACAGGGTGAGTAGGGTTTCGGGTTTAGGGCTGCATGAATCGGAGCGTCGAGCCTTCCCCGATTCTGCAGACCTTCGAGAGAATCGCGAGAAGCCGCGCAGAGTGGCAGAATCCTTTCAGTCTTTCAAGGCCCAACCCCCTAAACTTCGGAAAAAAAAAGACCAACAATCGTTTTAGCGGAAGCCGATCTACTATGGGTAGTCAACCCTGCAACAACCTGAACGCTAAAGCCTAAACCCTAAATCCCCTAAATCCCCTAAACCCCAACCCGAGACCCCAGAGCCCATCAGAAACAGATCCGATCGCCTCGAGAGCAGCAAGGAGATTCCCCTGCTCCCGGAGCTGCTGCAAAGCGTTGACCCGTCCAGCCTCCGGGTGAGTGAAGGGCCTTAGGGCCTTGAACGGTTTTGGGTTCAGGGTCTAGAGTTTAGAGTTTAAGGTACATGGGGCTCACCTCGACCCGTCGAATTCTTCAACTTTTGGCTTAGGGTCTTTGTCTCCGGTTCAGCGGGGTTCTGGGAGGGCACTTCGAAGGTCAACTGCAAAGAAACTGAATGCTTCGACCAGTGTTCCAGGACGTTCAACTACGCTGATTGGTGTCGTACAATCAGGCACACATGCAAACCGCAACGCGGCAGATGTGCATACCGGTGAATGCACATGTGTGACATCTGATATGCACGAGTGTGATGTACACATGCATGTACACTGTACACCCTGACATAGACAAACATATGTTCACGCTCATGCCTGCACCACCGCATCGCAGCTGCCGAAGTACATGCTACAAGAGACCAGGTGAAGCTTCAACTACCTACGACTTTCAGAATATGGCCATGCTAACTATATACACGTCTGCACTTCGAGGTTAAAGTGGCTCGGATTCCCTGCCTTCGTGAGCCCAATGACGGTGACGCAGCAAGACTGCGCCGTCTTGACATCCTGCAGAGCTCGGGAGGCGGAAGATCAGCTTTGCGCTACACTTGGAGGTTCAGGGGTAGTTATAAGTGGGGTTATCATTGGGGTAACCATAATGATAACCCATATTCGGAAACTTATATAAGCCCGCTTATAACCAATTACCCACGAACCTCTAATTAAACCCTGCTACAAGTGGCCTCTGTTTCACCAGATCGAAAGCCCCCGAACAAAATCCCGGCCTTATGCATAAGAGTGGTTTCGAAGGCTTCAGGGGACCCTGAGCAGCCACGTCTTTAGGCGGAGATTTGCTCCTGGATCGCCAATCCACGTTAAAACCCGGCGTTCAGTGTACTTGGAGGATCATGGGACTTAGTAAGTAACGTTATAAGTACCTCAATTGGGGTTATAAGTTATAAGTATATAGTTACCCTAATTATAACCCTAGGTACTACAAGTAAGTGCCATGATCCTTTAAGCAAGTTTGTGGCCCGGCTTGAAACTCTGATCGAACAAGCAGCACCGCCACGAACGGCAGCATCACTGCCTAGAACCTCCATCTACCCTCTATTAGACCCTAAATGCCCCTTATTTGGGACCATATACCCCTCTTTGAGGGTACAAGGAGGGTCCTGGTGTTGTCATCCAAAACCCAAATGCCTGCAACTCTTTGAAACCCCTAGGAGACCCTGCTCATCATTCACCCCGTGAGAAGGGTTTAGGGGTTTAGGGTTTAGGGTTTAGGGTTTAGGGTTTAGGGGTTTAGGGTTTAGGGTTTAGGGGTTTAGGGTTTAGGGTTTAGGGGTTTAGGGGTTTAGGGTTTAGGGTTTAGGGTTTAGGGTTTAGGGTTTAGGGTTTAGGGTTTAGGGTTTAGGGTTAATCCATATGCCCTACTGAAGCTTCTCACAGACCCTCGCATGCCTGCACCCCGACATCCAAAAAATTCTGTGATGATCACATAACAAAACACTAAGTAACCCCTAAACCCTAAACCCTTACAAAACGCAAACCTCTAAGTCCTATATAGACACCCGAAATCGAAGCAATCCTGAAGCCCTACTACACGGTGTCCCGCTACGTTGCGCCTGCGCTCTCACGCTCACTTCGAGAGCTGCGGAGACCAGGCGCGCGCCGCCTAGTCTGAGCCTGGCATCTGAGGACAGACGGGGTTTTGGGCTTAGGGTTGAGGGAAACGTGCCACAATCTGTAGCGTTTAGCGAAACTGGTTTGATATCATGTTTGTTGACAGTTTAGGTTTATATGGTATGTGCGACCCGCTGGTTATTGGATTGCCGTTCCCAGAATACCGATACGCTGATAAGCTCTGTCATCTCAGCAATATATTACCACTTAAAACCACTCCGGCTCGCGCTGTTTATATCCCTTCCCTGCTGAACCATCTTGCCCAACTGGAATTCACGGAGCACAATCCTTGCAAAGTAGAAAACCCTACACCCTAAACCCAACCCGGAAGGAGCCCGAGCTTCCAAGCACTCGAATCTGAAACGCTAGCAGCTCGCAGCAGTGGTTTGCCGGACAATTGTAGACCTTCTTAAACCGGAACCACAGACACACAACAAAAAAGAAACCATAGCTTATCTCTCCGTATGTTATAATCTCAGCAGATCAGCCCGAACCCTCGGAAAGCGTGCCGGTCCCACAGTTCTCCACTCAGCCCAGGGTTTTCGGCCATTTCCTGCTAACTGCAGAGCCGGGTAAGTGGATTACACTCAGAATCATATATATATATATATATGTATGTATGTAATGTTAGGCATGTACATATGTGCATACACACACATATATACACATATATATATATATATATATATATATACATACTATGCACACACACTGTGTGTATTTCATATATATATATATATATATATATATATATATAGACACATATGTATGTACACTCAGTCATTTATGCACTTGCGTGTTCAGCTATCAGCTCGTGTCTTTACATGTTGGCTTATCAAACTAGTTATTAAGTTGCCTCGTGACTTATCTCACTGCCCGAGATGCTTGAAGGTCCAAGGGTGGGGCTTTAAGGAATTTTGCGAGATCTCCTAGGGCAATACGTTTGAGCTACATCTTGGGCCTCTGCCAGGTCTCTTAATTCAGGCTCAATCCAGGCCCCGTGCGCTTGCTGGAGGGCGGTGGGGCTGGAGGGTTTAGGGTTTAGGGTTTAGGGTTGTTTAGGGTTTAGGGTTTAGGGAGGAGACTTGCAAGGCCCAGTATCCAAAAGCAAAAACCGGCAAATCGAAACACGAAAAAGCAGCCGCTGCGTCGCCTCGAAGAGGGACATGGCCAGATAGAGAGTATCCTCTGAAGGATTCTGAAGGCTCTCACCCTCCTACCTCTCACGTCTCATAGTCTACATTCCTTGTTGGCTCATGCATTAAACACATGCACTGATCCTGACTTTTTCTGTGCTGGGGTGAACCTGAGATAACCCATGCTGTAATTACCAGGGTGCAAAACTTGAAAACAGAAACATCTTTATCCTTTCGACTTACTAGACCCCTGCAGCAGTCCGGTGAAAGTGCGGCGATGTGTTGCGCGATCGCAGCCACCAGTGCCGGCGCCTTCCATAGCATGGCTCAGGGGTTGAGTCACGAAGGCGAATGTCAGCCACGAACCCTTCAACCTTCGCTTTTTTGGCAGACCATCTCAATGTCGGCCTCCTGCTTCGGCTGACTTTGGCCATCTTTCCAGCAGGCGCTGTCCTGCTCCAAGTGTGCGTACAGATACATATACATATTCATATGGCTGGTGCGTAGGTGTGTATATATATGTACAGAGAGAGAGAGAGAGAGAGAGAGAGAGAGAGAGAGAGAGAGAGAGAGAGAGAGAGAGAGACAGAGAGAGAAAGAGAGAGAAAGAGAGAGAGAGAGACAGACAGACAGACATAAACCCTAAACCCTAGGTCCTTCTGAATGACTCGGAACACTGACGCCACGACGCAGTTTGGCAGCTTCGGCTGCTCTGCTCCTTAGGCTGCAAAACGAAAGAGAGAGAATGTCAAGAGCCCATTGAGAAGAAAGCCAGTCTGAGTCGAACTCCCTGAACCCCACTTCCGTCAAGAACTGCCCCTTAAGGCACACTACGACGGTCACAGCAAGAGAAACTCCAAGAGCTGAGGCTCCAAAACCTGAAGCCCTCACCCGGCCGGAATAGCTTAGCTTCGCACCTAGACCATAAAGCCCTCAACCGTAAAGGCTCGAGCCTGTGCACTCCTTCACAAGTGCAGTGGCACCATGTGAGATCTAGATACATCTGGCAAGTACAGAGTGCAGAGCATAGTAGAACACAAGGTCTTCATCAAAATGACGACAGCCAGTCTCGACAAAGTCGGAGGGGTGCGCGCCATGCGGCCTTCCTTCTCCTAAGGGTTTATGCTCTTATAGGCTCCATTGCATTCGGTTCCGGCTACCGAAAGACCGCACGACTGCCGAGGCTCTGAGCAAAAGAAGCAAGCCACTGGGGCCGGCGACCATGCCTTGGAAGGGGAGGTGCTCTGGCTCGGGCCTGAGGGGAACCAGAGTTTTGAGGGCTCCTTCATGTGGAGGCTTCTAGGTTCGCAGGCTGATGAATAGCTGTTTCTGTCTATAGAATCATAGAATTAAACAAACAGGTCATCTGCAGCCAACATCCCCTTTGCTATGCAGGCATTTGCTCACACGGGGAAGGGTTGAAGAAGGCTGGTACTCCGGTACTCGTGAAGCCCCTGAAGCTGAAACAGCCTGCTGGCTGCCCACGGTTTAGGGTTTAGGGTTTGGGTTTAGGGTTTAGGGTTCTGGTGAAGGGCTTTGAAGGAAGCATTTGCAGGGCTGAGCAACTGCGTCAAAGTTTGCTTGCAAGGCTCTGCCTTATTGCAAACGAGAAGGAGCTCGACTCCTGAAAGGCTTTGGCTAAGCTCTGAACATCGAAACCTTACATCCCAAAAAAAACCAGCCCTGCACTCCAGGACTCCGTAAAACCGCCTTTGGACCCGGAGCGCGACAAGAAATCCTCAAGGGATGCCTCAGTGTCCTGTCGTAGAAACAACCAGCAGAGACGAGACGTGGAGTAAAGCAGGTGGATGATTTACGCAACCACCCTGCAAAGCAAAGCAAAGCTCCAGCAAAGGGTTTGCAGTCGGGTCCTCGCCTCTTTTGAATCGTTCATAAAGCTGAGTCGCGCATGAGCCAGGTGCAGCAGTCGACGTGGTCCTTGTGGCTGCTGAAGGCCTGAGATGAAACTCGCAGCTGGGAGCCTTGCCGCTCCAAACCTCCTTCGCCATTCCAGTTCCTAATGCCGGAAAGAGTAAGGCCCTCAGAGAGCTTGCAGCTTTGCACTCCGAGCCCTTGCTTATCCGTCAGGGAAGCCAGACTCGGCACGCGATGCCCGATCCTCAAGAGCCAAGAGAGCCCAACCACGTCATTTACATGGAAGTGCTTCTTTGATGGGGAACCTCCAGAAAACCTCTCGTGATACTGACATACGCTAACCTTCCGCTCTTGCTCGAGATTAACTCTCTGAAGGCTTCCTTGCTACACCAGCCGAAGGGCCACAAGGGCGCGGTGGAGTGCCTGCACACCACCCGCCTGCAAAAGCTTGGAATTCGACGATGCCAAGACTCTATGTGGTCTGACACGGTAACTAGACTTCCTACAGATTGGGCAGTTAGAACCAGCTGGAGCTTTCACCGCTTGACGGGCCGAACGATCATGCAGCATTACAACGCTAGGTAGTGAAAACACAGATGTGATGTTGCCCCGGGATGCGCAGAACTGAAGCGGATTTGCTTCAGAGTTTAGAGAGTGGGACGCTTGCAAGCGTCGGAATGACATGTACAGATGCTCACGATTTGCGTGATTTGGGTGTTTCGGAATCTATGCAAGCTCAGAGCCAGTCGAGAGTCATTTTGTGGCTTTCAACACCAAGAGTGATTGCGATGTTCTGCGGGTTTCATCAAGGCAAGGAAGCGATGATAAGACGCATACGAAGAAGAATCCAAACCTGGACTCTGCCAAATTGGCTCCGGCTCTTAACTGCGAGATACCAATGCTCTTTCCTCAAAGCTCACTGATCCCAAGTCACTCCACAACAAACCCTAACTACTCCAACTCTCTGCAACGGCCCAAACACCAAACGTAGAATGAAAAGATGCAGGAGCACCCACAGGACCTGCGCAATCCATTCCGCAGCGGCCGGGTTGCTGTGTGCCTTCGGATATCGCAAAAAAATTGGGGCCTGGGGCAACTTCTCGAGGGCTTATCCACACCTGAGACAAAGACGCGAAAACGAGGAAGCCGAAGCGACCCCAAGCCACGCACATCCCTCACCCGAAAAGAAGTTAATCCTGGACTGATGTGAATTATATGCCCTAGTCGTGGACCTGAGTGAAAAAGACGCTGAAGCATCAAGCTTCATCTCAGTAACTAGAACAGGGTCTTGGTCTTGGTGGTTCCTTATCATAATTATAGTATAATATACTCACAAACCCTATTCTGATTATTAGTACCCGTATAACGTTCTGTGAAGGAGCCCTATTCTAACTATTCTTCTGCACTAAGCCGGTCTTGCAGCTAATTTGCTTGGAGGTTTCAGTGCCCGGAGTTCAAAGGCCTGTGCCATTTATAGGCGTATATTATACTATAATTAGGGCCTTAATAATTAGAAGGGGTTTTGGGGTCCATTATATTTTAAAGATAAGAAGGAGCCCCCAACAATCATGCCGGGTCGCAATTTCATTCAGCGCCCAGACGGCGTTGAGGCACACAGCAGGCTCCTGGTCCGTCGTCCCCACAGCCTCTGCAAGGCAGCTTGAGGGAAAGATTGCGTGTCTGTCTGTGTGTGTGTGTGTGTGTAAACTAGAAAATACAAGAATATTATACCAGCTAGACTATACTACAAGGTACGAAAATATTTGTTACCATCCCTGTCGGCAGAGATGCTGCTAAACTCAGATTCTGTCTCGTGAGCCTCCACCAGGAGCTTGACGCACTTTTGTACGCCTGCCTGGCAGATGCAGGAGAAAAAGCTCCAGGACACGCACAACACTAGCGCCCACACACACACACACACCACCCTAAGACAGCCACAAGTACGTGCGGAGAAGCACGCATTCATGCGCCCACACACACACACACACACACACGCACACGCACACGCACACGCACACGCACACGCACACGCACACACGCACACACGCACACACGCACACAAACACACATACACACACACACACACACACACACAAACACACACACACACACACACACAAACACACACACACACACACACACAAACACACACACACACACACACACACACCCGCGCGCGCACATCTACGCGAATGTATGATTGTGGATATATATCTAGCACAGGCAGGTATATGGGCAGGTGGGCAGGACACAGGTAGGTGAGTAGGTGGACAGGTAGCTAGGTTGTGCAACCAGTCTAGTGCAACCAGTCTACCTGACCAGGCACACGACTGCAGCATGGCTTTCCCTCCCACACCCTTCTCGGCCAAAGGGGCCTGACACTGCAGCAGCGCGTTGATGACCAGCTGAGCCATCGCCTTCGGCGGCATGCAGCGTCAGAGATTTGGGGTCTTTGCTTTCAGCATAGGCATTGCATATGTTCTGGAGCCTCGTACTCTGGGCATTCCGGGTGTTTGAACAAAGTCGGAAGGGACTTGTACCGTGCTGGATTTGCAGGCTGCGTATTTTCAAGGAGAAGGGTTTCGGTCGCATGAAGCTCAATTCAGGCTAGCGGGCTGTGGCCTGACATAGTAGACTTCAAGAGATGTCAAGACTGTGAGGAGCTAGAAACTCGCCTCACGCAGAGGCGCATGGCTGAGATCTGGCACCAGCTTCACCAGCTGGAGGAGCGCGCTTGGGCCTCGTTCGCGCTGGGGGCTTTCAAGGCAGCTCCACACCTCTGAGTTCGAAAGGGTGTTGGGCCGAAGTGCTGAGACAAGGCTTCCCAGATGAACTGACACATCGACAAGTTGGTCTCTCTCCTTTAAGAACCTCCGGCCATCACGGATCAGAATCCTGAAGCCGTCGAAGCGGTGCCTCCTTTCGCCGCCTCGTCGTGCAAGGCGCCTGTACATGCAAAAGAGAGGGGCTTTGCTCCGCTCGCCGTTCTTGGTTTTGGAATGTGCGAACAGTGTCATCATGGAAAAGAAGCGCCCACAACGCGGCTCGAGATCAAGCTTTACGGTGACAAGGTTCAAAGGATGTTTCCGTGTGTACGCAAATGCGCAAATACATACACACATACACGCGCATATACACACATACACTGAAATGCACCAAACAGACTTACATACATACATACATACACACATACATACATACATACATACATACATACATACATACAGGCTAACTTACTTACATACTACACATACATACACATGCGTACATATGCATACACATCACATTACATGAGTCTTGCATTCATTACATCAAACATGACGTGACATGGAATGACATGACTTGACCTGTCTGACATGACATGGCATGAAATTATGTTGAAGTACGCTGCAGTGCAGTACATTACATTACGTTCATGTGTACACATACAGCCACACAAGAATCCTCTCATGGACAACCTCCGGTGCCTGAAGAGAGACGTCTCTTTGCTACCCCGCATCCTAGCCACGCACAGCAACTCCAGTGCCTAAGTCTCACACCCGGAATCGCCTGCAGCAGCCATGCCCACACCAGCCAAAAGGGCGTCGTGCCCATGCTTCCGCTTCGCTAGTTAGTCTAGATTGCTAGTGTTGTTGTTGTTGGACTGCAAGCTGACTCTCTACGTTATCCTCAGAGCGAACCTTGATTCATGAATACTCATGAACGCTTGATCTTGAGTCTCACCATATACTGGCCACTTAGCTACAGCCACCCCCCCGCTCATATGAGCTACAGCCGGAAGAGATGCCTGCACCGAGCAAAGTAAGCACAATTTCTTGCTCCAACTGATCCCTGCCAACATCAGCAAGACTCAAAAACGGCAATCAGACTATTATAGTTGTCGTAGAATCACACAGCAATCGCAACACCAACGATAACAAAACATCGAGCGAAAAGTGCTATAAACTTAGTGAACACGGTCATTGTTCTACGCAAATTTCGTTTGCATGAGCCTGAATCAGGAATGAAGCTCGTAGGAGCCCTGTTGACCCTCTCCACACCACTGCCAAAGGCCGTGCTGACCCGCAGCCAGTGCGCCAACGGCGGCACTTCCTCCTGGCTCTTCGGCTCTTGAAAAGCGGGCAGCTACTTGGTGGATCATGGGACTTTGTAAGTAAGGATATAGGTACCTTAACTGGGGTTATAAGTATAGTTACCCTGGTTTTTAACCCTAGTTACTAAGTCCCATGACCTTTTAAGTACTTCTCTGGCTGCGCCTCCGACCTCGGGGAGCTTTGGTGCGCTTTAGAGTCTAGACAAGCCTTAGGACTTCGGGAGAGGAGCCACTCCCACTCCGGGCTCTGCAACTGGGATCACGGCCAATACCCTCACGTTAGGCTTAAGGGGTTTTGACATGAAGCGGAGCGAAGGCAAATCCTTTGACCCTGCACTCCTCAACAAAGCTCGTACACGAGTGTACTGCCGGGGCTTTGGGAAATCAGGTCTCGAAGCCCCGCACACAACTCAAACCATGATAAACCATATACCTAACACTACAAGAGTCGGCACCTCGTCGTCGTCGTCCCAGAAAGGACCTCGGGAGGACAGGGTATTCGATCCTCAAGTGGGCCTGTCAGTAATCGTACGTACTGTAACTTTAGTTCTAAACCTAGTGCTGTAGGCAATCATCGCAAGTACAGTAAACATGCTTCTGGCCCTAGGCAGGCTGGGGTCATTCGAGCAAGCATAAGCGATGCTCTACAAGCTTGATCGGCATCACAAGCTACGGTTGGATTCTGGATAAGGAATCGAGGGATGGCCCGTTTCGAAAGGGAGGACGAATATTGCACAGGCCTACAACTGCACCCAGGACATTCTGCTCTATCCGAGCCCTCTCTCAAATGTGAAGCTCAGCTGAATCATGGCTGAAACCGCCACCCGCACGTCTTTCCGTCGCGGCACTAGCGACCCAAAGTTGGGGCATGGCTCCTGCGCTGAAGCCGATGACATTGGCCTTTTGAGAGGTATAACAAACCTTCGGATTTGGATATGGGGCTGGCTTCTGGTTAAGCTGTAGACCTGTTTTTCGGATTTAGGCACGACGGTGACGAAGCATGTCCTGATCTGCCCCGGCGGAAAATTATGGCATGCAGACTACTTCATTGAGTAATCAGACCAACGAATTGAGGGGCCGAGAAACTCAGGCAGCCGTAAAGACTCTGTTATTTTTGTTCGTGCATCGTGATGCTACCGCTCCTGTCGTGTGAGTGTTGTGGATGGTGATGATGATGGTGATGAGGATGATGATGATGATGACTATGATGACCATGAAGATGAAGGTGAAGGTCAAGGGCAAGATGCTCACAAAGCTAAAGGGAAACCTAAAGCTGAAGACGATGATTAATATGAGAAAGATGACGATGATGGTGATGAGGAGGAGGAGGAGGAGGAGGAGGAGCAGGGTGACAATGACGATGACGATGACGATGGTGACGATGACGAGGACGATGATGATGATGATCATCATCATCATGATGATGACCGAGGTATGACCATCCTGGCATAGACTATGACAGTGACCGTGGTAAGATGACAACGAGCTCGTCATGCTAATAAAGAAGAAGACGATTTTGAGGAGGATGAGGAGGAGTAGGAGGAGGAGGAGGAGGAGGAGGGCGGTCAGTGCTGGTCCTGACGATGCACTGGTAGTCTGCTTGTAGCACGGAAGAAAGTCTTGCGTTTGTTGTCGATGATGACCATGATGATGCAGATGATGATGATGATGATGATGATGATGATGATGATGATGATGATGATGATGGTGTTGATGATGGTGATGATGATGATGACGATGACATGACGATGACCATAACGACGATGACGATCATGATCAAAGCCATGATGGCGGTAGCAGAAAGGCGCGAGGACACTTCTGATGAAATCGCAGCTTGACATCTCCTCCTTCATAATTCCTTCCACCACAGTTCAATAGCGTCTGAACCATGAACATTTTGGAAAGCTGAACAACTCGACAACCAGGACCAATTCACGACAACAACCTCAAGGCTCTCTAGTCGGCTTGCGGGTGTTTGCAGCGGCCCCTCCTGCAAGGATATTCTTCGGTCTGCGTGACGTTGACACTTCGTGTTGCGAAGGTCCGCATCAGTCAATAAGCAGCACAGAACCTAACTTCTTAAACTATGCAGATCCTCAGATGACTTGAAGAAGAATACGTGCACCATCGTCTTGCCTAAAGAGAACAATCAAGACGGAAACTCGACTTATCTGCGCGTTGACTAATAATGCCAATTATATTGCTCCAGCCAACGATGCAGATAATTATGGGCTTGCCACGGCCACGAGTCATTTTCACCGAGAGTCTTCGGTTCCGTTCTGCTGGGCGACTCGAGCGCATTCCGGTGAAACTTGTGCACGCCAACGTCCCCAGCGTTCCGCAGACAAGCTGCTGCCTCCAAATCTAGTTTATTGCATTTTTGTCATTGCAGATTATGCCCTCGTGGGATGCAAAGGGCGTATCATAGGCGAAGATATGTCACCATGTTGAGGTCTACAGAAGCCTTCCTATGCAGCTTGTGATGTTGCACTACCCGCTGGAGAAAACACAAGACCCCGGTGACGACGGCAAGGGACACCCGGCGAACATAAAGAGTCGTGGCTGCAGCCATCGAAGTGGGAGCTTGCGACCGCATGCTACTGGCTGCCACTGTCCATTTTCTCTCAAACCTGTTGTGAAACGGCCTGCAAGGTCATCTAGCGACCACCTGCGACCGAAGATCAAGCTGAGTGAGAGCAATCGAAACGGTTAGTGAAGGGGCCCGGGTGGCATGGCTTCGGAAGTGCTCTGTGGCATGCCTACTTCTGCCTTACAGCTCCAAAAATGAACCCGACAAGCCCCTAAATCCCAACTCCCATTCACGACAGTGGGATCTAATCAAGCCGGTCTGGCGTCGTCCGGGCTGTCGTCACCCCAGCCATTGGAGACCCACCTGAGCCACTCGTTCCATGTTTTCCAACACTAAAGGAAACCGGCTCAGGAACCAGGACTGAAGGTGCGAGAGGGTGTCCTGTTTGCGATCAGCCCAACCCGAGAGAACTACAGAAATCAAGAGACTCTTAATGGCTTGGCAGGCTCCTGGCTGCGCAGTTGGCCTGACTCTGCTCTGGGCACCCCGAACGTGGTGACAGACCCCAGATCACATGAATGTGCGTGGTACAGTAGAAGAGGCGAACCGAGACCACTCTCCCCGAAAACGATTGTGAAGGCCCAAGAATGAGGAGCTCCGCAGGGCCGAAAGTTGTCAATGACCCTCCGACTGACACCAAGCCGCGTCGTCGCACCGTGCCAACCGGCCTGGCAATGGTTTAGACTTCCGAATCTGTACAACTCCAAATCCCCAGCACGTGATTAAAACGCCCGATCACCCGGCTTCGGCTGTCGTGAGTTCCTTCCAAGAGGCTTGCCCGGTCAAAAAGTTGCGTGCGAAAGGTACTACCCTCTGCTATCTACACTTGGCCTCCATCTACGCATTGTTTGTGGTTCCCTTGACTTTCGCATCAAATGCTTGCGAATCTTCGCTTGCTGCCTCCACAGGCAGTACTACGAAGGCATTCTACCCGTCGCCCTCTTTCCAAAGTCTAACTGGCGCCTGCAGAAGGATCTCTTTGTCCGACTTCAATGACTTGTCCGCGTACCTAAGACTGGCCAGAGGTGACATGAGAAGACACGACGACATGGAGATGATGACGATGATGGTGATGACGATGATGGTGATGACGATGGTGGTGATGACGATGGTGGTGATGACGATGGTGGTGCTGGTGATGCTGATGGTGACGATGGTGATGATGATGATGATAACGATGATGATGATGATAATGTGATGACCAACACCAAGCTAGCCACAGCATGGAGTGGTCAGCATGACACCCTGAAACCACACAGATCGGGGCATTTTCAACCCAGTCGCAAGACCAGATAGCGAATATGCCTGGCAAACCTCTCCAAGACCTTAACACTTCGATCAAAAACATCCTCAACATCAGCAGAGCCAAAAATCAAGTCCGGGCACCGAAGAGCAGAGCCCTTGCAGGAAACCGCTGCCATGACCACCTAAGCAGGGTTCACGAACGAGGCCAATTTTTACGGTCTGGGTATTGTATGGTTTTGCACCAAACCTCCGAGACCTTGACTTTCTTGCAGACGGGAGCTACTCGAAATCAAGGGACCCCTTTTTACGGATCTCTCTGCGCCAAATCATTGCTTCCGGGCCTGGCTTGAGGGATTGCTGCTACAAGGAGGGACGTTTTTCTGACAGACTCTTCCCCTCGGTGAGTCAAGTGTTGGCATGCCTTGGCTTGGTCGAACCTCAATTAACAGAACGCTTCCATAGGGCTCCAGTGGCAGGATGTCGAAATTGAGGCACCGGTAAGGGAAGGCGAGCCGCTTGGCTGTAAAGACCCCTGCCCGTCCTCGTTGCTTCTGGTTAGAAGTTAGAACGATGGCCCCAGCCGTGCATCATATCCCAAACCCGAAGGACGCCCGACTTTCATAATCTAACAACGTCCACCTCCTTGTCTGCGCGAAGCTCAGGGGCGGCATACTGCAGGGCCTCGCCGTCCTGATCACCAAGGGCAAGCTTAAATTTAAGAGCTCCATGTTGCGTTCCTTGAACGAGGCAGAATTCTTTAGAGCAGGACTTCCGATTTCATGAAAAGTGATGAGGTGTCGTACTTGTCGGCTCTGCGCGTGGATGCCACACTTGGATGCTGCGCTTCGAGCTTGAGTGACTTTTCTGAGGGTCTCGGGCCGTCGCTGGTTGTATCTGGGCTTTCAGCAAAGTCCTCCGAACGCTTCAGGACGAAGGGTCTTAGCGACTTCACATGACCGCCCCAATTTCAACATCCACCGAGCTGATGACTGCCTCACAAACCAAGGCAACCGAAAGGCTCCAAACATGAACACACACACACACACACCCCTGTGGTCGAAACCTACTACACCTGACACGGGAAGCTGCGAAGCCCCGGGAGCTCAGCTCCTGTTTGACGGCCGCGAGGACGACTCGCCAGTCCTCGCGGTTTCAAAGGGGCTTCGTCGGGCCTTAGCTCGGGCACCAAGCTTTGCAGCTTTTGCGCTGCTTTGGTCGTGCAACATGGGGTTGCTGCTGCCGTGCTAGGGGGCGTTTCAGGGTGGAGGTACTTGACTGGACAAATGGAGAGGTCTGAAAGCAGGCATGTGCGGCCCAGCCAGATGGCGAGAAGGTCGTCCTGCTGGAACTGTTCGCCGGCGAACTCGAGTGCCAAGCCGTTTGTCTGCACCTGAGGCCAAGCGCTTAGGCCTTCAATTTATCTGAGCGATTTCCGCCCTAAGGTCTATGGATTGTAGAATGACAAGGCAGGTAGCCCGGATGTGCGTGGGACATTCAAGCGGCCGAAGGATTGAAGGCTCGGGGGCATGCAGAAGGACTGCTCATCTCTGCATGGAGCTCGCGGAGCTACTCTACACGCACAGCAAGACTCTAAGAGACGTCTGACCTGGAGGAAGAGAGTGCATAGACTGCTCAGGCAAAAACACCCCCAAACACCCCGAAATGAAGCCGCAAACCAGATGTTACTCTAGGCACGTCGGGGCCTTCAGCAAGACGTCTTGCGTCGTCATTACAACGGCAAACCCGCTCTCGAAGACCCTTGGGCACGGAGTCCCTGGACGTTGAAGCCAGGGCTCAGCTCTGAGCACGATACATCGCTCCTCCAGCACTTTGTTACGTCACTTTTCAAAAACGGATCGCAACCATCGCAGGAGCGAACTAGTCTGATCAACTGGTGCGCAACCTCCTAAAAATAACGGACAGATGATGCAAAAGCCTTGCCCAGGTACCTCTCAACGATGGAGCTCTCCCTTTGCCCCTGATCCCGGAAGCCCCCGCAGCGGCAGCCCGCTCCTTGCGGTAGTCCTGTGGTAGCCGGGTCAACACCTGAAACAACAAAGGAGACTGAACAGAAATGGGGATCAGGCGGGTTGTCCAGGTGGCTATGGGTGTCTTAGCCAACATAACGGAGTCAGTTTCTCATGGATTGCCCCTCTGGAAGCAGAGGCGTCGAAGTGTTCACATGCATCGACCGAAGAACCGCCCTCACGGAATCTGCAGTTGTGCCCGATTTCACAGCTGCTTGGCTTTAGCTAGTGATGTCGAGGGAACACAGACCCTAGTGACATGTCCCGCCCTCTGAACGATCCCACCGTCTCCGACAATGCTAAAGGCCAGCAAAGACTGCATGCAGGTTTATGTGAGCGAGGAACGCTTTGGCAGGGGGACTTCCACGAATCGTACGGACTGCTCAAGCCTTCTCTCCAGAAAGCCCCCGAGGACACGAAGCCCTGGGACCTTGCGCGCCTCCGCACCAAGCCCTTGAACCCTGTCTACGAATCCGTGGAAGTATCTGCCACAGAGAGGCCGCGAAACAATGGAAGAGGGTTTCATACTACAGAAATACAGCAGCTGTACGAGAATTGCACTACCAGCACTAGCAACTATTGAAGTTTGTAAACTAAGCCCCACAGAATCCGCAACAAACGAACAAAGAAGAACATATCTGTCAGAGCCTGTGGATCGATTTCGACATGCTTGGGGATCGTCGCCGTGAGCTGGGTCACGGCCTGCGGTGGCAGGTTTTGGTCTACCGCAGGAACCGGAGCAATTCGACTGGACGTGTCTCCCGCAAGGGCCGTGGCCGCATTAGATTCTACTAATTCGTCGGGCCCCTGTAGTCAGGGGTGAACAGTTGCAAAGCCTCTCTTTTGCTCGTCGGCCTTGGAGATTGAAACGCAGGATTTGATGTCGACCCAAGCCCGGGTTCTTTGGACCGTTATTCCGTGCGAAGTCCGAGTTCTTTTGCGGAATGACCGGGAGCATATTCTTACCAAGCTGATGAGACGAGGGCCTGAAGAAGCCTGCATTTACATGCAGCACACCCTGGACCCTCCTTTTGGTACCTATAGTAAGGACTTAGTGAGGCCCATTTAAGTCCCCTACCCCCCTCCCCCTACCCCCATAAGGGTCCCTATGACTTCGGGGTTCTTTGCAGCGAGCCTTGTCCTCTGTTTCCCTCTCCACTGCCAGCGGGTTGCGCAAGAAGTTATGCAGCTCCTGCTGGCCCCGGCAGGGTGACGAGGGCCCAGAATCCTAGAAGAGAGGGGCCTTAATCTTAACAATCAGAATAGGGTTTTGGGGCCCCTTATACTACAATTATAGCAAGGAACGCCAAAAAAACATGTAATTATTAAGGCCCCGAAATTATTCTACCACCCTGGACATTCAGGTTGGGACTCTTGGTTGAACGTCCCGCAGTACATTCACATGCATACCTGCTTACCTGCCTGCCTGCCTGCCCGGCTACCTGCCTGCCTACCTACCTCCCTGTCTGCTTGCCTACCTCCCTGCTTGCCTACCAAGTACATAGATACGTAGACGTAGACAGATGCGACGAAGAAGGAAATCAGTAAACTCAACTGTAACTCAACTACGTTTATTCGCGAGTCAAACAAAATATCGAGGTCGGGAAAAGACATGTGCACATGTGTACATAGACATGCATGTATATTGAGGTTAATTTGAAAGCCTGTAGATGCGCCCTCCTTACTTCGCGAAAAGCAGGCTGGCATTTGCTTCGGCTGCGCTGGTAAGAGAACTGCCGGAACACGAAACCGATGCCACGTTTAAAGGTCTTCAGCAACTCCTCCGCAAAGTGCTGGCAGTTCGACGCCGTAAGGGAGTATGGCTGCCAGTCTGCAGGCGATAGAGGCAGTCATGCATGGTGCGGTTTCGAACGTAGAAGATTCCATGTGTTGTCGAATTCAACCTCTTCGCAGACTTTTCTCGGATGAGCATGAAAGCAGCACGACACTACGTCTTGCCCAACTTTTAGCAGATTCTAGCAGCCAGTGGCCATGATTGCTCTGATGCAGACGATGACGAGAATACTCATCCCCGGTAGGGAGGAAGTCCCTTCATCTGTTCGAATATGACAAGTTAGGAAATAGACTGAGCAGCATGTACTGCTTGGCTTCCATGAACGGTACACATAGGAGCTCCGAGGCACCCAAATGTCTACATTTCCAGACGTGGCAGCCCGTAGGCTCCCTGAAACTCTGCTTGACTTTAACCCTTGCCCGGCTTCGTGCGAGAGGGCCGTCGATCCATTCGAAAAGCCTGGCAGGCAAGGTGTCTGTGGCGGAGTATTTGTGTTGGGGCAAAAGCGATCCGTCTTGTGTCTGCCTTTTTTGTTGGTACTGCTCACACTTTCGAGCTCCATGTCTGTCTTTGCCTCCGTCTCGCTCGCTCGGACGCTCTCTCTCTCTCTCTCTCTCTCTCGCTGGCTTGGGGACTGGTCAAAGTCCCCGGGCTTATTAGCCCACCCATTTCAGTGACTGGGCCCGGGGGGAGTGAAGAACGAGCACACTTCACTTCACTTCACTTCACTGGGGATGGGTTCGCGCACGAACCCGGGCCGAGGCCCCCCCTTCCCCGTTTTGACGGTGGAAGAGGCTTTGGGGTCTTCAGTGGTCGGTGGTTACGTACAAGCGGTTGGTGTGGATGGTGAAGTGTGGCTGGCGATGGACCCAACCCTCCCTGTACTTTAACGCGCGTCCCGGCCTCGTCCCCGCGCTCTCTTAAGCAAGTTCCTTAGTCCCTCGCCAGCCATGCTTCCCCCACGCAATCGCTGCGGCCGGTTAGCACTCCTCGAGTACAACACAACAACAGACAACTAAGTGCAGGACAATTTTAGGAGTGCAGGGTACATAGTGCGCAGACAGCTTGTCACTAGAGTTGCGTCCCCCTTCGGCCAAAGTGTTGTACGTAGGATCCCCCGCCTTGGAAGTAAGAAGCAACAGCGAAAAACAGTAGAACCGTGCAAATGACGAAGACGGCGGGTTCCCCTTCCGAGAGGTACGGTAACAGTCGGTAACAGTATAAGGTAGTGGCGGTCCCCCCGTTGGGTTCCCCCGCATTCTAGGTTCCCATTGAAAAGCTGAACTTGGTTGCAGAAAGCGGCGTGACTCAGTCTCGTTGCCAAGTGTAAAAGTACAAAAGGTGCAAGGTTGGGGCATACGGCCCCGATGGCAATAGGGTTGTACGGCTCCAGCGGCCCGTCATGAATTAGGCACTGTGGGAAAGCGGCAAGCAAACAGCACAAGCACAGAGTAGCAACACAACAAAGGTCTCCCCCCCCCGCATGTGCCACAAGTTCGGAAAATTTTTGCCGCACTCACGCTCACTTGTGTTCAGCACTCGACCTCGCCGAAGAAGATTCTCCCCGACCGCGCTGCATATGTCGCTGAACTTGGCGGACTTGCCATTGCATGCTGGGTACAAGGTCCACTCGACTTCGTGTCGGTGGGCTCCCCACTGGTCCCTGTGGCTGCTCCCTCCAAGTGCGGCTGTGCTTGCGAGAAGGCTCTCCCTCCGGCTCGTTGGGCCGTGTTCTCGAGTGGCGGTTCCTCTGAGGAGGATCCCCCGCCGGTTCGCTGGGTCGCTGTGCTCCGTATGGACTGAAGATTTTGCCAGCTTTATCTTCCTCCCCCCCATCGGGTTCTCTGTGGCTGGTTGTGTCTCTGTCAGGTCCAGTAGGAGGATCTCCCGTCGGCTCGTTGGGTCGTTGTGCACCATGGGAGTTCTGAGGTTCACCAGCTCTTTGCCATAGCTGGTCTTCATCCCCCTCGTCGTCAGTCTCTGGCTGGTTGCTCCTTGTCTGGTCATCACTGTCCCTCCCCCAGTCTGGAGGTGTCTCTGGCATAGTTGGCTGTAGTTGCTCTGTCTTTCTCACCTGTTGGTCTGTAGCTGGAGGTGTCTCTGGCATAGTTGGCTGTAGGTGCTCTGTCCTTCTCACCTGTTGGTCTGTATTCGGAGGCTTAGCGGCGGGCCTTGGTAATGGCCTCCCCCGCTTCCCCCCTTTTCTGTTCTTGATCCTGTTTCGGATCTTCCACGCACGCTGCAACATATCAGGGATCTGGGCCGGGTACTTCATGACGTAGCAGCGATTTTCTGCCGAGACAGCCGGCATCCATTTATCGACAATGCGTACGAGTCTGTCTGCCATTTCTCCTGTACGATGTCGGTCACATAACCGATGGAGGTAGCTTTCGTATGCCGTTGCCTCAGGAGGGCTTAGTCGTTCCCCCGTTCCAGTGTCACGGTACTGTCCTTCACTGTCTGTGTGGATGGTTTTCCCAATCCACCGGTCTGTTTCTTCCGCCTTGTACTGTAAGTGAAGTCCCCCTGCGGTTCGAAAGAGCGTCTTCGCATCTTGGGTCGTCGTCTCCCCTGCGGCTTCTTGTGCTGGTTCGGCGTCTGGGTGTCGCCCCGGTGCTTTGGGTCTTGGGTTGCGCTGGGTTACCATGTGCAACCTGCATTGCGGGTCACTTCTTTCATGCTGCTTGCGCATCCCCACCTGGCAGATGCCTGATCCAACGCGGCATATTTGGCACCTCCTCATTCTTTAAGGCAAACTTCACTAGGTCCCCCTGCTTGTGTTATCACGACCTCTGAGTTCGGAAAGTCCCCCGTCCAGCGGCCAGGTAATGGACACGAAGCTCAGGCTGGTAGAGGTCAGGGTCCTTACTGTAGAAGGTGTTCACCTCCCCCTGCAGAAGGTCTAGGAAGAGGCTCTTGCAGTTTCCAGGTTGTCCAACGAGTTGTAGCACAGTGAACTTGCCCGTCTCGAAGATTGCGCGCCCCCCGCTACAACGGACTGTGGGGCCACTGGAGCAAAGTGGCGTCAGGCGTGACAGCTCAAGCACCGCTGGAGAAGACAGGAAGGCTCCCCCAGGCCAACAACCTGGGTCAACCTCCTATCTCCCCCCCGATGCAAGAGGGCGGCACAGGCCCCCAAGCAACGGTGCAGCACTTGAGCCAAAATGGCTACGAGCACACTCTCTCTCTCTCTCTCTCTCTCCCTCTCCCTCTCTCTCTCTCTCTCTCTCTCTCTCTCTCTCTCTCTCTCTCTCTCTCTCTCTCTCTCTCTCTCTCTATATATATATCTCTCTCTCTCTCTCTGTCTCTATCTTTCCTTCGCCAGGGCTAGGGTGTAGGGTCTCTATCTCTCTCTCTCCCTCTCTCTCTGTCAGTGTGTCCGTGTGTGTGTTCGGTCTGCATTGGTTGATGTTGTATGCCTTAGAGGCAGACTGCCGCACAGCCTCGCGACGGTGAGCCCTGGTGCCACTGGCAGGCGCGGCTGCTTGGCACACCTTCTGCTCAGGGTCATTGTCTGGCATACCACGAAATGACACTTTCAGAAAGCAAGAGGTCCCAATTAATATAGATCTCTCCATGTAATATGATCCTGCTGGTAGGACCCTCAAAGGGGACCCTCATTCTCTGAAGCCCTCATATATTGCAGGCTCTGTAATTCTAGGACTCAGTTCTCAGGATATCTAGAGTTCTCGGGTTACAGCTTCATGTCAGCGATTCTCTTGTCCTGCATCCCTGGGGCTGGATTCTGTAAACACTCAAGTATCTTTGCAGCCATGATGAAACCAGAAGCAACATCGATGCGAGTGGATCTATAAGTTTGCTTGAACCCCATGAAGCTATTGGAGTTGTAGCTGCTCTGCCGGCGCACCAACAGTCACGAAGCAGAAGCCACGGCTCTACCAAGCCTTGCAAGAGCCTGCGCGCCCTCCGCCATCGACATCCCGCCAGACTGAATCCTAATCCTAAATCTTGCCTCCCGAGCCCCTGAAACCCTAAGCCCGGAACGTCTGCTACCTCCGAACCCCGGAAGCCCAAATCCCGAAAAACCTAAACCCACTCCCGCCTCTCCGGGTTCCGCGGCCGGATTAGGGCCGAGAAATCCTGCGGCCCGACAGACTTCCCCAAGCAAGCTTTAATCTATAGGGCCGAGGCGTCAGGCTTGGCTTTAGGAATCGGTGCAAGGTCTCGGGAAACCCGAAAAGGCCTGTCGTAGGGTTAAAGTCGCATCTTGCCGAAGTTCCAAAGTCGAAGCTCCAGAGCATGTTTTGAGACTTTGAGTTCTAGGGTGTGCTACTGGGCCTATGTCTCTTCCAAGTAGACTTAATTCATGACCACGGAACCGCACCTCGCAATAACATCCGAAGCCTTTTTGACTACATCCAAATCGCAACTATCTGGTGGCCATTTGCATGGCGAGGACGAGGGCAGCGGCGAACAACCCATCCCAAGATCACTTTTACCGAGCATCTGTGGAGGGCTCGTCGCTTGGAGGAGCATGAGTGCGGCCGTGCCTAAGGCAACCAACACCATTTCGGAAAGACTCGGGGCACCCGAACAGTAGACCCCATCCCTAAACCCTGAACCTGCCAAGAACCCGCGAACCTTGAATCACAACCTTGCAGCCCTAGCTACATCGCTGTCTTCTTTTCTGGTACCGCCTCCGTGCTTACGGACCAGCAAGCCGTGGCGTGGAGCTTGCAAGGACGGCAACACCACCACTCGAGTAGAGTCAGGAGGCCCCTGTAACAGCAGCACTTTCTTCCAAGATAGAGCTGGATGCTCCGGCCTTCGGGAAAGGGGCTTCTGAATTACCACCTGGGGTCTGAACGATTTTGGCACTGACGTAGGCCCGAAGCAACCGACGGTCCAACAGGGGCCTGGGAGTTCATTTGGGGACTTTCCTTGTGATCTGGTGCCCTATTGCCTACATGCCCAGCTCACACTTCAGAACTAGATATCGACCCCTCGAAAACCTTCAGGCATCTGGCTGGATGGAAACGTTTCAACCCACCTTTGGCTCAAGAGAGCAGATCTCCTAAACACAGCCGAACCAAGCAGCCCAAATCGGCTTCGTCCACCAGCCACGGACCATTGGCTGTACAGGAGCCAGCACAAGGCATGTTTACAAGGCACACGAGCGACGGCATCAAATTACGGGTACAAACAGAACTTAAACAGTTGTTTTTGGGGTCTCGGGTTTAAGACTGGACATGGCAAAGTGGGCCCTTCAGCGATTGCGCACTGACACGATGCATCGAACAATCCAAGGCTCACGAGCACACTTGTCGTGGTTTCAAGCTTTGAGGCCGTCTAAGCCCGTCGCTGTGGCTGTGCAACGGACTGTGCACTTCAGTAGCAGGTGTCACAAGCATCCAGGATGCATGCCTCGTAGATTTTGGGGTTACGGCGGAGAGGACACAGCAAACTCCACACCGAGGTGAGGGATGAGCCACACTGGAACCCTGACACTGCCTGTATGCATGAATGCACGTATGTAAGTGTGCATAAACAGATATGTTTCTGCATCTGTTTACATGCATCTATCTATGCATCTATGTATGTAGGACGGTAGGCATGCAGGCTGTTGCTGCTGCCATGACAATGACGATGACCATGACGATGACCATGACGATGACCAAGATGATGTTGTTGATGATGTTGTTGATGATGATGCTGATGATAATTCTGTTGATGCCGTGACTGGTCACTCTGATGATGGTCATGGTTATCATGACACTGGCGGAGTCTATGGTGTTGGTGTCGTTTGGGATGTCGGACAGAAGCATCGTGTTTGTAACACTGCTGCAGGAACAGTAGCACTTCTCACCGGCACCCCTTATATACTCCATTTGCAGTGATGAGATATGCTCACTACCTTTGAAACTACGAGGTTTCTCCTGCACACCCCAGGAACATGCTCGATGTTTCGAATCTCTCAGACTCCAGGTTCGCCATACCGCAGTTGTCTCTCTCGCGACATCTATCGATCTACCTACTATCTATATACCGACATAAACCCATCTACCTATTTATCTGTCTATCTGGCTACATATATATATATATATATATATATATATATATAGATATATATATATATATATATGTATGTAGCCACCTACCTACCTACCTACCCACCTACCTATCTACCTACCTTTATACATACAGTTCTTACCTTGTACAACTATCTCGATGTCGCACGGGTTGAGAACAGCAACATACGACGCACAAGTATGTGTACGTCAATACATATATGTATATATATATATATATATATATATATATATACACATATACATATATACACAGATACATAGATACATATATGCATATACATATATATATATATATATATGTGTGTATAGATAACACAATATACACACACATCTATATCTATATGTATAGATATATATTATATATGTATACACACAGGTGCATAATTGTCCGCGACGCGTATGTGCACACCGACTGTATACTTATCCACATTACGCACATACACTATGTCAAAACTCTAGGCATTCCTGCACAATTACCATTGTCGGTGAGGGTATCAAACAGAAATCAAAACGTCGGGGTAAGCTTCAGCGAGGAGACGTTGCGTGGAGCTTTAGGTCGAAGAATTCGGGCACAGTTTTGCAGGTGCGAACTGCCCATTACGAGCAGCAGTAGTCACGGCGACAGCAACAACAACAACAGCACTGTTCTAGCTGTAAGAGAAGCACAGGAATCAGAGGACTTGGACTGAGAACTGAACACTGATCTACTCGACTCAATGACCTGCCAGCCCCAAAAACTGCGAATCTACGGCCACAGAAGGCCCTGTGCAAAGCGGGATCTCCACTTCTCGATGCGGGAAGCGAACCCTACAACGTTCTCAAGCCCTGAGAACCCTGAATATCTCCCTGCCTCCTTTGCCTTCTACATGCTTCTTGAGCGCTTATCGTTGCAAAGACCCCCAAGTGGCCCCCTATGAACTTTAAAGGATTCTGAGCTGGCACTCCCAAAAGCAACGCTGTGTCAACCTTTGGTTTTGGGAAGCTGCCTCCGACATCGAACCCGAAGGCTCCAGGCTCGGTGGCAAGAAGGCGAGTACTCTAGGAATGGTCAGGGGTTGCAGGTTTATTCCTCACACACTGGCCTGATTAGGACCATACGATCAGGAATGATAACCGTGACCGTTCATTTTCCTAGATTGCTCGTCAGCTTCGCCGGCCGTCTTCCCGGTTGCGCAAGAGCTTGCCAGCTTCCGCAGAAGACCTTGGGTCAGCTCCCAGTGCGAAGAAGTCACGAAACGCCACCGACCCGACCCCTCTGAGGATAAGACCAAACGACCCTGCTAGTCGCAGGTCACCACGAACTCTATCGGCTCCGCCCACCTCCAGATCAAGGCTGTTCTGACCTAACGGTTGCCTGTCAAAGCTTAAGCCATAGCAAGGTTCCTAGGGATTGAAATGCCTTTGGGGTGATTGAAAGCACACCGTGCTTCCACAGCATCTTCATGGCTGCAGGCACTTTGTTCCTAACGACACGAAGCGTCTCGCTGGAATCAGAAACACGGCAGCCCTAAGGCAGTGTGGAACTTAGGTCTCGGGGCGCGTAGCTATAGAGGTGATCTGGGAAGGTGGGACTGAAAAAGCGCTAGCGGAGTTCGGAACCCAGGCGACACGTGAAACAACTTGAGAGGCAGAGACCCCTACAATGCCACCAATGATTTAAAACATGCGACAAAACAACATGAAGACAGACCTGACCTAAATAGAATTCACGCAAGATTCGGAAGACCATGTGTGAAAACCTCGACACTGCCCACACTGGAACCTCCCCACTATGCAGAGATGCGCCTGTCTTGCAGGACGGCGGCATCCACCGTGACGTACACAGGGAACTGGATCGGCTGCCCTGACAGGTTTAGGGCAGTTTTAGCGCCTGCTCAGAGCTATAGCCTCTAAGTCCTACCAGTTTCGTGCGGAGGAAGCATCTTTGTCCACGCGGAGCTTCGGGCTTCGTGTCGGTCCTAGAGACCCCTGCGAAAGACCAAGGAACAAAGCACACCCAAACCTCGCGTCAAATCCCAAGCTCTGAAACTAAACCTCCGAGTCTGAATCCAAGCTCAAATGTTTGGGTCACTTCCTCAAGCCCCGAAGCTTGCGCATGCGCATTTTGAGATATGAGAGAATGCCCACAGGGCCTTTGTTCGCCGCATCCATGAAAGTCACGTATGGGTAACCGTCCTCGACATGCGCGTCGTCCGGACAGGGATGCAGATTCCCGGAACAGAGTTATAGGGTGTCTGGCCCAAGAGCAAAGGCAGTCCTCTTAGAGTCTTAGGGCATCCCCATATATCATTTGTCTGACCTTTGGTGCTTTGGAGGAGCAGTGTCACTGAACTCTTTCAGGGAAGACGGCTGAGCTGGCTGCCTAAAGGTCCAAAATCCTCTGTGTAGAGTGTTTCTTTCGGACAACACCTCTCTGAGAAATCTCTCAACTATCGTGCGCATGAAGAATGCACCAAACCTCGACAAACAAAAAGCGAAATAGAACGCAACAATCATAACATGCAAAATTGACACGGGAAATGTTTTGCATGTTGTCATTGCAAGCAATCGAAACTGTGTTTAAGTACATCCATCATCACTGCAGGCGAACTGTCCATGTGATGCCGTTGCCTTTGAGAGCCGGATGCTGGATCTTCGACAGAGGCACGAGAACACACACGGAGGAGATGCCCAGAACTGAGAAGATGCTTCAAAGTAGCATAGACAGCACGATCGAGGACATCAGCTTGCACCACGTGGGCGACATCAGCCAATAGCATAATTAACACGCTACCCTCAGGTTCCCCACCCCTCTGGACCACTCGGCCAAATCGGAACAGCAACACAAATTCACAAGCAGTGAACAATTTCCGGCTTGGCTTGAGAGGGTTCTTTGCAAGTTCCAATCCGCAGCTTTCAAGGGTGTTTTTCAAAACACCGTCCTCAGCCTCCAATGTCGAGCTCAAAACCAAGAAGCAAATTTCAAAAAACGTTTTTCGTGACACGCTCTAGAAAGTGCTATGCGGAAGCCCGACACCTAAACATGACATCGATGAAACGTCCTCCCTGCACTTCGCAATGAGCTGGGACCCGGTGTCGTCTTTGATGTGGACATGGCTTTTCCATGCCTCGCAGCTTTCATTGCACTGGGTGGGATGGGGAGGGACAGGGAGAGTAGCGGCGGAAAAGTCTGTTGCGCACATGCACAGGATGCTTCGAACCGGTCTGCAAGCTCCCGACTTCGCCACAATCCCTGAATCCAATCCCGGACCAAAGTCGCACCCTGAAAAACTCATGAACGATTCTCCCCTACTTAAAGGGTCATGGGACTTAGTAACTGTGGTTATAATTAGGGTAACTATACTTCTAACCCCAATTAGGGTACTTATAACCCTACTTACTAAGTCCCATGATCCTCCATTATAGACCCCTTATAGATCCCTTTAAGGAACCATATTATAGAACCCTATAGTACCTTAAACAGGAGCCCTAAACGATTCTCCCCAAGGCCGTATACCTGAGCCTGAGACTCCCAGGCTGACATGGCACAGACAAAAGAAGTCAACAGGGTTTAGGGTTTAGGGTTTAGGGTTGGGCCAGACGAAACTCCAAATCCAGGGACTTCGAAGCTTTAGAACAAGGCCCTCGGTTACAGCTGACAGGGTTTTTTGTTGGACATCGTCATCGCTTCCTACTGTTGCCGATATTCCTGTTCCAAATACCCACAGCAGCCGCCACGGAGCCCTGGGCCCTGCCTTGCAATAAGGCTCCTGAGGGTCCAGCACTCCTACTATATTTTGGGGGTACCGTTTGGTAACTCTAGTAGAATTTACCCCAAAACCCTATTCTATGGGCCCGGAAGGGAAGGCGACTACCTCTGGATTCGATGCGAAGGTCCTACTCTGGACTTCCGGGAGAAACTTTGCTGCAGGGGCCTTGATCATTGGAACCCAGTTTTGGGGTAGAGTATACTATGACTACAACAAGGAAAAAAAAAAAAAAAAATAGTAGTGGTGACTATTTAGGCCGCTATTTTTCATGGGAATTCTGCGGACTCGTACACTTTGCCTGCTGCGCAGCTCCCAGCTGTAGAAGCTTGGCCTGAACCGGGCAGAACACTGATTGATCGGAAGATGCTGCTTTCGCGGATGCCTTGTGCAAAGACTTAGAACGACAACTTCTGTCTTTGCAGATTCCTCCACAAACAACAAGTACACACAATGTAGTCGGAGACACAAGCCAGACATTCTTAGATAGTGCTTAAGCTGTCACCGAACTTCCCATAAGATAGGCGCCTTAATCATTAGAATAGGGTTTCGCGGCCCATTGTAGTAAAGTTGTACTAAGGAACCCCAAAATTATATAGGTACTTATAGAGGCCACTTTTTCTACATAACGACACCTGCGAGGAGACCCCAAGCCGCAGGGGCATCCGCAAAGGAAAACGGCAGAAGTCTCAGCCGAGGCCGCTAACCGGGTTTCTTTCATCCTATCGTAAAGGATCTTGAAACATCGAAACGCTAAGCGACACACTTCGGCCCTCAACACAAATCCTGAAACGTGGCCGAAGACTAAAAACGGTAGTCTTTCATCCTCTTATAATTAAAGAGTCTTGACAAAATCGAAATGCTAAGCCGGCACTAAACGCAAATCAAGACATGTGAGGAAACAGCAAAACCCCCCAAAGTTAAGTGACAATCCTGCTGCCGAACCGTGGGGCCTGCCTTCAGCTCCTTCTGCCAGTCGCTTCGCCTGAGCTTCGGGACGAGTTTCAGAGGAGCTTCAGGGCATTGGGTCTACTGCTTCGGTGGCGATATTCTTACCTTTGGTTAGTAGGGATTGGAGGAATGGGGTACAATTATAACTATTACTACCATTCTTCCATTCCCTACTAACCAAAGGTAAGTATTTCAAGTTTCTTCCTCCCCGCACCCTCCTCCGACCCCTGGCCGAGTCCTGAAACTCGTGGTCTGGTCTCCGGCTCGGGTTTCTTGAACTGCATCGCACGCTCGAGACCCCTTTGCGAGATCTAAGCTTGCAAAAGTCTGCACCTTCCAAAATACTTGGAGGATCATGGGGCTTAGTTATTAAGGTTATAAGTAATTGCCTTAATTGGGGTTATAAGTATAGTTACCCTTATTATGACCCTAGTTACTAAGTCCCATGATCCTTTAAGTACGAGCTGCCACTCGCGGATGGTAAATTCTCGTGAGCCGCCCGTGAGCGGGCGATCGCCGCTGAAGTTGGCCTCAACAAGGACAGGACGGCAGAAACGGCCTATTGCTAGTGGGGTTATGTAAACACAAGTTCCTTGTAAGAATATGTGTATGAAAGTTATACAAGTAGTTATTACAGCCATTGCAAATGAATTACAGTTGTAAATATGAGCTTGGCTACCCCCATGGTTCGGCTCTGCAGGGTGCTCTGAGACAAGGCGACGCGGAGTAGCACTGAGGCCCTGAATCCGATTGCTCGATGGTTTCGGCCCCTTTGCGGCGAGATGCGACTGCATGACACGAGAACGAGGGTCGAAGTCATCCGAGCAGGCTAGACAGTAGCAACCCTATGTTGTGGAGCCGGGGGAACATAGCTTCAAGCTGCCAAAAGAGGTATCAGCAGGATGATTGTCAGAGAGCGGGCTTTTGCAGTATATGGCTTTGAACACAAACTGCTGAGGCCCCCTATACATGACAAGAGCCGCAACATCAATCGGGCCTTTCTACCTGCAGCTCTCTTCGACTCTGGATCTCCCGGCTGCTTGCAATCTTGTCGCCCACACGTAGTAATCGGAAACTAAACCTGGATTTTCATCCTAAACCTCAACACGCAAACACTAACATCACAAAACTCTAACCAATCTTCCGAACATCATGCAACCCTGAACTAGCATCTCCGCGGCCACACAGACAGAGAGCAAACTGGATTACTCAATTTCTCTGCTAGTTGAAGAAGAAGCGGCTAAAGAAGCATACCAGCTGAAGCAGCAACTCAACAAAGCCAGCACCAGTCCGGCTACGAGAAACCTGACGTGCCTCTTTGCAACATCCCGCGCCCCACCGCCAGCGCACCCTGGACACAAACCGGCTAAAGCTTCCACCAAACCTCGGGAAGTCTGGCCTGAGGCTGAAGGGTGCCATCCTCTTTCTCCACCGGCGCCGGGGCGTCCATGAATCTTCGTTCGGGTGTCGGGCGAAGTGGCTGCATGTCGGGTTTTGGCTTATAGTCGATGAGGTCTAGACTCAATCGTGTGGATGCATTGGTGATGTAAACTTGTGAGATGCACAGCAAACGCGTTGAGATGTTGCTCGGTATGTGAGCAGCAGAAACCCACTATACTATGCACACGACATGCGTATGTATACATGCATGCATGCATGTATGGATGTATGTATGTACAAATATGCACACGTATAGATTTGCTTGTACATCCGTTGGCATCTGCTGTTTACATACCGCATGTTGGAGTTCATGTCTATCGGCATTGTTTGCGGGAGGGACGAACATGGATACAAACGGGCACAGCAACATGCAGTCCAGGAGCACACAAAGAGTGACAACGACACTGACGCTCATAGCCGTTAACACACTCATTCACACGCATGCATACAGTCACTTCTCCCGAAGATACATACAGGTAAGTGTCAACAAACACAGTCATGAGCTCATTTCTTGACTTTCGTCCGTCTTGCTGAATGGCCAAACATATGCAAAGCTATGCGCACCCACAAACAAACGCAGAAAGCTGCCTGGAACCCTAAACCTGATGAACAGGCGGCCTGAGGATGGCCCCCAAAAGGCCTCAGCGAGCTGATCATGCGTCAGTCGGTGCGCGGTGATCCATAGTTCGCGACTCGAGACTTAGATGGGAGCCAAGATTCAGGACCGGTTGCCCCAGTGTCAATATTCGGGGTTTGGGCTCCGGAATAACACTCTTCAGGCTGGAGGCTACTGAAAAGTACATAGTCTCCATCACCACCAGCATCATGATGATGCTGATGCCCACGTGGTCATCGCCACTCCCACGGTCACCATCTGCATCATCAACAGCACAGACATCAAGGCCGCTGTCCTCATATGAGTACTATATACGAGGCACCTGATGAACAGTAATGTTGTTGCTCCTGGGCAAACCAAACCCTGGTCAGGCCCGAATCATAAGCCCGATGCCCTTAACGGGCTTAGTGACTCGAAACCACCTACGACCCTGAGTCTCTGCACGCAATAGTCTGCTTGCCACTATAGGCCCGAACCCCCAAACCCAAACCGTGTAAAAACCATTCCCAAGCCCTTGAAGAAATGCTTCCATACGATGACTTAAAAGAGAGCAAACAGGCTGGGCCCCCCTGCGGCCCTGAAGCAGGCGCTTGTTCACCAGCTCGGCGAGCCTCCAAAGGCTTTCAGCTGACGTGTTTGCAGGTCTTGCAGGGTGATACTGGGTTTCACGGGTTTAGGGTTTAGGGTGGTGTTGGGTTTGACGGAATCTGAAAAGGGCTTTAGAGGGCCTCTATCTGAGATTGAGGGTTATAGGGTTGGCAAGGAACAGAGCATAAGGCAAAAGGTCGGCCATGTCCGTGGGCAATGGGGTCTTAATAATTAGAATAGGGTTTTGGGGCCCATAACACTATAACTGTGATAAGGAACCCCCAAAATAGTATAGGTAATTGTAAGGCGGGCAAAGCCAAAACACAATCGTGGACAAAGCCAAAGAATTCGCGGGCAAGCGCCCCAATGTGCAGGGCCAAGTTTGCCCACGACTTTGCGGCATTTGGATATACGTAAGGGTTTAGGTTTTAGGGTGGCGGAAGGAGATGCTACGGGCGCTCAAAGTTTGGCAATTTTAGTTTTTTTCGGTGAAGGGGGGAGGTGGGCGGACTCTTACGATTTGAGGCTGGCATGCGTCTGGATTTCGGAACACCACATCGAAATAGCTGTGGAAAGTCACGCCGCTGAGTTCCTGCGGTTTTCGGCACTGACCTTTAGAATCCCGAACCCGAGCCCAAAAACAACATTGGACACTCTAACAGAAAAGCGCCTCATATCCCAACAACACTGTAGATCCCATTGATCTTGGAAGGAAACGCGGCATGATAACAAGTAGCTTCGTCAGTGCTACTGCTTAGCTTTTCATTCGGATGCTTGGTAGCCACAATGAGAGAACAAATAGGAATGTCAATCGCAACAATTAACAAACTCGCAACGAACCAATGAATATCCTCTATGAGTTGTAGATCATACTAAACAATAAAGCTAAAATGATAAGTACAAGACCATGAACTACCGTCAAACCACAGGCATGGTGAATATCGATTTGGACATGAACGGTTGGAAATAGAATCATCATAAAAGAAATGAAAACTAGTAATGACAAACAACACATAAACAAACTAAAAACAAGAAGGTACATGAAGCGAAAAACATTAAGGAGTTGAAAAAGAAGAAGAGGATAACCGATAACCAGTACTCATAAAACTATAGTAGTAGCACCAGTCATAGTCACTGTCATAGTCACAACCGTAGTCATGTCATGGAGTCGCAAACGTTATCATGGGTATAGTCATCGTGATCGTGACAATGCTAGTAAGAGGAGTAGTGGTGTGTGAACGGTATCGGCAGCAATAGTGGAAACAACCATGGTATTAGTCGTGGTCTTCGGAATACAGCCCGTAACCGCGACTGTAAGAGTGATCGTAACAGCAACACTACGAGTGCCAGCATGAAATCTTCCCCCGACTAATGGGCCCCCCTCCACCCCAAAAATTAAAGAACAAGACTGTTTTCACCGATTTGAATTTTGGTCTTGGGGGTTCACTTTTTGCATCCTCACTTAGCTCCTGGGTATACCGCAGACCCTGCAGTCCTACGTTCCTGCGGTTGCTGCAACCTGAAATTGCCAGCTAGCTGCAATTCTTGCAGTCAACTCATTCACAAGTTCTAGTGCGCACTCCCTCTTGCAAGCGTAAAGTTTCGGATGCTGGAAGGATCCCTGATCGGAACTCTACTCAACTCACACGTTCGAGTACACACTGGCTCTTGTAATCGTCGGGTTTCGGACGATGGGATAATACCTCAGCATAAATTCTGCTGGCGAGCGAGAGAGACACAGCGAGAGAGAGAGAGGGCTTCGATGCGGGCTTCGATGCAGTGCTAAGTCCCGACCCTCTGCCCTGGAAGAATCCCCCGTTGAAAACGCGTCTTGGCCCTTGAAAACTGCGTTTTCGGCCGCATGCAAGCCCAAATGCGCTGCCGGATTGGGCTTTTTATAAAAGGGTGCGGTTAAGTCATCGGAGGAGCGAAATTGTAGTGGTAGCAATGGGAAATTGTAGTAATCATACTACTGGCAAGAGAAGCGGAAATAGTAACCTGAATCGAACAGCTCAAGCAAGGGCTACAGCTACAGTTAGAGTAAACGCAGAAATGAGAGCAATAGCAACATAATTGCAGGAAAGTGGTGTTAGTCACAGTCGTAGTCGCTGGCATCCTTATGGTGCTGGTAATGACAATACTCGTGCTTGCGAAGAACATTAGAGAGCTGATTCTCCTGCTGATACAGAAAGCATACCAATATTCAACCACTACGACGACGACTTCTATTACTACTACCACTACTACTACTACTACTACTACTACTACTACTACTACTACTACTACTACTACTACTACTACTACTTCTTAATAACAATAACAAAAATAGTAATAATCAATACTGATACACACGACTACCACTAGCACTAACACCACTACTACCTCCCACTACTACTACTACTACTACTACTACTACTACTACCACTACTACTACTACTACTACTACTACTACTACTACTACTACTACTACTACTCCTACTGCTACTGCTACTGCTACTGCTACTGCTACTGCTACTGCTACTGCTACTTCTACTGCTACTGCTACTGCTACTGCTACTGCTACTGCTACTGCTACTACGACGACGACGACCACTACGACGACTAGTACTACTGCTACTGCTGATGCCAATGCTAATATAAATCCCGAAACTAAGTCTAGTACCGTAGCAAAACCGAAAATAACAACAAGCGTAACGTTAACAATAGCAATCTCAACATAAACAATAGCAACAACAACATCATTACGACAACGAGAGCGATACCACCGGTTGTCACAGCATCCGCTACCCGGCCCACCTCTCCACCCAGGCATCCAGGCGCTCAGCCGTGTTGACGAGGCCTGGCAGCCGGACCACTTTCGTAGGGCCGCAATAGGGCTTTATGCTTTGTTTAAAGACTTCGGTTAAACAGTAGGAGAAACCCCCAAACACAATACCTTCATGGTGCGCAGGGGCAGAAAGTCTGAGATTCAAAACGACATGGTCCATCTCGTATGCCTGCTCGGGCTGGGGTTTTGGGGTTTAGCGATTAGAGCAAAGTGCACACTATGCATCCAGGAATTGAAGGGGTTGAGAAATTGTGGTTCTGTTGCGGTTCTAAGTTGCCACGTAGACCCGTTTTGAAATCAACCACCATACTAGCAGTAGCAAAGACCGGTGAGGCAAATACCGAAGCGGACGATCCACAAAGGTTGAAAGACCCCAGACTCCCAAACTGCTGCATGCAGCACCAATGCGTAGAGCGAACGGCGCGGAGGCGAAGTGTGCTTCGTATCCCGCACCAAGGTACTCCTGACGCTCTGGCACGGGGAAATGCGCGACGGTGAGGTTGGGAGCTCCTTGTTACAGGGGCAATGCGGACCTTTCCGACCTTCGGTATGAACGGATTGCAGGGCAGCTGTGATAATCCACGGACAGCGGCACTTCTGTGTCCAAATGCAGCTACTGCGACAGCTAATCGTCCGGAACACTCTTCAACCGACACGAGCCTGCGAAATGAAGCTTCAAAACCACAGCGGATCGGAGACGCACAGCACATGAGTTCATGAGTTGAACGACCGTGCGTTATTTGGAGCTTGTGGGCCGAAATGTAACGATCCCCTAGAGTCTCCAGGGCAGGTTGATATTGGCTTGATTCCAAAGCATCAGGATCTGTAGGACGAGAAACGAAAAACGGAAGGTTGTTGCATGAATAGCCACACCATTCTCAATCAAAACATGGAGGTCCGATCATTTCTGCCAGGCGTGATGCAGGACAGCAACAAACGCACCATCATTCTCACGAAATGGGAGCTGCTTCACAGACTTTGGTTTGACAGCGCCAATTCCATAGCACAGCCCAGAGATTTGCAGACCTGCCCATAGACATTGATGGGAAGTACGGTGCAACTTGCAACCAGCAAACAAACAAAACAAAGCATGTTGACTATGTCGCGAAAATCTTACGAACACACCTGGGCCCAAATCAAGCACAAGCGGATATCGAAAAAAACACCGTGCCACGCATTCGAGCTTCAAACGTCAACTTTAATGTCAGTGCCTTCGGCTCCGCAACCCAAGCCAAGTACCCCGGCAACTAAAGACACGAATGCTCCAAGCTGACTCCGCCAGTCCTTTACCGGCTCGTAGAGCTGCTCGCGCAGCTCAAAAAGCCGTTTCCACGTGGTCCTGGCTTGGCTTGGCTTGGGGTACGGGGCGCTGCCGCATGCACTTTCAATGCACCCAAACCCTATCAGAGTTTGGGCCGCTTTTGCGACCGCATCGTGGATTTGGTTTGCAGTCTTGATCATCGTCTTGAAAGTACGAGTATAGCCTCAACTGGCAACGCCACTTCTGTGATCAGTTGTTGGCAACGCGAAACCCGCAAGACGGGGCAGCCAGAGTTTCCACAAGGCACCATCGCAATGGGCAAGCTCGCGGTTCGAAGCATGAACTATACTATATAATGCGAGGACGATCTGAGGCACTGGCGCCAAATGCAAATGCCAACAAGCCCGCGAGTTTGCAAAGACTTCTCGAAACCAGGAGCATTTAATCCGTGTGACACAAGCAACTCCAAGTACCCATACTCCGCAAGTCGGCAGCTGAAACTCGGATGGGGGTCCCGATGGCCTTGCGCTACAGATTGGCAAAGCAATAAACCACCTCCGCTGGCACAAAAGATGCTGTGCCAAGAAATGGAGGGACGACCAATCCATAGCGATTCGGTGGCCTTACCTTCTAACGCAGGCTTGAGGCGTGCCGCTCGGCGCAGAGGACAGGCTGAAAAGCAAGGCACTTGGAACGCTTTCGGAAAGATCCGGACCCTCTTCAATCTTCTTTGTTTGCTAGCACTTGGCTTAAATAGTGCCTATCATCATCTACTACTACTACGAATACTAATAGTACTACTGCTACTACTACTACTACTGCTGCTGCTACTACTACTACTACGACTACTAACACGACGACGACTACTACTGCTGCTGCTACTACTACTACTACTACTACAACTACTGCTACTGCTACTGCTACTGCTACTTTTACTACTACTGTTATTTTTATTCTCCTTCTCCTACTCCTACTCCTACTCCTACTGCTACTACAACTACTACGACTACGACGGCTACAACTTCTACTTCTTCTATAACAACCATCACCACCACCATCTGCGTCTGATCCTGCTGCCGGCACTACGAACACCGTCTGCCACAGCTACCCACCACTCAAACTGCTAAACCATCCTACAATGCAGCTGTCGCAGCCCTTTTGCTCTTGAGCCGGAGGTTAGGAGGGATACAACCCATGAACCCATCAGCCGGAAGCCCTCTAGACAACAAATATCCCGGAATGGCAAAGCCCCAGTCCGTATCAAACAGAAAGTAAGCAATCCAAGTCCTGACAATGGCCAAAAAGTGCATCAAGCGATGTACTAAACCTCCAAGAATTCTGGAGCCTGGCAACTCGAAACCCCACAATGCCCAAACTCTAAGTTCGACATTCCACAGCCCACCACTATTCGGTCCAAGAGAGGGGGAGCACGGTGAACAACGCGTCCACCTGACGGGTTCGGGCGATTAAGACTTGGATTAAGGATTAGGGCAGCGAGTTTCAATCAGGTGTGGATTTTCGTGTATCTCAGAGAGCTGCGGGATAGTTGGGTGAGGGCTTTAGATTTAGGACGAGAAGCTGCCGGATTGTGTGTTGATGGTGTCGGCCAAAGCCAGCAAGCCGTTCCAAGTAGAGCCCTACAAACCCTGCACCCCGAACCAAAGAGTCAACATGTTCCGTCCCCTTGGGCAGCCGCAAGTCCATCTGAAAACAATGCAGCTCCCAGCAGGCTGAAAATCTGCATGGCTGCGATCTTCGGAGCCAGCTATTGAATAAACAACCAACATTCCAACAAGCTGACCTCTGTGTATGTGAACCGTGACTCGCCACGCACTTACTATGCCGAGCTTGAGGAGCAGGGCTTCGACATGTAAGATCTCCGTCTTGGGCTCTTTATAAATGCTTCTGGGAGCCTGGGTCTAACTGGTTCCCAAGTTCAAGCTTCACGGTTCCGAACCTAGAGATACGCCTTAATAATTGGAATGGGGTTTTGAACCATTGCGGACATGAGTCTGGTGCCAATGAAGCTGGAGATGACTTGTGCATCCATTGAACTCTCAACTATCTTTGAGCTGATTTCCTAACTGAGCTTAGATACGATATCTTCAATGCGTTTTAGCATCGAGTCATATTTCGAGGGCCAATCGTCAAGACTTTGTACAGAGAAGTCCCGCGGATAAGGACTTCTACGTGTAAGGTTACGCGGCTCAGAGGAGGAGAAGTTCAACAACTTCTTACAGCACACACAGGATTCAGATGGTTGCCATTTGGACTCAAGTAAGTAAATGCGTGCGAAAGGTGTTTTCAAGAAGCTGATTTTGCTTGAACCCTTCAAGAACATCCTTAAACTTAATAATGCGATTTTTGCGGCTTTGAACCTTTTGATTGGACCGGGTTTGGTCGGCAATGCTTTTCTAATTTCATCAGAGGACATATCAGTCCATCTTTCAAGAGCAATCTGTGTGACACATTGAATCTGCTGAGTGACACGATTATTGGCAATGTCGTCTTTGCGCGCCCGTATTTGTTGAATCCAGGGCATGGGAGAGCCTTTCCTTTTTAAATCTCAGAATCGGCCAATTCTCAGATAAGGGGTTGCTCATAAGCATTTTTGCTTTAAGTCCTACCGCTTCACAAAAACCAGCAGTTGTGACACGAAGTACTTGCGGATTGATGTTAGAAGCCGTTCGAGCCTCAACACGAAGTCTTTGGATGTTGTTAGAAGCATCCAATAGATCCCAATCCGGAATGAAGAACAAGTGTTCGGGGAAGGCCGTCTCATTAGGAATGGCTTTAAGCCATTTGGCCTGCTCATCATTGGGGAAAGTCATGCCGTGCAGTTCAGGATTTTGCTGCTGTGTTTGAAACAGAAAAGAAGTGAGCACTCTTAATTTACAAGCAGCCATACCAATGAACTGGCATCGACCCAAGAAATCAGCCTCAACTCCACCATACCGCACAAACAGAGCCAGTGCTTGAGTCCAAGTGCGAATTTTGACTGCATCGTTACAGTTTTTGTTGGTCCATCTTGTCCAAAAAGACAAAATCAGCGCAAAAGCTTTGACGGAACTACCCTATTTGTTTCACTCAGTGCGTGTGCCAGGGGGATTCCATTGCAAAGGAAGGGCTTGTGAAAAGCACATTTCACTATTCCGTCTGTTTTGCAGCGGAAGAACATCCCTTGAAATGCAATTTTGCTGATTTTCCCCAGGCGCAAAGGGGGTTTTGAGCCCCTTTATAGTATAACCAGGCTGATGTCTCAAGAACAGTCGCCCACCTGCAGCTTCTCTTTGTCGTCTCGAGAAGCAGCAGCAACTGCCTCGCTCAGGAAAGCTTTCAGAAGACAATGGCAAGTTATTCTCCGGGCCTAGACACTGGAGTAGGGTTTCAGTGCACATGTTTGTAGAATTATGTGAGAACTATAAGGGCATATTACTGACTTTCCAAGCCTGTCTATAGTACTTCTCAGGCATAGGCTGACCTCTCCTCAACCTCCGAGTGTCATAGCAGGGGGGTGGAAGACCAAGCATCATGGGTGTGCTTCAACACAATCCGGGCTTCGGACTCGGCCAGCAGGTAGTTCCTCTTAACAAAACAGAGACATTTGATGAGGCTGATGCAGTTGTATTACTGTACAGAATCGTGAGCGAGCACCCTCTTCAAGCCGTCATGACGGAAGACAGCCCTTCAGAATGCTGGACATTGGCGTTTAGGTGTGGGGCGGCTTGTGGGGTTTGGTCCGACGACCTCACTGCACTGAACTGAATGCAACGTGCCGATACACCAATCCTCTCAAGGCTCATGCTCAAGGCTCATGCCCTAGAGTGTCGGCGAGGTAGCATCCGACGTAAAATAAGTTAGAACTACCATGCAGTGACGACAAGATACGACAAGCAAAGCACGGATTGAACAAGCGACTCTTCAACCGAAACATCACCACAAGAAAGAAAATCCTAGCGGTCTGTGTAGCAACGGTGGTACCGTGGCTGTTCTGCCATAGCTCTGTTTGCATCTTTGTTTATCCCCCTCCTCAAGAAATAACGCCAGAAAGACTCCGGCAGGCGAAATCCCAAACAGAGACTCGTGGGGCTGCTGAGGTCCCTGCACACCTTAGGCTTAACAACTTGAAGCACGAGGTTGAGGGCGTATTCGCTTCGGCTCCGGTACTTAGCTCAAAACTTTATGATTTTTACGCCCGGAGCGCTCCGAAAGCAAGACTGAAAAACTGATCGAATCTCGGTCCTTCTCCGGCAACCTCAGGGCACAGCGCACCTTCGCAGAACGAAGCAGGCTGTAAACCCTGCAGCTTCGGAGATACCCCGGGACCTCCCGGGACTTTCGGGACTTTCACAAGCCGAAGGCTCCCGCAACGAATGACTCAGAGCAGACAGACGTGGCAGTGAGAAGAGTTGCTAAACACCCTTCTAGTTCCTTGCTGTGGTTGAACCGATTCTAGATTGAAGGAAGATTCAGGACGAACTAGTCAGCAGAGTCTTCAGGATCCCCAACGTCAGGCCCGGGATGATTCGGAGGAGGCTTCGCGGTGTGCTACCGGTTGATGATAGCAATCCTGCATTACCCATAATAAGGAATATATGGGAATTATGGTATCTTTTTGTAATATAGGTAATGCAGGATTTATATCATCAACCGTACTCAGGGGCGTGGCATAAACGCCTGGGATGCAAGGATTCGGATTAAAGTTCCAGTGCTGAGTACCCGAATCAAACTGGGCATTTGGGCTTTCTTTCGGAGGACATGCCCGCCTCGTACTTCCGATGCCCATCCCGGTCCATGTATCTTTCCTCAGTGATTTGGGCAGCAACGATGACTTATACTTCTGCGGGCCTGTCGTCTGCCTATGCCTAGATCTCGTTGCCTAAAGTGTCCGTTCCCAAACTAGCAGCATCGCAGTGGAAAGTGCGATCTTGACGAAACTCCGAACTCCGACTTCCTGAGTAACCACCCCAAAGACAAAAACAAAAACATCGCCCCGTCGAAGCTCAGTAGAAACCCGCGTAGCTGACGATCAAAGCCAGCTTTTCCCTCTGAAGGTCGGAGGTTTCTCGTCAGGCTTTACTGTAGGGCTTCGGCATTTCTGACTGAAGCTCTGGACCACAGCGCTTGGGAAGACTTCTTAAACCAAGGCGCCACGGCCAAGGACAGCACCGGATCCACGTCTTGCACCCCATAACCTGCGGGGCTTCGGAGCTTGTTGTTGGCTTCGAGGGCCTATGATGAGGCCCTAGATGAACCCTTGGCGGAAATCAGCCAAATCCTTAAAAACCTGAAACCATAAAGCTCTAGCGTAAAGCTCTACTTAGAAAAGCAGCCGCGGGGCCAAATCTGGAGAGGTACATCCGGCTTTCCCAGTCGCTCTGCGTCGGAAGAGCACCGGACGGGCTTGTGCCGCCCTCCTCCAGGTACTCCACATACCTAAGACTCTCAAGGCTCTAAAGTTTGGAGCTGTCTTCAAGGCCTGGGCCTCCAGAGCCACGTGTTTAGCTGTTTTAGTTTAACTTACCAGGTGGCCCCCACGGGGGCTGTTTAACCTCTGGCTCCGAGAAGACACAAGGTGTTGAAAGGATCTTGCTTGGCCTTTGGCAAACGCCTCTACACATAAGAAGAATGCATCTGCAAATATCGCGGACTGCATTCGATATCGGGCGTTTATCTTGTACCGCAAACAGACCAGCACCCATTGAAGTTGAAAGCTTTGAACCTCAAGCTAAACATGAGCCTCCCGGTACGTGTCAAGCCCAATGCAGCGGGCGTCGTGTGCTAATGTAGGACAAGTTGACTTCTTGAGCTGCATGGCGCAACCATGCGTGACAGCAGCTTGCATCGTCCCCTCATAACTACCTGGACCCCGCTCTTTTGCATGTGAACCCCGGAATCCGAACTGCAACCCTGCAACCCTCAAACGAAAGACCATGATGCCCAGCGAATGTCAGAAAGCCTCATCTACGAACGGCAAGGCACCAACCCATGTCAGAGAAGTGGCTGGTTGATCTTGCTCTTCCGAGATCCAAAGTTTCCCATGGCGTGGAAATCATGAATTAACTGAACGAAGGTCTGGGGTGGAGTGGGAGCTCCAAACTCCAAACCGCAAGACTGAAAGTGGCCATGCAGTTGATTGTACAAGATAGTTACATATAAGATGTATTATATGCATACTGTATATATTTCATAGTATACAGTCTTTTCATTATCTTTATTATATTATATATACGGGTTGGTTTTGGATGGCGATGCAGCTCCTGATTCGTAACAGGGCTAGTGCCCAAGAAACCCGGAAGACATCACCCTACATGGAGGTTCATTGGTAGTTATAAAGTGGGTTACAAGTCCCCTGACATGGAGAATAACTATGGTTACCCTACTCCAAGTAATCTGGCACAAACCCCAGTGCATCTAAGTCTTGAGGTCTAAAGGTCCCCGGGCCCTTCGGGAAAAGCACAACCCAAGACCGGTGATGAAGGTATGATTGGATGCCCCAAACCTTGACCAAACCAACAATCTTGAAGCCCGGACTCAGAGGGCTTCTGTCCCTCGATCTCTGGTAGGTTGTCCTCTTATTTAACATCCCATGGTTAAGATGCGGTTTTGTGGGTCTGGGAGAAGGTCGTCCGGCTCAGCAGCGTTGAGTTGAAATCTCTGCTGCAGACGGCGCGGCGCACTGCCCCGAGGCAACGCAGAAACAAACCTGGCTCTTACCTCTTCAGACCTAACTCGAACCTGAAATCCTGAAATAAATTCAACATTGTTACTTGTGAATTTGAGATTCAAGCTCCTAGAGGAGCTAACGGTCGAACCCCTACCAGGACACCCCCCAAAGTGCCCTTAAGACATTAATATGCTTCTTGTCCATACCATAATTAGGCATGCACTTCGCAGTTCTAAGCTGGCGGGTACACTTAGGGTCTAATCAAAGGATAGTTGAGGGATCTGGTAGTTGAGCTTGTCCAGACAGTTGTATAACTCCCAGGCAACCAGTGTCCTCCAGAAAGCGAGTCGCCCGCGCACCGTACGCAAGCATGATCTCCTCTAGATGATTTTGATGCACCCGTGCTGCTTTAACAAACCCAAAAACCTAATCGTAAATGCCAGAAAAGATAGTTGTTGCATATTCGGAAGGCGTTCAGGTCCCAGCTTTACACAGGCACAACAGCCTGTTCCCTGGATGATGTTGACGGATTGACAAGATTGGTGCATCGTCCAAGCTGAAATTGTTGGAGATCTTCGGGGTCGGTTCAAGTTCTCGGCAGTTGATCTGTCTGATGTTCACCTATCACGCGATGCCCTCCAAACGAACTAATATCATTGATAACATGGATCAGTTTCACGAGGCTCCGAGTTCCATGCCTTCCCCAAGGACCATGCAAGAACCGAAACAGTGTGAACTCGGAGTGAGGCTTTTTGAAGCGAACTCAGCTTCCTGTCTTCTTCGGTCATCCGGCGGCAGGTGTGTAAATTGCGCATTCCAACTTCCACGCACCCCCAACCTTAAACCCAGAGTAACAGCTACCACGGGCTCGTCCTCGCAAGCAAGCGAAAGCTGATGTTGCTCGTGAGCAAGGCATGAGGCGCAAGGGATCCTAGATCTGATGGGAAAGCCGCCCTGCATCCCAGAAAAGAGAGAACCCTCCCTAACTGGGAAAACGCCCCCCTACCCTAACCTACCCTACCCTGTCCTACTCTACCCTATCCTAACCTACCCCCCGGTCCAGCTTGTCTGTTTTCTTCTCCAGGCAGATGGTGAGCTCATCTCGGATTGCAGAGCCCACGGCTAGAAGTACCCATGATTTGCCTTTGCCTTTTTGCCTTCGTTGTTTTCTGGTTTAGGGTGTGAGTTTAGAGTTCAGGGGTTTTGGGTTTAGGGTCGGCCCACCATGATCCAGTGCCGTGAAGGTATGCAGGAGTGCCGCCCGGGCTGCGGTCGAGCAGTGCGCAGGGCTCTTCGCAAGTTTTCGCATGGATACTCAACATGATCTTTGCAGATATGCATGTTAATGGTCCGTCAATGGTTTTAAAAGCATGAAGAACGTCGACATAGTTCTTAGACACGCCATTCCCAAGCACATTGGTCCAAACCCTAACCGCGAACGCGAGACACCCAGAAGTTTCAAGCTGCACATTGCACATCTTCGAAGACATGAACCGAGGAACTTCCCTGGACGTGGAGGAGCGTGAAGGAGTGGTAGGCGCCCCATCCCCGAGGGACGACTGACCAGTCCTTGATTTCAAGGGCTTCTAGCGTTCAGACTGTTGGCATATTACCTAAACTTGAAAGCGCACCGACCCCGCACCCTGAGAAATTCGATACTCCCACCGTCCCAGAACAATGCTTGCCCAAATGGCCTGCCGCACCTCCGTGTACTCGGTGATGTTGTGGAAAAGGTGATCCCTGAGGCACTGTGCTCAAGGTCGAGATTGCCACAGTCAACGTGAATGCAATGCACATACTCGTGCGGAATGTTATATGCTCCTATATTCTGCTCTATTATATCTTATATATAATGATAACCATGAAAGCCCTGAACACATACCAGCTCAGGGCTCTTCGCCACGCAGGGGCTTCGTTCGATGGCAATGAAACGGAAAAAGTGTTGCAGGAGTCTCACCTGGCGCTGCCAAACCTTCTGGTGCACACCAGCCATGACCGTGCAGATACAAGAACCATGGCAATCAAACAGCCGGAGCACGAGACGTGCTTGTCGGGAGGACTGGACAAGCGCAGAAGGGTGGTCTTCACCTGAGAGCCGAGACAGGTTCTGAGAGTCGAGTTTGTAGTTAGGGTTGATTTTGTCTGTGCTTTTTGGGTGTTCAGGGTTTGAGGTTTGGGAGTGTGGGCCGTGGGGCTTTCAGGGTTTAAGGTTTAGGGCTCAGGCTTCCAGCCTTGGGGTTTAGCTCAAAGGTATAGCCCCTGAAACCTTGGAGCAAAGCCTGAACTCTGAGCCCTAAACCCTGAAAGCCAGCACGCTACGATGGGGCCCTAGACCTGAAACATTATTTACAATGGGGTGCCTTGGTTCCTGAAAGGGGAGAATGCTTTAAATTAGTCAAACCCCCAGAAGAGTATCACCGAATCCTGGGGTCTGGGGGGATCTCCGACGGTCACTGCCTAAACCCTAAACCCTAAACCCAGAGCCCATGGAAAAGGTTGAGTCTAAGTCTATGTATTGTATGCAGAAACTCAGGCTGGGGCAGAGAGAAAGGGGGAGCGAGAGAGCGCCTCAACACTATACGCACACCTATGTTACGTGAGTCTGTGAAGTTTCCATTACATGTGTATATGGATATCTCTCTCTATATATATATATATATATACACATACACATGCACATAATGGTATATATATATACACAAATATGTGTATGTACATATATGGGTATATACAAAGGACAACAGAATATACACAAATCCAGCACGCGCATGTGGAACATAATGCTGCCCAAGCCGCCCAGATGCTGCCATCCTCCTTGTATTGGAAAAAACCTGGGCTGGCAGTTTACGGAGCTCCAGGCCTAAACTTAAACCGTGCCGCTAGAAGCCCCAGACCTCCAGCTCTAAACACTTTACAGCCTAAACTCCTGTCGTACCTGGAACCTGGTGATTCCTTATTAATCGAAGCAAGCAGCGAATATACTCGTCTTCTTCTCCCTTCTCGGAGACTTCCTGCGCTCAAGAGCTGAGCCCAGGTTGGGGAGTCAAGGCTGACGATTTGGAGCTGATCAAGATCTGCTGAGGGCCTTCGTCTCTGACTTTGCCTTCGAGGTGGCGGTTTAAGGTTTTGAGACTAGAGTTCAGGCTCTCGGTGGGCATGGCATTTGGGCCCTTGGGGTCGCGGGAATCTTTGAGGGCTGGGTTCAAGGCATGCGCAATCACAGGCTCATATTGTTGATAGCTGTTCGCCATTGTTGCTGCTCAACCTCGGATACAGTGTTGGTCTCATTATCACTGGTACGGCTGCCACTGTTCCGAACGCTACTGTTCTCACCGTGCATGGTACGAACACATCAATCGCAAGGAGCTCCAGAATGACCCGAAGGCCCTAAATGGAAGCCCTGATCCTAACACCCCTAAGCCCGGCTGACGCAGTGAAACCGACAACGAAGGGAATGATTGTGGCAACCCTTTCGAGCCAGCATCCTCTCAAACACGACCGAAGACACCTTCTCGTCCAGTATACTGATCACTAACATGCAGGCCCAGGCCAGAAGCCCTTCACCATTAGCAACTTAAGCCCACAAGACACCTCCACCGTGATGCACACGACCCAGTAGCCCCACCACGTGGCATTCCAGCGTGCAGGCATGAACCTGAAGCAAGACTTCATAGTGAAGACATCTCTGACCGATTGAAACCTTAGCTCCAAAATACTCATGTATACCCTGAACCCGACGTCGTACAAAGCCACACTGAGGCCTCCTTGAGACGCATATCTACCAGAGTCCCCACATCACAGTGCTGACGTTGAAGTCCCACACCAAGAAGAAAACTCTTCCAAATGCGCAGGGTGTCTCTCCCATCTCGCTGCAGAACATGGCTGCGACGGCAGCGCAGCCAGAGCGGCGGATCCGAACCGGTCTCGCTGCTACTTGGGGCTGGGGGCCTCTTTGCGGGTGTGGCTGCTAGATGGGGTACTGGTACTGGGCCTTGACCCAAAACATCCCCGCGAACCCTTGATCGCACTCTGGTGCCATCAATGCTTGAAGCTTCAGTGATTGGGCCTTCATCTGCATGCTTCTTGCGTGCTGGGCTAGCGTTGAACACGACGGCTAGTCTTGAGGTGCGGCTACCTCAGAAGCGCATGAGACTGGGATGCAAGAGTTACATATGTGTTCGGAGGGTGGGTTTGGCCTGGAACTCTTGTGACTGAGGGGTTCCCATGTTTGAGCCTCCAGCAGCAGGCGCATGCGTTCATGTTCAATGCATTGGCACTAAGCTTAATCCTCCTTGGTGCCTGAGGCTTCCGTCATAAACCTCAGGTCCTATCCCGCTGTGATCAGGGAACGGATAGCAACGCTTACAAGCTGCGATGCAAAGAAAGGCCGGCACCTCCTGTCAGCGGCCAGTACTCGTCCGGGCCAGTCTTGAGCACGACCTGACAGGGGAGGCTTGGAGCTTAGCTTCACCCATCTTCCGTCTACCTCACGAAGAATGGGGGTTTAGGGTTTAGGGTTTAGGGTTTAGGGGGGGGAAGGACTGTATAGGGTATTAATTAATTTGTTAAGATGCATGTCTGGGGTTTTGAGTTTGCACTGATTGTGTCCGGAAGCGCAGACCCCCCCACAGAATTCCCCCCACACCCTGGCTGACTCAAAGCACTTGCAGGCTATACCTTGGACAAAGCCCCTGTATCAAGCCAGAAAGCCTAAAACGCTCATCAACCCTAAACCCAAAACCACAAATCCCAACCCCCTGAGCCCTGAAACCCTAAAACCCCTAAAATCCTAAAGCCCTATAACCCTAAACCCTAAATCCTGAGCTCCCCAGGCGGCCACCCTGAAACCCTAAATCCTGGCCGAAAACCCTAAAATACAAACCCGAAACCCTTCACCACAAACCCAAAAACCCTAACCCCTCAACCCTTCAACCCCTGTACACCCCTATAAACCCCTATAAATCCTGAACCTCTCAGGAGGCCCGAAACCATCAGGGACTCTCAGGGAGCCTCGAAGCGTTGTCGGCTCTGACCCCCAGCGCCTTGGTGGGGCAAAGGGATGGCTTCCAAAGGATTCTTGGGAGGGTTCAGGGTTTGGGTTCCTTCAAAAGGGTAGTATAGGGGTTCCTTTAGGGGATCTATAGGGGTTCAGGGTTTAGGGTTTAGGGTTTCGGTTTGGGTTTAAGGGTATGGGTTTTGGGGTCTAGGGTTTGTTTAGGGGTGTTGGAGACCCGTTATGCTTTTTGGAGGCTTGTGCTCTGAGGTCTTAGGCATAAGCAAAGGTTCAGGGATGCGGCTTTGGTTTTACAAAGCTGCGTGTTCGCGACATGTTCGCAGCTGTGCCCTTAAAGTGGCCGAACAAAGATGTTGGATTTTCGGGGCTGCACCGCTAGAGTATCGCAGTGGAGGATTCAGTGCTTGGCCTAAACTCAAAAACCGCACTAACCTTCCCAAACAGCCTAAACGCCTATAGCTAACGTACCCCAAACCAACCAGGGGTGCCTTGCAGGTCCTTCAAACCTTAACCGCACACCAACATCCCCTGCCCACCAACACCGTCCGAGCGAGGTTCACACACACCCACATCCGCGCGACAGCCAGAACGGGACGCAAGGACCCAAACGCGCTCTTGTCCCTCATGGTGAGGCCCCGGCAGAGGAAGGACACGCGAACAGCACAATGCTGAGGAATGTCCGGCTTTGCCTCCTGCATCGAATATTGGTACATGTCGGGAACACCGGACCATTAGCAGTACGCGTTGTTTTTCGACTCTGTGGCTGCACTCCGTCGTGGCTGCGCTAGTGACGCAAGTGACTGTGCATGCCCGGAGTTTGTTTTGAGGCTTCTAGACATTGCCTCCCCGATTGATGAATGTTGCAGGGTCTCTGACGGGGAATTCTTACGGGCATTGAGAATGCTCCGGATAGTAGTAGTAGTAGTAGTAGTAGTAGTAGTAGTAGTAGTAGTAGTAGTAGTAGTAGTAGTAGTAGTAGTAGTAGTAGTAGTAGTAGTAGTAGTTTAGTAGTAGTAGTAGTAGTAGTAGTAGTAGTAGTAGTAGTAGTAGTAGTAGTAGTAGTAGTAGTAGTAGAGGAGTAGTAGTAGTAGTAGTAGTAGTAGTAGTAGTAGTAGTAGTAGTAGTAGTAGTAGTAGTAGTAGTAGTAGTAGTAGTAGTAGTAGTAGTAATTGTAGTAGTAGTAGTAGTAGTAGTAGTAGTAGTAGTAGTAGTAGTAGCAGTAGCAGTAGCAGTAGCAGTAGCAGTAGCAGTAGCAGTAGCAGTAGCCGTAGCGGTAGCAGTAGCAGTAGCAGTAGCAGTAGCAGTAGCAGTAGCAGTAGCAGTAGCAGTAGCAGTAGCAGTAGCAGTAGCAGTAGCAGTAGCAGTAGCAGTAGCAGCAGTAGTAGAAGTAGTAGTAGTAGTAGAAGTAGAAGTAGAAGTAGAAGTAGAAGTAGAAGTAGAAGTAGAAGTAGAAGTAGAAGTAGAAGTAGAAGTAAAAGTAGAAGTAGAAGTAGAAGTAGAAGTAGAAGTAGAAGCAGAAGCAGAAGCAGAAGCAGCAGTAGTAGTAGAAGTAGTAGAAGTAGAAGTAGAAGCAGAAGTAGAAGTAGAAGTAGAAGTAGAAGTCGAAGTAGAAGTAGAAGTAGAAGTAGAAGCAGTAGCTAGTTCAGCTAGTTCAGCTAGTTATGTTTATAAGTCTAAAGATATCAGGAACGGCCTGTCAGGGTTTAAATCAACCACCAGGAGGTCGTCATGCAGCATTTTTCTCGCCTGGATGATCCGCAGACTTGTTGCAAGACGCCCACAGCCCCGAAGCCTTGACTACATGTATTCACAGTCCCGTTATGATATAGATCGCACATCCTCAAAAACTTAAGCGAAACCGAACTAAACGTCACTGAACCCCAAATTCTCCAAACGTTCTGAAGCCTAGGCCCCCCAAAACCAAGACCTCTCGATATCTCAAAGGCCCAACCCCCAAAAAGGGCCTCAGACTGTACGCAAAGATCCCCGGAGTCCTTAAACAGCACCGAGAGCGGCTGCAGCTCGAGGGTGGAAGCCTGTCCGTGCCAACTTTCCAGGGCTTTTAGGATGGTTTAGGGTTTAGGGTTTATTGTCAAGGGGTTTAGAGTTAAGGTGTTTGAGGGCTCAAGGCTTTTAAGGTGCAGGTTTTGGGGCCTGGGGCTGTTTTGCTCTGGCTTACAACTGCTTCCAGAGTCAACAGGAGCGCCGACCCTGCCACGAAAGCCCGAAGTCGAAATCCTCCATGCCGAACGCTAGAAACCCCAACCTAGACCCTGAATGCCCAAATCGTCGAGCCAAACGAAAAGACGATAAAGCACACACCCCTAACCTCAACACCCCGAAACCATATCCTGTGGACCTGTGACGCCCCCCACATCTTCTGCATAAAAGTCCCCGCTTTCACGGGCGAGTGAGGCCCAGGCCTGGCCGAAAGCTGTTGGCCGCTCCCGTCGCTGGCCTCAGCGCCAGGCCCGGGAGTCAGCCCGGGAGGCCATGCAGGTCTGCAGCTTTGAGAAAGTGCAGAGTGTCTGCGGTGTGGGCAGCATTGAAAGCACATAGTGGTAGTAGGAGGTCACAGCTATCAATCGTCAGAGTTCGCGGGTTACGAGCTGGCACCAAAAGCTGCGAAGGTTCAGCCGTGCTTAGAAGGGAAAATGGTTGAACGGCTCGTGCCGTGCTAGTAGTGCCGATCTGTCGTTACCGGGCACTGTATTATAGGAGCCTTAATGATTGGAATAGGGTTCTGGGGCACGTTCTACTAAAGTTGTTATTGAGGAACCCCCAAGATAATAGTATAGGTAATTGTGAAGGCCCCTATAGTGCATACACTTCCAGAACGATCTGGGCTTTCACGAATCTCCAGGGCAGGCCACACTCCATCAGAAGCTGTGAAGAGCAAATGCAACCACGAGACATGTACGTCAGTCCAATAGCACCCTTCACACATCATTACTCTCCTAGCCAAACCTATCCTACCTAACCCAACCTACACAACATCCCCTCCCCCTCCACCCCATTCAACAAAAAAAAAAAAAGAAAACACACAGACTAACGGTTTCGAAGTGGAACGCCCCTAAGCCACAGAACCCTAAACCCTAAAACCCTAAACCCTTATAGATCCCTTAAAGGAACGCCTATAGTACCCTTTGAAGGAAAGGAACCCTAAACCCTCAGAACCCTGAAAGCTTCCAAAATCCCAGCTAAACCCTAAACCCTAAACTAAGCGAGGGGCCGAAACCGTCGAACGACAGGCCCCGAGCGCTCTGGCCGAGGGCCTAACAGCCCGAGCGCCCCTACGAAAAGAGCGGGACGCGGAGAGGGGAGGGTAAAGCCTCCCCGGTCTGACCTGCACAGGTCAACGGTGTAAAGCCCATGGCCGACCCCAACGGGAAGTCTTCGAAATGAGGGACCGCCGTATCGGGACCACCTCTAGCGTAGCTTAAGTTATAACCCCAAACCGTGGGCCATTTGCTCTGGACCCCCTCCTTTGGTTAGTCGCGCTTGTCCTTTTCGGAAAAGGACAACCAGCTCTAAAATCTAGATTTAATTAGAAGGTTTAGGATTTAGGGATTTAGGATTTGGGTTTTAGGATTTAGGATTTTGGATTTAGGGTTTAGATTTAGGATTTAGGATTTAGGATTTAGGTTTTAGGATTTAGGATTTAGGGTTTAGGATTTAGGATTTAGGGTTTCGGATTTAGCTTCCGGAAATTTGGATTTTTGCTGGTGATTTTCAATGACAAATTCTGTTCATAAAATGTGCCTTTTAATGAAAACCGGCTGCGAATCTCGAGGTCCCCTCCTTTCTTTTCGTGTGGCTGCTCTTAAGCTTCCGGATTTCAATATTTAGTCGCGCTTGTCCTTTTCGGAAAAGGAAACCAGCTCTAAAATCTAGATTTTCAACATTTAGTCGCGCTTGTCCTTTTCGGAAAAGGACAACCAGCTCTAAATCCTAGATTTTCAACATTTAGTCGCGCTTGTCCCTTTCGGAAAAGGACAACGAGCTCTTAAATGCCAGATTTTCTACATTTAGTCGCGCTTGTCCTTTTCGGAAAAGGACAACCAGCTCTAAAATCTAGATTTTCAACATTTAGTCGCGCTTGTCCTTTTCGGAAAAGGACAACCAGCTCTAAATCCTAGATTTTCAACATTTAGTCGCGCTTGTCCTTTTCGGAAAAGGACAACCAGCTCTAAATCCTAGATTTTCAACATTTAATCGCGCTTGTCCTTTTCGGAAAAGGACAACCAGTCGCGCTTGTCCTTTTCGGGAAACCAGCTCTCATCCTAGATTTTCACATTTAGTGTCCTTTTCGGAAAGGACACCAGCTCTAAATCCTAGATTTCCAACATTGGAAATTTGGATTTTTGCTGGTGATTTTCAAGTGACAAATTCTGTTCATAAAATGTGCTTTTTAGAGAAGGCCGGTTGCGAATCTCGAGGTCCCCTCCTTTTCTTTTCGTGTGGCTGCTCTTAAGCTTCCGGATTTCAATATTTAGTCGCGCTTGTCCTTTTCCGAAAAGGACAACCAGCTCTAAAATCTAGATTTAGGATTTAGGATTTAGGATTTAGGGTTTAGGATTTAGGATTTAGGATTTAGGGTTTAGGATTTAGGATTTAGGATTTAGGATTTAGGATCTAGGATTTAGGATTTAGGATTTAGCCTCCGGAAATTTGGATTTTTGCTGGTGATTTTCAAGTGCCAAATTCTGTTCATAAAATGTGCTTTTTAGAGAAGGCCGGTTGCGAATCTCGAGGTTCCCTCCTTTCTTTTCGTGTGGCTGCTCTTAAGCTTCCGGATTTCAATATTTAGTCGCGCTTGTCCTTTTCCGAAAAGGACAACCAGCTCTAAAATCTAGATTTAGGATTTAGGATTTAGGATTTAGGGTTTAGGATTTAGGATTTAAGATTTAGGATTTAGGATTTAGGGTTTAGGATTTAGGATTTAGGATTTAGGATTTAGCCTCCGGAAATTTGGATTTTTGCTGGTGATTTTCAAGTGACAAATTCTGTTCATAAAATGTGCCTTTTAGAGAAGGCCGGTTGCGAATCTCGAGGTCCCCTCCTGTCTTTTCGTGTGGCTGCTCTTAAGCTTCCGGATTTCAATATTTAGTCGCGCTTGTCCTTGTTGGAAAAGGACAACCAGCTCTAAAATCTAGATTTAAGATTTAGGATTTAGGGTTCAGGGTTTAGGATTTAGGATTTTAAGATTTAGGATTTGGTGTTTAGGATTTAGGGTTTAGGATTTAGGATTTAAGATTTAGGGTTTAGGATTTAAGGTTTAGGATTTAGGAACCAGCTCTAAAATCTAGATTTTCCAAAGCTGTCAAACGATAAAGTTAAAGGGCCGAGCCGGCCCTGCCATGCCGAAGGCCCGAAAAGGGCCGAGGCTACTCCCAGCCGTTGCCTAGGCCACAACTTCAACAACTGGAACGTTCATGGGGGCAAAAATATAAAAGCCCCCCTTGATAGGGGGGTTGGGGGGTAGAAACCCTAAACCCTAATAGAGTATAGTTTGGGTGGCCGGGGTGGGTTTACAAGCAACGCGAGCGCGCGGCCCGGGGTGCTTCACACCCGAGCGCGCGACTTCGCCTGCCACACCCTAAACCCTAAACCCTAAATCCTAAAACCCTAAACCCTAAACCCTAAACCCTGAACCCTAAACCCTAAACCCTAAACCCTAAACCCGAAATCCTCAAAGCCTCCAAGCCCGGCTTCGGCCTGTGAGCCGCTCCTCGCACGGCGCCTTCAGACACGCGAAGACCAGGCGGTGGTCCGACCTGACGAGAGAAACACACTGTGGGGGCTTTAGGCTTTAGGGTTTAGGCTTTAGGGTTTAGGGTTTAGGGATCTCCGAAAATTAGGGGTACCTTTAGAGGGATCATTTAGGGGGTCCTTAAAGGGGTTTAGGGTTTAGGGCTTAGGGTGGGGGCACCTTTAAAGGGATCCTATAAGGGTTCCTTAAAGGGGTTTAAAGGGATCCTATAAGGGTTCCTTAAAGGGATCTACAAGGGTTCTATAAAGGGTTTTAGGGCTTGGGAGTTTCCGAAAATTAGGGTGCCTTATCTGGGGTCTTTATAATATCCTACTATTTAGGGTACTGTATTGGGGACATACTGTAGGGGCTTAAATAACCACCTAATACCAACCCGAAGCGACTACTTGGAGGATCATGGGACTTAGTAAGTAAGGTTAGAAGTACCCTAATTGGGTTGTAAGTATAGTTACCCTAATTGAAACCTTAGTTACTAAGTCCCATGATCCTTTAAGTAGGGGCCTAAAGAACCACCTATACAAACCCCGAAGCCCTGTTTTGAATTTTGAAGGCCCCTAGTACCATGTACTATTTGGAGCTGTCAGATCAGAACCGAGGAATCCTGTAATCTAGGGTCCTTCATAATTAGAACAGGGTTCTGGTGCCCGTACTTATAATAAGGATGGCCCCTAATCTAGGGGCCTTAATAGTTACCTATACTATTTTGGGGGCCCTTATTATAGCTATAGTAGAACGGGCGGCCCAACCCTATTCTAATTATTAAGGCCCCTGTATTAGAGCCGATATCTTGTCCTTCAAGGTCATTTGAGAGGTTCAAAGCGTTATGGGGCTTGGGGGCTCTTATGTCAGCTTCCCTGCTCAAAAAAGGCGTGCTCTGACCTCAACAACTCCCCATCACAGCTTCTCGCCCAGCAACACTTAACATTTCCCCTGGGCAGTCCGACTGCTTGAGGCCGGCATGCATGTTGTACTGGCTCACGGACAGGCCCGGACTGCACAGCGTACGGGGATTCCGAGTGTTTTGCTTCCGATGCTTGAGGTCGGGGGTTTGGCAGTTAAGGTTGAGTATGTAGGGCTGGGCTTCTTGACAAGGGCTCTGAGGATGAGGGCTGGGGCGGCTTAGAGCGAGCATGCACGCAGCAACTTTACGACGTTACGAGGACATCCAAGAAGGTCTCTGGACCCGAGAAAAACGACTACATACTGGCACCATATGCATGTTCACGTCCATGCTGTCGGAGCGCTTACCTGGCTTTTTGGACCAGCATCTTGGAGGCTTTGTACGCTTCATGCCCTCTCTCTTACCGACACTGGACCAACACTAGAAGAACGAAAAGGCCCAAAAGCCTTCGATGCTGCTCTCTCAAACACCTACTGCCGTTGTCGAGAAATGCCCCCCCCCCCACCCCCTGTGTAGAAGAAGAGAAGCCTTTCACAACCCTACGAATGCCGGGCCTTGTCACGGAAACATCCCTCCAACCTAATATAAGGGCCTTCAGAATTGGAATAGGGTTTGGGGCCGATTCTACTATAGTTACAAGAAGGAAGCCCCAAAGTAGTATAGGTAACTATTGAGGCCCCTGTGTTAGTTGTCCCTTGTCGTGTGTACCACGGGCTGGGCCTTGTCTTCGACCTGAAAAGGATGCGATCGGTCCACGCCTCAGGAAGGGCCCCATCTGGTTCCGGTAGCGACGATAACTCATGATGATGAAAATAACTGGGGATAGCAAGTTGGTGATGAAGTTTGCAATGCTGGTGACAACGAGCCTAGAGCCAGTACCACTAGCACGATTTGTTCACGGCGATTGCTGCTGGTGGTGCGGCTGCTTCTGCTGCTGCCGCCTGTACTGCTCCTATTGCTGCTACTGCTACTACAGTTACTCCTACTGCTCTCTTCACCTTCGTATCATCATCACAATCGTCGTCACCAGTGTGTTCAGGTGTTTAGGTTTAGCTTCCAGGGTTCAGGGTGTGTAATTAGGGTCGTAGTTTTGGGTTGAGGGCACAGTGCAGGATGCATGTGTTTTGGTTTATAGGAGTAGGCGACAGAGCTCGGGTGACGATTGGAGTTTGGACATACGCACTTTTGCGCGATCTCGATCGGATGACTCACATCGCGTGTGAAACGACCTGCTTCTGCCTTCTATGGGGTATGAAATATGGGACTCTTTGCTGAAGGATGTAGGCTTAAATGTCTATGGACCTTCACGTCAACAATGACCGGGTCCTATGGTCATGCAAGACCGTAGTGGGCGCTTGTTGCCTCCGTGAGCTTAAAGAGTTGAGACCTGAGAGGCTGGGGTGGTGGAGTTTCTGTCTGCATGGCTATCATTGACGCCGGCTCGCCCAGCACTCACGGGATGGCCTCCGCTGCCAGAAGGACTGTGATAATCGCCGGGCCCCAAGCCCTACGTGTGGAGTCTTGTGATCCCAAGTCCCTAGAGATGGGGCTAGGCACCAAATTCTACAGAATCTCCCTGCACCCCGCATTCCTGGCAAAAGCTCTCTGCCGTGACGAAAAACACGCTGTAAAGCTCATGTTCCCACAGTTTTGCAGATCAACTTGTGCGGTTTGTTCGTTTACATCTCTATATTATTTCTGCAAACACGATGACCTCGATCAGATTTTCAAGATTTGTCACCCTCTCGACGCCAATAATCCTCGTTCGGACCTCGGTCCTTGGATGAATGACCAGAAAAGCCCCGAAGCCAGAAAATGCATCCGCAAACTGACGCAACAGCTCAGCCCTTATTGCCTTAGGCGGCGGGGGCCGGGGAAGGAGCTGCAGCAGACGCGGGCGCAGGGCCTGGAGGCACGGAATAGAGTTTCGGGTTCGGGTTGCAAGTTTGCAAGTTTTAGATTACTGCTGCTGCCTTATAAACTTCCAAACAAAGGCCAGCCTGGGCATCCCGTAATTACCAAGCAGACCGACGGAAGCCCTGCAAATAAATCCGGCACCTCTGACCGGAGGCATGTTCCAAGCTCAGCCTCTAAGTATTCCCTGACCAGCATAGAAGCACTGCGCCGTGAAACCGTCGCATTTGCGCGCTCGAAGTGAGCCCTCGAAGTAAACCCTCAACAATCCATCGAACAAGCCCTTGAACTGAACCCGCTTATCAGCCTCAAGGGTAAGAATTTGGAGGGGAGGCCTGACCTCCCAAAGAAACCACCGGACCTGACGAAGCCCTTGGCCGTAAACTACAAATCACCCACCCAGAACCCCAAGCCTTAAGCCCCACATCCCGGCCCTATCTGCCTGGCCCGGCACCCGGCAGCACCCTGGGACCTCCCGTGGACCAATGGCCCCAACCTCCGACAGCAGGGAGGCTCCAGACATGCCACTTCACGAAGACAAGCACTTCACAAGCACTAGTGGGAGCAAGAGGGGCTTCAAAAGCTTTAGCCTCCAACCCATGCACCATCGCAGTGATCAAGCCCTCCTCGCCAGCTTGCTGTCGCCGTGTTCTCAGCACCGGGCGCTCGAAGTAGTCGTGGGCGAAGAGGCGGTGGTAGCCCATCCAAACCTGCAGGTGCTTCGGTGCGTACAGCATTCATTCATGCCACGTCTGAGACGTTGGAAAACTCCGGTTCAGAGGCCTTGGGGCACTACGTCAGTCTTGCAAGGATCCGACATCCCAAACTACTCCAAAAGACCCGAGACGAGCTGAAGAGGACTCTGTACAGCTCCCCTCGGGCTCAGCCGCTCAGCCTCCTTCGGCATGCCAGCGGGGCCTCGTCGGACCGTGTGGGACTGCAACGCTTGGCTTTGACGCTTCAACTTCCGGCGCCTTCCATGGCCTTTCCTTTGAAGGACGGGACTTACCTAAACCCCCAAAAGCAGTTAAATAAGGGCCCAAAACCCTATAAGGGCTATCATTCTACATACTTTTGGGGTCCAGGTAACAGGATTAATTAATTGTTTTGGGGTTTGGTTGGTGCAGTTCGTGTGCATTTTCCCGGCCCCTCTCGTTCTCAAGCCCGCCTGGTGCCGGTGCTGGCGCAGGCGCTGGTGCGGGCATCGGCGCTGCAAGTGGTGCAGGCGCAGCTGGGCCTCAACGCAGGTGAGGTTTGTATAGGTTTGTTGCAAGGGTCATTGCATTTCGTGACATCGTGAGGCTGGACTTCTCATCGCGGTTTCAGGATGAACTTGGAGAACTGTGATAGAAGAATGATTACATGGGCGACGGAGTCTCAAGATCTGCTAATCAATCTGTTACGCGTACACTCACCCTGGTCACTAGATCACTATATTACTATATAGCACATCCTTTCCGAAGCCCACCTGGTGCTGGACCTGGCACAGGACCCGGCGCAGGACCCGGCACAGGACCTGGCGCAGGACCTGGCGCCGGACCTGGTGTAGGACCTGGTGCAGGACCTGGCGCAGGTGCTGGCGCAGGTCCTGGCGCAGGTGCAGCCAGCACTTGCGCAGGTGCTGGCGCTGGTGCTGGCGCAGGCTTTGCTGGCGCTGGGCCTCAATGCAGGTGGTAGGGTTTGTCGGGGTGCTGCGTTTGGTCCGTGAGGTCTTCTCTTCGCAAGTTCAGGATGAACTTGGGACAAGATGACAGAAGAATACATGGGCAGAAGAGTTTCAAGATCTGCTACATGTAGATTCACACTGGGTCCATCCTTTCGAAAGCCCACCTGGTGCTGGACCTGGCACAGGACCTGGCGCAGGACCTGGCGCAGGTGCTGGCGCAGGCTTTGCTGGCGCTGGCGCCGGCACTGGAGGTGCTGCAGCAGGTGCAGGCGATCCCCCCTGCGGCCGTGTGCGGGAATGAAGCTTTTTGCACGAGGAAGTTGGAATGGCTTGCTGTGGAAAAGGGTTTCAGGACATGTGAGCTTGAGTCTCCATATCTTCCGAGGCTTCGATGTTTCGACTTAGTATCTACCCATCCTCTACTTTTCGTGGCGACGGCGAATTAGATTCAAGCGATTTTACCATGTGTGTTTCTACCGAACCTACAAAATCCTGGAGAACGTCCGGTACCCCAACTTCCCAAAATGCACCCGCCCCTTAAGGTCCCCCCCTCACCCCCCACATCCGGCCACGTACTGCTGCTCCTGCTCCTGCTCCTGCTGCTGCAGCTGCGCTGCTGCTGGTGCTGGTGCTGTAGTTGTAATCGCAGTCGCAGTCGCAGCAGCGCACCAGCACCAGCACCAGCAGCGACTGCGACTGCGACCACTTTGATTTTTACCGTGGATTATTTGGGTCATAGGTTCTCAGAAGCACAGGCAAGCATGGCATTCATAACATTGAACAGCAAAAGACGACCCGGTGTACCACCTGAGAAATAGCAGGAAACCAAGCTAGAGTAAGACTACTGTAAAAGATTGCGGTGGACGATATACATATATATATATATATATATAGATGGATTTTCATTTATTGTTATAAGCTCTCTATATAATTATACATAACAGATACATGCATATAGTTGCATATGTATATATATAACCTATATATATATATATATATATATATATATATATATATATATATGCAGTCTTAAGAAGTGTGTCATATAGTATTACGCGTAGCGGTCAAACTAAGATGACGGAGTGGGGACTTGGGCCGAACCACTGGACTTTGTAACATGACTCAAAATACGCGGTTCAGCTGACTGCATTCCAATCTGGGATTCTAGGGGCGTAGGGTGCTCCGGCGGATGTGCCTGGACACCTCAAGCTCCAGATCTCAACAGTCCAAATGCCCAAGTTTGCTCCCAGCGATCCTCCACAGCCAAGGGAGACAGGGCAGTGTTGTCAAGCCTGCGGCACGACACTAAAGAGGAGACTTCGAGCTTCTCAGTCGTTAATGTGGGGCTCAGTCATGAGCTTCATGACTGAGCTTCAACAATCCTCGGCCAAGACTTGCACAGAGGCGGCGAAATTCGTCGAGGATTGGCCCTGTGCTGTGGGTCGTACAAGTCGTGTCTATCTCCGGATGTGTCGTTGTCGCTGATGGCGTATAACTAGGGCCGACATCGCAAGGTCTTCCGGAATGAGGAGAGGACGCTCGTTGCACCTACTTTGTCTCGGCAAGAAGAACTTGATTGATTGGGAGGCGAACGGCGTGCGACCCTCCTCGCAATTCCTCAATTTCATCTTGGTCGGGCTCATTCCTGCTCACAAGTCGACCTTCGAATGAAGTCCGGCGGCTCCAAGACCGCACCCCCTGAAAGCCTCGTCTCCTGAATGCCTCGACCCCAAAAAGCTCCTTCAAACTCTCAGCTCTAAGCCCCCTTGAGGCAGGCGTGTGCCTGATCAGCGCAGGACGGAGCCTCCTTCACGAAACGGTGGCGGTTCGCTTCGGGCTCGGGAAATTCGAAGGGCTAACCGGAAATCGAGGTCAACTTCGAGGGCCAGTTGAGAAAATCAGGTTGCCATGCTTAACTTCTATAAGAGTCTTTGCAACTCTAAGACCTCACTCCTGGAAACCTCAACCCTTCGCTCATGTTACAACACTCATGCTGTTCGTGATGACAACATGCACGAGAGAGACACTGCCCTAAGACTCTGAACCGCCCGCGAGTGCCTCACAGACTCCTCGGCCTTCGCGCGGCCGGCCGTCGAATCCTGGACACACTGAACAAAAAAGAAGTCCTGGTATGTACCGGCAGCACTTCATGCAACACAGTTCTGCATCCACATTTTCCTCTGTATGTATATACATATATATATATATATGTATGCAAACAATTACACATATTATAAATATCTAACACTAACAGAAGTAGAACTGTCAACTTCCTTTATACCTGATCATGCTCAACATGCTGGTGGTCCCAGCTCTAGAGCACGATTGAGGCTAGCGAGCACCGTAGAAACGGTGGGGCGGGGTATCCCCGTAATTTGGAGTTGCGGACTCGCGGCAAAAAGCCAATGAAGCACTACATCATACGGAAGACACGTTTGCGCCGAGCGTAAAGAGGACGATTCACAAAAGTATCACGTCGACTTCCAGGCAAAGGCTTCGCAAAACTCGGGTTTCGGCCTCATAGCCCGTGGCCAGCACGCCTGCATGGCTTCAGATGATTTGAAACTTTTTCCTATTGTTGCTGCTACTAGAACCCCGTAGCGAAACTACATCTTTATGGGGTTGAGGAATATGAGACGGGGAGTTTGGAAATTAGTGTTACAAATATGAAAGGTGTGGCACGTTTTGGGTTGGGCTGTGCTTGGTTCACACTCTGCGCTCACCTCATCCCAAAGCTTTCCAGCCCCCGAGCTTCCAAATCGGCTTGAGACTGTTCTTCTCAACTAATGTGATGCCTACAGACAACATGCGCTACTAATCGCTTCAATTGTTGGTATGTGCTTGAAGCCTTACGGGGTAGGGGCTCAAGACAGAAGAACAAGCTTGACCAAACTAGTCAATTGCCTAACACTCGCGCTGCTTGACCAAACTTCGGGCCTGAGATCTGCCTGGGGACTAAACTCCCCTGTGTACACCTGTGTACATGCAGGGCTCCATGCCATCGTTTACTACATAACATACACGTCAATGCAATATTCAACCAATGCCAGTACAAACAAAATTTGACCCGGCGCAGCGCAGCAACAGGCCGACTGGCAGCACGGTCCCCCGGATGTGCTTTCTCCAAAAGTAGTCGGACTGTGTTGCGGCAAGGTACTGCAGCCTGATTCCTGCACCTAGAGCGTTGTCACGTCTTCGGTCCACATATAAAGTCCCCCAAAACCACACGAAACCCAGCAAAACTATACAAGCCCCATTAAACCTTCATCGCTCGGGAAGGAGCTCGCATTCAGATCCCCAGGTGCTGCGACTTGGCCACGCACTCTGGAAACGCAGGTGCAGCTTCCTCCGTACGGTCACGGACTTGAGAAGAAAATTACGAACAGTGCTTGTGCTTAACATTAACCAAACTGCACTTTCTATGCTGGGTTGCTTACCTCCCTTTGCACCATGACCATGCATTTAAGGATGGCCCGCACTAGAGCCCAAGACGACAGGTGTGCTCGAGGAGGTGGATTCAAGTTCACCCACGATGAGCTCAACTCCTTCGTCAGCAACCCCTACCGTGCACCCTACAAAAACTCTCCCTGCCACCTCACGACATGGTCTGGATGGTCGCAGTCGTGGTTGAGCTGGATTCTCGACGACGACGAAGCTGGAACACGTAGCCGTTGTAGGTCTTCATCTCGGGAAGCTGATGTTGCCTTGCATACTTGGCCATTGCTCGAAAGACCTCCCTTCGTGCTGCTTTCACGTCGGCCAAGAAACCTTGCTTGCACAGGTGCTGCCGGATGTAGCCATCTTTCGGGGCAGGCAACCACTGTCCGTCTGTCGAGTGCGAAAGAAAGGCGTATCGGAGCTTATCCTCCAGCTCTGCGGCTGTGTCTGTTGGGGAGGGAAGAGCATCCAACGGCTTTCGCAGGTTATACTTATTTTTCGAGGCATTCACAAACATAAGCATGGCCTCCTGCAGGTCTGTGTTCAAGTCGTCGTCCATGTACCCTAGCCTTCTTAAAGCCTCGCCTACCAGATTCGCGGAATCTTTCAGCAGGAATGGGCCACCACCCATGAAGAGAGCCTTGGAGATGCCTGTGCCAAACTTGACGGTCTGAGTCTTATTCAGCCTTGCTCCATGTGTGGATTTGGGAAGGAAAAATGCCAGGTTGTTGACGTAACGCCGCCACTTTCTGTTACCATGGTTTTGCATTTGCTGGCAGACCTGTTTGATGCCAATCTGCAGAGGAAACACGGTGATGGAACCCAACTCGTTTGTGCACCAGAATTTACCCAGTTGCACATGCCCACTGCCATCTGAACGTAAGATTGCACGGACTTTTGGGAAGATGGATACGCGGGGCTTCACTTCTTGGACCTGCACCCCTGCACTCTGGTAGCGCTCGATAACTATACGTTTTTTCGATGGTACAAAGACAATTATCGGCCTGCCACGGTCCATTGCTTGCTGAATCGCATCTATGAAATCGTAGTCGGACGTGAGGAGAGCCAAACTTTGGGCGTCGTTGCAAGTATTCAAAGTACATTTTATCACACCATCGGTGGCTTCTCCAACTCTGCTCGAGTTGGGGTCGACGGGGCGAAAGGTCACCGTAGGACGTTGGAGCAATTGCATCCAGTTCTTTTGTTTGTCGCGACTAGGTGGTGCGAAAACCGTTGTGTGTACCCTTGTGCCAGTCTGCTCCAGCTGCTTGATGGCATCCTCGACATCTTCAACACTATGGGCATCTGCATCCACAAGCAGCTTGGTGGCTCCCACGGCAGGACTCGGTGATGCGTCCGATTTGCACCTGCAACGTTTGCCGCGACAATTGCCAAATACGGATGCCAGGACCTCAGCCACAAAAGAAGAGAGCCTTCTGCCATTGAAAGTTTCGATGGGGATACAATGATGCAGTTAGTTTCTCAAGTCACTAAAACTGCTGATGCATACCCATCCAGGAACTACCCACGAGGCTGCAGAGCTGCAGAGGATGGACGATCCAGCTCGTGGACGGCCCGGAGCTTGCCACTTCCCGCGACATTGACCCCATGCCTGCGAAGTGCATGAGTCAAACACGCGCATTCGCCTCTGCACAGGCGGCTGCCAATCCAACATGTTCGCGGCGTTCATGCGAAATGGTGCAGGCCAGACTGGACCCGTCAGTCGTACACTTGTTACTTCAACACGCTGCTGTGCCAGACAGAAGAACCTCATCTAAAGTCAATTCTACAGATTTGCGTGTTGTCCTAGCGATTGCGAGATTCACATCGTGATCTTGAGCCACGACCGTTTAAGTAGAGGCGAACGCGCCAACAGCGCGGACTGTGACGCCTGAGAATGCCAACTTAGATCCCAGCACGATCCAGCAGGGTCTGAAGTCGAATGAACAGCAGCTACACAAGCCACCCAGAATTGAACCCTAAACCCTAAACCCTAAACCCTCAACCCTAAATGCAAGTAAGAGCACTCAAAACATGAGCGAATCTCCGGCCTGAACAGGCGCATGCAAGCAGCCACAGGCTCCACTGCATTTCGGGGGAGCCGAGGAAGGCCCGGGGCCCTCCCTGACCCTAGGACAGGGCCTCAAGGGCGGCTTGGGCCCAGCTGCGGGCAAGACGTCCAGAATAAGCCGCCAACATCCGAAAATGTATAGAATGTGTGATTTGGGCAAGGATGATCAGAACTTTCATGTGTGGCCCTACTAGTCTGGTGACAAACTGCTGAACGCAAAACGTGTCTTGGCCGCCGGACGGGCACATGCTTCTGCGATCGAATGTCGTAGGCATCGCGGTCGGGATGCCACTTGTAGGACGGCAGAAAGCATATTCGATGCTCCTTGCGATCAGCTTTGCCAGTTGTACATTGTCAAGAGGCAGGGGGATGGATTGAAAAGACAATTGCCGTTCTTGGGCGACAGACAGTGATGACTAGCAGAACAGATCAAGCCGACTGGTTTGCCACCCGAAAACACAGGGTTTCGCTAACCTCGTGGAACCACATACACGAAGTCGCCATCCCACCAAAACACAACAAGTACATCTCGGAACAAGTGGACACCAGAGCTCGACTGCACCCTCCTGAAGGCATTCCGAAAACAAGCCTCATGACACGACCAAAGACCGGAAGCTCGAAACTGACGGAATCTACCGACAACCTCATCAACCCGAAGACAGAGAGTTGACGCAGACCCCCGGCCTCGAAGTCGTGAAAAGCCATTCCATCCCGGCGCATGAGGTTCAGCCTCGAAGGGTTAGAATTAGCTGCAGGCGGGTCAATAGATCGGGTTCAGGTAAGTTCACCACGATTCGGGCTTGCAGGGGTGGAGGTGGCACGGAAGCTTGTAGCAAAGATTTGACGGTGGTGCTTCAACCACAGACATGTGGGGCTATGTAAATTCCCGGATGCTCGGCAAGTCGCGGGGTCTGGGCATCTGCATTAGAGATCAAAAATTTCGGCATGGGCTTCGTGTGGAAAGGCAGCCTTTTCAGAATTTGTTACCTCAGCACCGTCATCTCTGTCTGACTCGGCCGGTGCTCCGCGCAAGGTCAGCAAGTTATGGATGTGGTCTTGGAGTTGGGCATTCTCATTCTGTGCCTTGAGCAGGGCATGCTCACGCTTGCGTCTCGCAAGCTCTTCAGTCAATGCATCAGCCTTCGGCAGTTGGCCGAGTTCTCTCGCTCGTCTTTCGCGCGTCTGCAAGTTCTTGATTTCGGCGGCCCTGTTTCTGCCATACTGATCCAGCCTCCTTCCAAATTGCTGATTGCCGGCTAGAACAGCCATGGATGCATGCACCTGTACCGAGCTCGATGGCGTGAGCTCCAAAGCAAGCTCGGCTTGCTCTGTTTTTCGTGTCATGCCGCATTCCAGCATTCTCGCCATGATTTGCTTGCAAGCTGATGTTTTAGTGACTCGCAAACTGCACATCTGTCGAGTCGAATGCTTATAAAGTGATGCATCAATCCCCATCTCACATGACAGGAACCTCTGCAAACACTGGAGCACTGTCACATGCTTCTGGGATATGTCCAACCAAATCCCTCCCAGTGCGTGCGTACAAATGCATCCTTCCGCATCGAAGAAGCCGGTGAAATATTCCCAGCTAGGGATGCTGGATAACGCAGAATCGTATTGCTTCAAGGACCTGAGTTCCTTCGCCAAACAATCCATGTCAGCTGGTTGCTGTGGCCACTCGCTGGCTATCTGAAGCTGTTTTCTTTTGACAATACTGTTTGGGCATAGCAGGCGTGCAGCAGATCGCGCTGCATGCCCGGTCAGAGACCACTGTAAGCATGGCTTAACAAGGCCAAGCCCATCACTCTTTCGATAGATGTTGCCACCAAAAGCTGCTCCAAACTCCATGAGGGTTTGAGCTCCATCGCATGACTGGCCGATTGTCAGCCTGCATGAGCCATAATTGCGATAGACAGACCCATCACCGTCAAAGAAGCCAGACAAATAGGCGAGTTGACGCGGAGTGGGCTTGGGCAAATCGGCGATGCCAAGCTTGTCTCTGCTGCGCCAAGGCAACGGAAACCTCTGTCCGTATGCTTGAAAGTGCGTTAAGCGAGGCCAACGGAGAGATTTAAGATTTGATCGCAGCTGTCTGTTCTTCTCCAAGATAAGTTCAAGCGAATCTTCGTGCGAAGCTGCATCATGATCCCGAGTGCTTTTTGAAATGTCACCTGAACTCGACCTTGCAATGCACACCAAACGTAATGAAGAGATAGGCCAGGTCCACCTCAAGCTGCAGATGTTCGCCGTTCTTGGAAACATCCTCTGCTGGAGCAGTTTGTCGAAGGGCGCTGCATGACATCAACCATCATCAACCTTTAGCCTTCAAGCCCTCACCCTGCAGGTGTTGAGGTTGCAGATTGATGCACGAAGGCTGTGGCGATGCTAGGTGGCAGAGTGTCCCGCGATTGATGTTTGCCGTTTGGTCTCAGAGCTCTGGGTTCGGCGGTTTTTTGCTTGGACGATGTGGGATTGAAGGCAAGCTGCCGTGACAACAGAGACCATAGAACACAGCACTTGTACTGCTGCCACTTTCCCTCTACACCCTCAAGAATGTGGAGTTCAAGCTCAGGATCCCATACTCTTGCTGGGTACCGCTGTCCATCTGTTCAGGATCCCTGCGCAAGCGGAGACAATAGAAGCTGTTCTGTAAAGGCAACAATTCCAGCGATAGTACTGTGGCAACGAATCCCGCCAGGCTCGAAGAACTTCTTTTACCACTTCGGAGAACCCAGTGATGAAACTGCAGCTGGGCAGCTGGTCCAACGCCAGGAGCTCTCCATAGCGCTTGTCCAGGATGTTCTGCCGGGCCTTTGCAAGCCAGGTGGACAAAAACTCTCCTCGCAACTGAACCGAAGGGAATGTCATCGTCCAACTGCTCCAGTCCGATTATTGGTCCAGCTCTGACTCTTCCTTCAATCCCCGCAGCCCATGAAACTTGCAAATACCACATCGTGACATGTAAAGACCTGAACCTGACATTCGACAAAGTCAGATCGAGCACTACCAATTTCTGATGTACTCTGAGCCTGAACCCTCAACAGCCTGCACCAAGAAGGAAATCCCAACCTCAACAGCCTGTGTACGTCCAGAAAGCCCCAAAACCAACAGAAAGTGAAAAGCAAGGCCTGGAGGAGCGGCATGCCGCCCAGCTTGCCAGGCCAATGAAGCCTGGCGCTTACAAGGGTTCTGTGGTGCGGATGCGTTCTAGCCTCCGATCCTCCGCCCAGGAGTTAAGTTTTCCGGGAGGCTGGGGATACTATGCGAGGCAACTCGTTTCCGACAGAGACTCAGTCCACCAAGGAAGGGGAGCTGGACCCGACAGTAGGCCCTACTCCCAACCCGACAAGATTGAACCCGGAGAACGAACACGAAACTTGTACAATATAAAGCCACAGAGCTCTGGACCCGACGCTCTGAGATTGTTGACATCTGCTCGCGTTGCGTTTATTTTCAGCTCTGGCCCACCTTGAGTTCGTGTCGCCGACCCACACGACATGATCGTGGTCCTTGGACAGAGGAATGGACTCAGACCTAAACCAAGTTTTGATCAGAAGTTGAAGCTCCAAAAGATTCTCGTTGGTATCCTAACTGCACTCGGTCCAGAAACAACCCTCACCCACCTGTCCTCCTGAACCTGCACCCACACAGAAAAAGCAGTGCTCTACATCTCCGTAGCCTTGAGATCTCTGGGGCGTGAGCTTCACCTCCCCGAAACCCACCAAAATCACCAGAACAGAGGAGACACATTAACAACAGACCAAGTACAATGAGCACACTCAGCAGCAGCAGCAGCAGCAGCAGCAGCAGCACCACAATCACCAGCAGCAGTAGCAGCAGCACCACGACCAATGGCCAAGAAGACGAACAACGATGTATATATCAGGCACGATCATGGCAATCAGTGCATATGAGAACGGCATGGGGCCACTTCGCATCTCTCAAGTAAAGCTTTCCTCTTCATCCAAATCCTTATTGAGTCAGACGTCTTTCTTCAAGAACGACTTTCGTGACCTCTGTAGATCAAGCTGGGTCCTAACCACGGCTCTGCCCCAGACCTTTAGGCGCCGGGCCAGGATCCGGAGCCCAGCAGCCTGGCCCATGCGCGCAGACCTCGGTCGGGTGTGGACATGTCTGGGCTGGGGAAGGTTGACAGCCGCAGGGTGAAGATTTTTTAAGCTTTCAGACTTTGGGACGTAAGAAACTTCAAACCGACCGTCTTGCTTCATATATGACATGAGATGATCCGCTATTTCATCTGGCCACAAACGGACTGGCCTCACGAATTCAGGGCACAGGGCCCAGGAGAGTCCGTTTACGAGCCTTGCAAGAAACTTGAGCAGAGGGCCTCACCTTTTCTGCAAGACAGGGCACACGCCGAAGTCAATTCCTAGGCTCGGTGTGAGATGTTAAACTAAATAGACAAGTTATTCCATATGATGCTCTGCCTGAGACATCATAACGGAGTCTAAAAGAGCGGGGGGCAGCCCGAAATCCGAAGCATGAGCCAAAAGCACCCTCAGTAATGAACCCAACCGCAAATCTCGAACCGTCAGCCCGGTAGCCTAGACGCTGTCCCTTAGACTCCAACCCTAAGCCCGTTTAAAGCCTGCAATCCCAGACCGTCCCAAACAGACAAAATCGCTGAGCTTAGGGCGTCGGGCTGCCCGGGCCGGACTCAAAGCTGGTTGTGGACCTCCATGTAAGCCAATCAAAGGTGTTGTTAAAGTCTACCCACATCACGCTTGCGCAATGGAGTACGTGATGGATTAGCAGATTAGCAGATTAGCCCGACCAAAACTTGTACGCAGGAATGTGGAGGGGTTTCAGGTCGAGCCTGCGGTGTTGAAGCCTCGAGTGTATAAGAAAGAACATAGGCGAGGAAAGGCCGCGCCATGATGGCTGGTCGACAAAGCCTCAGCCCTCGTGCTCAGGCTGCTGCAAAGCTTTGCAAGGGCAAAAGCAACCTTCACCTCTAGAATACATGCGATGGTGGCAACTTTCGCATTGCGTTCTGATGCAGGCAGCCAGAGGCCAAAAGCAACTGCCACGCCACGTATAGTGATGAAGTCGTGAAGCCCCGAAACCACCTCCAAAGCGCCCTTGAAACCTCGTACGATCAAGCCAAACCTTACAGCCTCCAATCAACCTCGGTTCGCCTGGTTGGATCCCCGTGATCGTCTGCCGGCTCCTGGCTGCCAATCTTCGGCTTAGGGTTTTGGGGTTGAGGCGTTGAGTCGAGCTGATATGAGCAGAATTCAAAAACCTGCGCAGCCCAAATGCTCTGGAAAGGCCTCAACTCCCGAGGCGATGGAGGCGAAAGCTAAGCCGCCAACAAAAGAAGAGTCAGAGGTAGAGTCGCATTTCTGACCGGAGCAGAAATTGCCGAGAGACTTCCTTGTTTACAGACGGGCGATACCAAGAGTAAGGGCATCGATTGAACTGCAAGAACTTTCAACCCCGGAAATCCTTGATGAGCCCTTAAATTCAATATTCTATCTGAAAAACAACCCTGCTGCATCAAACCTGAAGCCCTGAGAAGGCCCAAACAAAGCTGAAGCCCTGAATATTGGCCAAGAACATCTCAACCCTACCTTCTTCCCAAAACCCGCAGACTCCTGAAGAATCCAAGACCACAAGAGCAAGTCCCCTCTTTCGACTTCGAAATTCACCAAGAGAGTCTGGAAGCCTCAAAAATCTGCGGCGCTGATGCCCACTCCCTCGACTGGCTAACGATGAAGGGGTCCAGGGATTAAGCAAAGGAAAGCAGCTTGTCTTGTCCAATTTCGAGCTCCCCCCCCCATTTCTACGACTTTCAAAGCCGCAGAACAGCTCAAGGCAAAGCTCCCTGGAAAATGCCTTCGCACCGCGGCCGCGGAGCTTTCCGCGGAAGACGGCGGCGGCTTTCAGAACTACCCGGTCCTCGGCAGCGGGGCTTGTCTTCCGGATATGAGGGGTCCTTACTTGAGGACTGTATAAGGATCCACCACGTAAATTCGCATTTCTGGATGTGCAGGGCTGATTGGTGACGCACAAAGGCTTGCACGGTAAGCTGAGGGTTGTAAACGAGGCCAGAGCAGAGAGAGATATGAGGGGTTGCGTCTAAACGTCTCATACGCATTCATGTGCTAAGATGTCACATTCTTTCTGTCCTCTTACTTCCAGGTCTGCGTTGGAGGCTGCAGCAAATACTGCCAAGCTCGGGCCGATCGAGACCGAAAGCTGAAGAAAGCTCTGCGCTTGTCAGGCTGAAGGCATGCAGTATTCGGAAGCATGCGTTCAGCCATGATATCAATGATCATGGTACTCTCCTCGCCCTACAACGACTGAACCTCGGGAGGTTAAACATGCTATCACTCTGACCTCACAAATCAAGAATGAAACAATGCCATTCTTGGATTCGTCACAGGCCTTAGAACCCCTAACTCCGAAACTATCACCCCGGACTTCACTCAGAGCCCTCAAGCCCCACGCTCTCTTTTCCTGAGCAGCCCGGAAGACAAGCGAGTGTCGAAGTTCGCCACCGCCATCCGAAGACGAAGCTTGGGCTCGGGGTTTCATAGTCGTGCAAAGATGCAGAGGAGAACTATGAACCTGAATGCCATGGCATCTCCTACTGCTAGCAGCCGGCGCATTAGTACTGCTGCAGCACTCCTATTCTGCCATGACGAGATCATTCCACAACCGGATGGGACTTCGGAGAGTGGTTTCCCAGATGCTCGTCCTCGGACAGCAGCTGATCTCTTTGCCCCCGGGCCCCGAAGGCAGTGAGCCTTCAATTTTAGAATTGAGGCCCAACGAATGTACCAAGAACAAGCAATGCATTGCAGTCGAAGCGATGAGGGCTGCAGGAAATCGGGAATCCTCGTATAGCTCCAGCATCAAGGATGTACGGACTAGAAAGGTTCAGGTGCGTGCTCCTCTACTTTGGCTTCAAGCTGAGGGTCGCATATGTGACTGACTCTCGGCAGTTTATCCATCCCAAGTTTGGCTTCTTTGGGGTTCGGGCTGCAGGTCGAGGAGTTCAACACTGCCTAAGATTTCTTCAGCTGCCTTTCTGAGCTCGGAGGGTGCTCAGCGCACGTGGCGCTCAGCGAGTGCTACGCTACGAGCTTCTTGGGCGCCGAGGTGTAACCGGACTGCTTCATCGTTGTGAAGGCATAGTTGTCCACCTTACAAGCAGGTGAGGGAAGAAAGTTCAGCTGGTTCAGTGTGGAGATGGGCTCTGCAAGACACTGTGGGGCACCAGCTGAACGGAACATCGGGCCTGCACAGGGTTCGAGCTCTGCCGGACTTCCGCCTTCATGTGCCAAAGCTAAGCCTTAAGCTAGAGTCTCGTGAAGGAGCCCCCTTTTGCATAGAATGAATTTCCGAAGCAACTTGCCCGAAGAACGAAAAAATAGGCGCAACACCAGAAACGCGCAAACACGGCTCCTGCATTTCCAGGTCAGGTTGAAGAACAGCCCTGAAAAACCGGAAGCAAGCTTCTTCTTTCCGCCGGGCTACGTTGGCCCAAAAGTCTGGCTCATCCAGGTTGTAGCCTGCTTCGGATGCTTGGTAATTACAGCAGTGGGTCGTTTTCTTTATCAGATATCAGCGCCCCGGCATCCCACATGCTGACCCACGCTAACCGCCCCGAAGCCACAAACTGCCCTTGACCCACGCTCCTGCGCGTAGATAGGTCTTCCCGCCACTCATCCCTTCAAAGTGCTCCGGGCCGAAAGGCCCGAGCTCCTGTCGGCTTTGGGTCTGGTTGCCATGGAACCCGTTCGGAAGTGAGGGTTGGCTAGCTGCCAAATTTGTTGGGCCCTGGACTTGGGACGATGTGCCAAGAGCGGGGCTCCTTGACCATCAGCTTGTGCTGCCAGGTCTCCTTGAACACCGTCTTCCAGACATCTTGGCTTTGGAAAGCAGTGCTTTGTATGGTAGCTGAACACCGAGAATCGCGCTGAGCGAAAACCCTAGATTGTTGGATCAAGACAATGGGCACCAGCTCATTACAAAATCTCCCCCAATAATTCTGATTATAGCGCAGTGTAGAAGGCCTACCAGTGGTACTTGGCATTTCCAAGTTTGGTCTTCAAGCGTGTACCACGGGCCTTGCATCGCAAAACCTCCCGCCGAAGAGAAGCCCAGCACACTCGTTCAGGAGTCTAGCCGAAACGGCCCCTTCGGAAGTTCCAAGTGGCCTCGATCCTTTCAACCTGATTTTTCATCCAGGCACCGGGATGGCGGGACGCCTTGGTCAGCTTCACCACGAGGCAGGGGCTGTACCTGTCCTGAGATAGTGGCACTGTCCTATCCTTCTCCTCACTGGCCCAAAACCCAAGGGAATAAAAGTTGAAACTTTCAGAATCGACTACCTTGTAAGACCCCCAAAAGTTGAAAAGTTGAGTTTACAGCTAATAAGTCTCACTACCAGGACGACCACGACCACGAGGACGAGGACGACTACTGCCGCTACTGCTGCTGGTGCCGCTGCTGCTGCTGCTGCTGCTGCTGCTGCTGCTGCTGCTGCTGCTGCTGCCGCGGCTGCTGTTGCTCCTCCTCCTCCTCCTCCTACTGCTGCTACTACTACTACTGCTACTGCTGCTACTACTACTACCACCACCACCACTACTAATAATAATATGAATAGTAATACTGATACTACAAAAAATTCCTGCCTACGACGACTGCCGATTGTGTTGTTACTTCCTTGAACCTTGCCCTTGTTTCTGCTGTTGCTGATGCTCCAAATCTCTTGTAAGCCTGAACATGTCTACAGACTTCTAGACAGCGTCATTATCCGTATGGATGGCTCGCTGCACCAATATACGTCAAACTCGAGCTGCCCGCTGCTTCAACCCTATGAAACTTCCAGTAGGACCCTGAACCCCTGAAGCCAGAGCTTCAACATATATGCTGCTTCGCCAGGCCGAAGACTCGATCTCATATTCTGGCTACCACATTATAGCGGAACTGGAACTATCAAACGTCTTCCCGAACCATGTCTTCTCAAAATCCCTCCAAGTGTCCAAGGTCCGCGACAAGTAACAGTGACTCAGACCCTCAAGAATAGGTCCTTTCCGATCCGGGCTCCCGGAAGAAGCGCCCGAAACCAAAAACCCCCACTCTCTGCCACCGTCCATCTACCGACCGAGGGACTCCGGCAACTTGCCGCCTGCGGAGAAGCTTTGGGTCTCGGGTTTAAGGTCTTCTTGGAGGCCCATGGGTAGGTTTAAGTGGGGTTAGAAGTAAGGTGACCATAACTATAACCTATATTAGGGAACTTATAACCCCACTTATAACCACCCATGGACCTGTAAGTTGAAGCTCAGTTTAACGAGTTGGATTTCGACCTCGAGGGCTTTAGAGCTGGCCCAAGGGCGCACGGGGCCGATCACGACATCCAGCAGAGTTCGAAGGCCCGGAGTCCTACGATCGTCCCGTACCTTGGCGCTAGCTGCAAGAGGCTATGCGACGTCGTCGACACCTCCACGTACTACTTCTGCATCGTCGGGTGTGAGAGGATGCTAAGAATCTTTCAACCGTGCGACCTTGGAATCATGTACATTTCAAGCCCTCGTCTTGGACGGCCCCGGTCTGCCTCCTCATAGGATCTGAGGAGCCCATGCGCCAGGTGCTCGATTCCGGTATGACCTGTTGAAAGCTTCGACGGTTTGGAGCTGAGCGTAGAGCAGGCTTGGCATTTGAGAATTAACACTTTTAGCCTTGGGACGATAACTGCGAGTCATTCACACTCAGCTTCCGGATTCAGTCGTGGCGGGTCAAGGGATTGACCGCCACAGATGAAAGACCAATACCATCCAGACGAAGACTCGAAGTTTTCTTGCACTGGCAGGGATCATGCATCTGCCCTTTTATGGTCCTCGACCCCAACCTCCGAAGCCAGACAACCTGAAAGCCACGACAGCACGGCCGCTCTGCGGCCAACTGTGATGCCTGCCCACTCAGCTCGCCGAAGAGGATTGGATTGCTACGGTCGCCCTGGAAGAAGATCGAGACCTTGTGCTTTTGGGTGTCGTCTGGTGGATTGGCTGAGGGGATTCGCTGGCTGCCTCTGCTTTAACCATTTGCGACTACGTGTAGCACATGACTCGTCCGGTGATTCTCTTCCTGCTGCACGTATAGATAGCACTAGTAGCATTACGACTCGTTATGGGGAGGAGTAGGAGGAGGAGGAGGAGGACGTGGGGGAGAAGTATGTGTGTTGTGTCTTTAGAATGCTTGGATCCCACCTGGGCCTAAAGAAGCAGTTTGCTCATTGTCGGGTGATTCCACCTCCGGGCATTTGCGCAAGACTGTGGCCTAAACAAGTGGAAGAGTCAGGGGCCTTTGGCGTCTGGCAGAATGTGTGTCTACGAAGCGCATAGAAGAGTAGTGCTGCAACGTATCGATGCTGCCCTGTTGCTGGGTCTAGAAATCTTGCGCTGCGAGTGCGCTGGAATAGAACGACGATCATCTAAGAAGCCATGCTCTTGGGATGCCTGGTGGCCCGCAAGGCCTGTTTTTGCTGCCTAGTCGCGGTGGATTGAGCAACGGGAAGCTGTATCAATCGTTTTCCAATCCCAACCCGCAGACCCCGTATGCCACAGTCTCTGCATCCGCAAGCCCCAATGCCCCATCCAAACGACCTCTGCGCTTCCGACATGGCAAAGACGTTGCTCAAGCTATCTCTCGAAACACAACCCCTATAGATCCTCACTGCCGAGACCACAAACCTCCTCAGGGTTGCTTTGAATTAGCTTCAATGGCCTCAGCCCCCGGAACTCGCAACTCCAAACTCTTCGCCAAGCCGCTGCGTTTGACCAGACATCAGCTGCTAGCAGCGCCTCTTTGAAGATAGCCATAGCCATCGTAACTGTGACTGTAGCACTTGGCCTTTTAAATCTCATAGACATCAGAGTCGGCATCTGCGGATTCCCTGCCCTGCGGGCTTCCACCTTCTGACCAAGGGCTCTTGGTTTCAAGATCACTGCCCGCCTCCAGGGGATATCGCGCACACAGGCGCTCATAGCCTTGGAGATACTTCCGCTCGGCATTCATCCGCTCCAAGCGTCCCGGGACATGGCCTACCTACCTCCCTACATACCTACCTTTACCTACTTACTTTCCTACCTGGCACACACAGACACATACACATACCTGCACCTGCACATGCACAGGCACACGTACGTGCACGTGCACATGCGCATCCACATCCCCGTACAAGTACACATGAAGAATTGTACATTACACATACAAAGACAAATACACATACACAGATGCAGTCACCAAAAATACACATACGTTCTCTCAGTTGTTCTCTGTATGTTTGTTTCTCGAGCGCCTAACTTGACCGAGCAGCGATCTCGCTCGAAGTGAACTTCGATCGTGACGGAGTAGTCCTCCTGCCGGCGACTGTGCTTGGAGGTTCATGGGTAGTCAAAACGGTCAGAGGTTCCTATACGGATTCCCTCTATTCCCCAAGACTTAATCCCGTTCGGTTTTGGCTGCTTGGACCCCCCTCCTCTCTGTGAACCTCGGGATGAGCCCCAAGGTGCCACGGTGAAGTTTCGCTTCTTCCAATGGAAAAGCCTCCGCCTTCCCGCCCCCGTTCCTCCCCCATTCCAATTTTGTAAACTTTTGAGTTGGTGAACCCTCTCGCACTGCTTGCTGACCCTCGCCATGGCACGGGCTGCGCTTCCTCCCTACATGCTGCGGGTTTAGGGTTTAGGGTTTCGGGTTTAAGGTTTAAGCTGTGAGGGTTGGGTTTAGAGTTTCGGGTTTCACGCCTATGGGTCTTGGTAGGCTTTCGGGTTGCTGCTTTCCGAAACAATGCACCACAGCCGGGCCGAGGCGGACGACGCGAATCGCTTACAATTAGGGTAACCAAAATTATGACCCATATTAGGGGACGTTTAGCCCCACTTATGAACCTCCAAGTAAGGTAGGGTTTCACGGCGTAGCCTTTCTTGGCACAGTGCAGCTTTCCGGGTAGGAGCTCAAGGAATTAGCAAGCGACTTGCTTACACAATTATCTACAATGAGAACATACGGGAATCAAACATGCGATTCCTCCGTTTGCCCTGACTAGCTGTAATTAGGCTTGAAGAAGAACCCGGAGTGCGTTTATACTTGTTTAGGCCGCTGTTGGTGGGACTGCTCAGGCTCAAGACTTGGCAAGGCTTTTGGGGGAGCGCTCGGAGATTCTAGCATAAACTCTCGTGGGTCTAGTACAGATGAGTCAGGGGGCAATATCGGGGACGGGGTTGAGAGTCTGCCATAATACCCGACCCTTGAACGAGGCTTTGTCAAGCAGACAAATGAATTGTACTTCTGTGGGAGAATGGATCCTGGTAGCCCGGGGTTGGGGTGGGCGTAGGCGTCGTCCTGGTGAGCGCTGATGCCAAGACAAAGGTCGTTGGGCGTGCAGACGAGACCCTCCTGACGAGGTTTTCTTGCCCCCTGCTTCTCAGTCGTATGACTTGATGGAATTATCGGGCGCTATGCGACACGTTGTCTGCTTCTTCGTTGCGGAGGGCTCAGTGTCTGGAGGCGTGCGGCTTGGGCTTAGGGCTCACACGCCATGGCTGTGGGATGGGCAACTAAAGCTCTGCAATCACAACTGTCCTGCACCCAAGAACACAACGGCTGAGCTGAACCCAACATCGGGGCGCCAAGTTCGGATGAGACGCCGGGAGCAAGGCAAACATACCGCCCGGCGCAGCCTCCTTGCGAGCTCAGGTCCGCAGGGTAGTGCTTTGGCTTCGGGTAGGCGGTTCAGGTGTAGGCATAGTGGTGGGGGGTTTGAGCCTGGTTACCTGCTGGGATATGCTCAGACATGACGAAGCCTACGAAACCGAGAGAGCCCTTCAGCGTAGGCGACACAGGGGCAGCAACAAGTCTTGTGTCCGCTAGCACGGCTCGAGAATGATACTGGTCCGGCATCGCTGTGGCTTGTCGATCATACGGACGCCAGGTGTGACCCTACATAGCCGCCTAGCTTTAACCGACAATTCCTGTCCGGGAACCTCTTGCCCCACTCGCACCCCACCCGTTACGCGGCCACCCATACTCAAAAATTCCCCGGCCCCCCTGCCCCGTTTACAATCAGGTCTGAAACTGTGTCAGCATGGCAACGCCAGCGAAGTCATGAGTCATGAGCTCTGCAAGCGCTGCGACAAGTATTCGCAGAAGCAACAAGAAGACAAGAGTAATTTCTCAGAACAAGGTGGGTCCTTCACGCTGCCATCCGGCAGGATCTCGCCCGGGAGTGGCTCCGGGCGACCGGCCTGGCAAGCGCTCACAAGGCAAAGCTACCGAAGGGTTTCGGGGCTTTCATAAAGCTCTGACGGGTTCCGAGGAGGGCTGCTCGTTCCTGAAACGGCGTATGCAGGTCTTCGAAGAAGCGACATGACAGGATGCAGGCTTAAGAGGCCAGAAGCTCTAAAACTCGCCTGAAGGCCTGTGAAGGTGTTGCTGCTTTGGGGCAAACGGTGATTTGCGTCTCGAAGATTGTGGCGCCAGCAGGAAGTTTATGCTCGACATATGTGCCGAAAGACGGAGCCCCTTCCGCCGCATATACAGCAGGGACTCTGGAAACCACAGAGCCTCGGCCCCTCAGCCCTCGACCCGCGAAACTCTCAAAGACTGCTGCAACGGGCAGGCGCACCGGGATGACTTCGAGCTCTTCCTCCTTTGGCGCTTCCTGGCTGGATTTCGAACCAACCACGAACTTCGGCCAACTAACCCGTGCCTCAACCGGGACTTGGAAACTTGGTACGTGGGCTGGTAAGAAAGGCACTTCGAGGTATATAGGCCTCTTGAAATAAAGTTTGTTGCCAAATCCCCTGATCTGGCAGGTACCACCACAAGACCTGGACACAAATTAGCTGCTTCCCCGGGGAAACTCCACGGATGTTCTAAACCAGGCACCCTTCTGAACTTGTCCTCAAACTCAGAGCTTCACCAAACCCAAACCAGATGGGACCCTATCCCGTCTGCGGAAGTCCTTGGCGTAGTTGATGTCCAAGTGTGAGATGTTCGTTCCACCCGGCGCATCCCGCATGGCCGGCGTCCAGGGGAACGGATTTCTCCTTCGGATCTGGGGTTCGGGGGCTGTCGTTTCTGAGGAGTTGGGGGTTCTGCTGGGTCTGCTGGGCTCCTGCTTGGGCAACGTGAGCTTTTCACGAAAGCTCAAGCCGGAAGCTCACAGACAGACGACCGTTGGACCACAGCCGCGCCTCTCTTGCACCTGATTGCAAGATGCTTGCAAGCGCCGAGGAGAAACATCCTCGATCCCGTGAGCCTTTCCGTGTTGGCCCTGCTCTCCAGGCAACCTACACAACCCCCACACCATAACCCCACACCCTGAAGCTTCAACTTGAAGCTCAAGGCGCGGTGGTCCTGAAAAGGCCCGTGCCCCCGGTGTCGCGATGGAAAGGGAATCGCCAGGTTGCCATCTGCCCTTGGCACCACCACAAAGATGGGCTGAAACTAGATGTGTTTGCGCTTTCCTAAATAGGGACCCAAAAAAGCAGATAAGCAAAAATTAGGATAGGGATGTCCCATATAAACCCCCTTATAATGAAGCCCAATAAGGTAGGGATATCCCTATAAAATGCTTATGACTAAACTTGGCTGAGGATTTAGGGCGTACGGACGTACATGCGGGAAGAGGGGTTCAAGATTCGGTCGGGTGCAGAGTCATACTAAATTGCGACATACCTCCCCAACTCTGTTCTAAGTCTTCCGTACTATAAGGTCACAAACAGCTCGTCTGATCTCCAAAGAGCCTGTATTTCTTGAGCAACTCCCCCAATTCCTGCAAATTGGGGAAGACTTGTCCGTTGAGTCCCCTCTGCGGTACACCTGACCTAGGAGGAGCTAGCTGAGGATCCTGAACCTCAAGCTGCGGTCACAGCCCAGGCACGTTTGAAGACGTGGATGATGAGCACGCCGCTCTCCACTGTCCACCTGGGCAAGACGAGAGTAGGTTTGCTTGGGGCTCAAAGGCACTGGGTAAGTGGGGCGGAGAGAGAGGTAGATAGAGAGAAGAGAGAGGCGAAGCGATCAACATGGCAGGGCCACTTCAATGTCTGCGCACACATACACCTGATGTGCATGGTATCATAGTACCGGAAAAAGCTGGCATTCGTTCTGCGGGCACTTGCTGGGAGGATGTGGCAAAGTATAGGCAATAAATTAGGGGATGGTAACAGGGGGGGTAAGAGGGAAAGGTTTCGGGCACCGACATGGGGCCAGAATTCTGGTCGCATGCTTTCCAAGCACGGGCGCGGGGACATAAAACCAGCACTTGCTTGAGGTAACTTGACAGATGGTGATATGAACTGGGCTTTGTTGTGGGAAACTGCACAAGTATACATGAAGAAGGGGGAGCTTCCTGACTGATTGACAGCCTCCCTGCAGGTTTCTGAATGTCTGCCGGAGCCACCAGGATTTGAACCGCCACACCTCGCCGAGGAAATCTGCAGAGAGAGGCTTGAAGAGATCCCCGTTGAGGGTCACCTTCCCAGCTGTGGACACTTCGGCACACCGAAACCCGAAACCCAACAGCTAAACCTCGACCGCGTATACCCCCAGCACGGTGCACCGTTAGCACAACCAACCAAGTTTTGCTGTTCCGGAGCGACGGGCTCGCCAGCTGATTGCCATGCGACTGACTGCCCGCGGTGGCTTCAGACTCGGCATTCTACAACTCGGGAGCGGGGAATCATCGTCGCAGCTTTCCCTCAGTCCTGGGACTCGGTGAGCAAGAGGTTCAGATCCTTCTGCAATGCATCGCACTGCTCCTGTGGCAGCTTGGCGAAGCCGCCCAACTTCGAAAAATAGGCCTCCTCGGCCCATGACAGAGCATCGAGCCCCGCTTGATCTCTCCGGCTCACATCCGCCCGGTTTCGAATCAGGATTTGCGCGCAATCTTTGCGACCTCGTGCTGCCGCCCAAATCAAGGGAGTCTGAGGCATGGGGCCATCGACCTCTGCTCTCCACTCCAGCAGCAGACGCACTAGCATTGCATTCCCGTGCTCCGCGGCATGGTGCAAAGCAGTGAACCAGCCTCCACGGGACGGCCTGGAGATGAGCTCTGAGAGCCGGTCACCGGCTGCTGTGAGGTCTCGGCTGACTGCGCCAGTGTGAGTGCATCCTGCTCATCGGAATCCCTTAACCAGATGTCCGCTTGCCGCTCAATCAACCGCCTGACAGCATCCTCCTGGCCCTGATCAGCGAAGTAATGCAGCATGGTCCTGCGCCTGATGCTATCCATGCTGTTTACATCCGCTGCACGATCCAGGAGAAGCCTACAAGTGGGCCAGTGACCATTTCGTGCTGCCGTAACGCCGGGCGGATCTCCTGTTCTTGCCGTGAGCACTGCAGATGCCCCCTCTGGCTTCAGCAGGAAGGGTTCGTTCCCAACATTCACGCGGAAGTGCCACGAAGATCCGAACACACTGATTGCCGGCAGTAGTCTGCGGCCGTGAACGTCAAACGTACATGTCTCCGTGACCTTGGCTCCAGTATCTCCCTGGATCACGAAAAACACCTTAGCAGTCCCTGAGCGAATCTTCACCACACAGCCCAGCACTTTGGCTTCAGGCAGCAAGTCAACTTCGCTGGATGTCCCGGCACCATCCGTGTGCAGGACATGTCCGGATGTCACCTCTACTACCCATGCAGCTGCAAAAGAAGAAACCATGCTCAACTTGCCGGACCTATCGTCCTCCGATGTCTTCCAGGCTGCCAAGTGGGCCGAAAGGGTCCCATCTCTGGGGAACTGCCCACCCAGACGGAAAGACGCTTTGTCTGATAAATTTCCACTTCATAATACCACTCCCCATCGCACTCTGGAGCAGGAATGTTCATGGTCAGCAGACCTGCACTTCTGCCGCGCATCTGCACCTCCTGACCTGTCACGGCTTCTGCAAACTTCTGCCCACGCCACAAGTCCAACTCCAACACGCCAACACCAGGATCATGCTTTCCATCCACATCCACAGAGGCTCCTTCTTGCAGAAGAAACGTTGTAAGAATTTCGTCCCCGGAAGCAACAGCCTCGCGCAAAGCCACTGCTAGCTGTCTCTCTTGCTTTTCTCTCTCGAAATTCGCGTGAGGCTCTATTCCCAAGAGGGCATAATCATCCTCGCGGCCGTTCGTATCTACATGACAGCACGGTTGGACAAAACTGTTGATGGCCCACGTGAGCCATGACAGGAATGTCAAGATGAAGACTGCCAGAATAATTACGGCTGGAGGCTGAAGAAGCAGCTCGGTGTGAGCACTGTTGACAGGCGACATGCTCGTCCCAAGCAGTGTTATGACGAGGAAACTTATCAAACGCTGCGTGGTGTAGACTGGCAGCATGCGTCGGATAGATGGAAGCATGACTGGCGGCACGGCCATCATTGTCAGAGCCGCAAAAAACAGCTGTACTCCCAGAACATGCGGTACAGAAGACCTGCGAACCACAATCTGCCAAGTGAGGAGAAACTCCAAAGCGGCATAAACAAACACCACCACTTGCTTGTTTTCATGCAACCCAACATGATGTGGACGCGTCAGATATGCGAAGATCGGCAGTCCCAACAGGCGAGGGGCCAGCCAAAGGATGCGCCAGCAGACCTGCCGAGCATGCTCACAGGACAGCACTGACAGGCCATTTCCATACTTGCCAAGCTTCGCAAAGGAGTTTGCAGTGCAAAACATAGATGTGATGATCGAGAGCATGAATTGGGGAACACGCTCTTGTTGGCCGGTTACAAGGACTTTGTAGATTTGCAGAATGCACTGCAAGGGTGCCTCCAGACCACCCTCTCCGGCTGTTTGCCAGAAAAGGTCAGTGGTCTTTTCCACGGTAATGAGAGACATGGTGGACTGGTACACGAACTCCAGCTGAATGATGGAAAAAAACAAGTTGGACATTCGCGCCCTTCCAAGGGCATATCTAAATGTCCACACACAGGTAGGAGGTACCAGCATAAAGCAAATGCCCAAGAAGAGGAAGCCATAGAACTCCTCCTTGTAGAATGCCAGAAGAATCATGGCATCTTCGACTGAGCTCCGGCGGCGGCCACCAATGTAGCAACAAAGGTAGGGAGCCCGGTGAACCTGGAGGGAGCAGCCGGATGACTTTGATGCGAACTTGGGCCTGGTGATTCTCATCATCGACGGTGGCAGATGGGAGACGGCCACTCAGAAAGAGGAACAGGAAAACCCCGATGTAAGCCAGAAGAACCGTAGTGACGCAGCCATTACCCAGCAGCAGTATGTGCATGCTGTCTGCCACTTCGTACAACAACAGATGTGCACGGGAAACCGGATGCTTACGGAAAGCCTCGAGTTGAAAAATGCTGCTTACATTCACTCTGAAGGCTCAGGGGGTCGATGTCCGGGGGCATTACACGGTTCAAGGCTCGGGTCCATGTTTTGAAAGGGGCTTCCAAACCTCCAAGAATCGACCCAATGATCCCTGAAGCCCAACATCCAAATCCGACAGTCCTCAGGCACGGAACAAGCATCGATTCCAGGGGTCACAGGATGCAGGGCGCGGGTTCTACATGTGCGAGGCTTTGCGTCCAAGGCATTTTAGGCTGGGGCTTTGGGTCAAGCACCAGTAAATCTTCACAGAAATGCATGTCTTTGCAGACACACATACATAGACATCTTAGACTATCATTGCTTTCGGTGCTCAAAATCTCGACTTCCCGACCATACCTCAAGCCTTCAGCGGCTTCTGGGATTTCTCGGGCACTTGCTGCGCACTCACGAGGGGATTTATCAGGGGTCTATACACTAGCATAACTTACACAAAGCTTCCACGGGGACAATGTTCGCAATACGAAGAGTAAGCTTGAGAGCTTTCCGCAGCCTGTAGCTCACGGACACGTCAGGTTCCTTGAGTAGTGCTGTACAGAACTGTATTCTGGGTAGCTGTGGCATTTGTCTGCTAGACTGATTCTCTACTGCCCTCCACAGCCCCAAACCCAAGCTGCCCGCCCCCCCCCCTTCCGAGGCCTTCATCCCTTTGGCCGAGAGCTCCACCTGTCTCGGGAGGCTGCCGCTTCGTGACAAACCCGAGACCACCAGAAAAGCACTTGGAGGGTCATGGGACTTAGTAAGTAAGGTTATAAGTACCCGAATTGGGGCTATAAGTATAGTTACGCTACTTATAACTTATAACCCTAGTTACTAAGTCCCATGATCCTTTAAGCATGAAACCCCGAAAGAGGCGCACACAAAACCGACGGCCATTTGGGGGCCCTTTCAACGTGTCTTCAAAGACCCGGAAGCCTCGTAGAAACCACTCCAGAAGGGCTCCCTTGAAAAAGGGTTTAGGGTTTAGGGTTTAGGGTTTAGGGTTTAGGGTTTAGGGTTTAGGGTTTAGGGTTTAGGGTTTAGGGTTTAGGGCCACGGATTTCTAGAAAAGCACCCGATTCGTAGACCTGGAGGGGAACAGGAATACGCGACTTCATCTCAGGGATGTCCGATTGAGGAAGTTCTTGTCGGGCTCCAGGCTGCACGGGAAGAAGTACTGACAGAGGCCAAACCAAAAACATGTGAAACCAAACTCTCCAACACTTTGAACTGCATAAAAGGAAGGCCCTAAAGCCCAAAGCCGAAAACACCATATCAAAGCAAAATCCTTCAAAACCCTAATCAATAACCCTCAACCCTAGAGAAGCCCTTCTATAACCCTCAGTAGAACCTTGTAGGACCCTCTTAAAAATTTCAAAGGAGCCCTTCAAAGCAACAAATATAATACTACTGATAAGACTTCTAATAATACTGATAGCAGCCCTTCTGCCTTGACGTCCTCACTGGACCACTCCCGGCGATCTTCGAGGATGCCCTCGAGCCGGTGGGTCCTCAGAAGTTGAAATTCCATTAAAGACTACCTTGAAGAGGGTTCCCTAAACGGGTTCCTTTTAAAGGGGTTCTATAAGGGTTACTAGAAGGGCTACCAAAAGGGTTTAGTGTAGGGGCCTTGATAATTAGAATAGGGTTTGGAAGTAAACTATATACTATAGTTATAATAAGGAAACCCCAAAATAGTTTTGGTAATCATTCAGGCCCCTATATTGGGGGCCTATTATTAAAACAGGGCTTCGGGGTCTGGTTTAGTGTCATCATGAGGGGGCTACAACGGGATACTCTTCGGATTTATTCACACCTCCATTCAATCTGGGCGAAGGTTCTCGTTGGTGTTTAGAAGGCTTTGTAATGTTTCGTTTGGAGTTTTCATTGGGTTTCTAGGAATTTCATGTACGATTTATTACTTCCTGTCAAGTTTACAGCTCTGTAGGGTTGGGCATTGGGGTTCGGTTCGGGCCGGTCAGGGTTTGACTTCAGTTTGAGGTATCTCGGCTTCTATGGGAGGGTCAAGGGCACTCTAATGTCGGGGCCTTAGATAATGATTCGAGTCGAGTTCCGGAGTATGTTCTACCGCAATCATACAGGGACCATGACGGGGCCAGCAATGTTACTAGTTACTAGTTATTCCCCTAAATTAGAGCTTTGTCTCGCAAGCCAAAGCCCTCAGGTGACTAGGCTGATCGAAGTTTCCGTGTCTTGAGCTCGCGGACCATGAGCAGTTTATTGCAAAAAGCTTTGCTACGATTGTTCATGGAGAGACGATGATGATGAAGTCCTTCTGCCAGCCAATGTAAGCTTGATACGAGGAGCTGCTACCGCCGTGTTTGCGCCGAAGCTACATCTGTGTTCGAGCCGCGTCACGCGGACCGAAGACCCGAACCACACCATGTCGCAAGGAAAAAAGAAGCCTAGGAAGGCCAGGCCCCAAAAAAACGATGAAGGCCAGAGCGGTATAGACGGTATAGAAACTAAACCTCGCAACAGGCAATATAGATCCTGAGAATGACGACGGGACGTGATGATCACAACAGCTGTCTTCACTAAACCCTAAGCCCCAAAAAGAGTTGCGCATCGAACCGACTCTAGAATCGAAACAAAAAATAATGTTATGATGATCACAACAGCGATCTTAACAGCCAGACCCTCCAATCCGGTAGGGTAACAGTGTCACCTGGCCCATGCTTTGCGACCATTGGACCTCGGAGCTTTGGACTTGGGAGCTCAGGGCTCAGGAATTCGGGATGCCGGAGTTGAAGGTTCAGGGATTCAGTGCTGGCTTCTGGTGGGTTCGGGGAATTTAGAGTTTACGCCTTGGGTTTCGCGAGTTTGGGGACAAAGGGATCCGGGCACAAGAACTTGGGATCTGCTAGAGTTCGGCATTTTAAATTTTCCGGTTCGAAGCGTTCGGGTAGAGGGATTGGGCAGGTCGCTGAGGCTTTTAGAGTGAGAATCTTGCCTATTGACGTCAGGTCAGGCTGCATGGCTTTGGAGCCTTCATGCTCCAAAAATGAGAGCCTCTCAACTCTTGGCACTCTTGGCACCTGGCACTGTCCTCTCCGTTCGCGCCGCCGGCATTGTAGTTAGACTCGAACCTTGGCAGAGTAAAGGGGACAGGGTTGGAGATTGCGTAACAGCGCCTTACCCATACAAGCAGGCGTCCTCACCATCAGGTCATCGTGATTACGGGTGCCACTATCAGCCTCAATGATCAGAATAGGGCTCTGGTGTATAGTACGATGACATAGAAAAGCCATTCCGATGCCGTTCGACAAGCGTCCCGAATTCTCCTCAACCCCCAAAAACGAGAAGCCTGACCTTGACCCTCACTGGCTCCACAGGCCGCGTAGCTTCACCGGGACCTGGAAGCTGCGAAGCTGGCGGGGCGGAGCCTCCGGCCGAGGCTCAGAGAAGAGCCAGATTTAGTCTCTCGGAGTTAGGCTTGGGGCTCAAGTATTAGGGCTTAGCGCTTAGGGTTGAAAGCCTTAAGTAGGGCTTTAAGGAGAATTCCGAAAGTAGTGATATTAGGGGACCTTTAAGACTAGGACTAGGAGGAAGCAGTTGCAATTCTTGTGTTGGGTTCACACTTCTGGACGGAAGACCCTAAAGCACTTGGACCAGAAACCCTACTTGTAAGCATATACAGAGACAAACTTCCAAACCCACACGGACCTTTGGAGATAGCTTGGAACCTCTCACAGCCGCACGCCTCCGCCATCACGTCACCGGCGCCATGTGCGAGCCGAAACACCGCTGCGGGAATGCGCGGAATCTCTTCAAGACTTAGGGTTGGGGGTTTAGATTTATAGGGTTTGGGGGTTTAGGATATATTTGGGTCTTAGGGTTTAAGGCTGAAGGGTTTAGGGCTGAAGTCAAAGCGCCTGGGGCTCCCGAAGCCCTGAGGAAACCCAGCAAAAGTACGTAGAGAAGCCTTAGATTCAGCCCTCTCCCCAGAACCCTACTTACATGCACAAAGCTTTTCTGGGGAAATCCTCAGTGTCAAAGTTAATGCAAATAAGAAGGACCTACTGATGCCTTTTTAAGGAAGTATAGTCCCCTACCCCCCGTTCCCCTTACCCCCCAAAGGGTCCCTGTGTCAAAGGCGACGCGAAACGCCCTCTCAGAGCCAGGCATCCTGGGGGACTCCCTCCTGGCGTTAAGGTTCATGGGTTTTAGGGTAGTTATACGTGGGGTTATAGGGAAACAAGGACTCCTCTAAGGGATCTCTAGGGTTTAAGGATTAGGCTAATTAGGGCTTTCGTGTCGTTTTAAGTGGGGTTATAAGTCCCCTAATACGGCTTATAATTATGGTTACTCTACTTATAGCCCCCCTGGCATCTTTCTCCAATTGGCTCTTCGGGCTTTCGCTTCTAAAAACTCCCGGCTTTCAGGTCCTCTAGGGCCTATAGGGCTTGGTGCTTCGCATAGATCGCCAGAAGTCCAGACTCCCAAGCTTAGGCTGGTGCCTCGTTCTTGCGGCTTCGGGGGGCCAAAGGTCTAGCAAGCCTTTCGTTTAGAAAGCTTGCTTCGATTTTGATTAGGGTGAATGGGCTTTCATGGTAGACATACTGCATGTAGGGTGGTTTGGTAGCTTCATGGGACCCCTTGATTCAAAGTAGCTCTTGGGACCGAGGTCCTGAACCCCGAGCCCGAAGAGCTAAGAAGAAGAAGAAGATAAAGAAGAGGGGGAGGAAGAAGAAGAAGCCGAAGAGCGACAGATCGTGGCTCACCTTTCTACCTCCTTGTCTACCCATTGATCGGCTTGCATGTCAATAGACTCTGAACAACGACAGCCAGTAGAGTTCATCGGTTTATGACCAGTGTAGGTAGCGCGCCTTCCTGTGTTAGAGAGTCTACGGCAGCCCCGCAACCCCCCTCATGAGATGCAAGGCGCTTTGTTAATGCAGAGCAGGAAATGCTCAGAAAAACCTGGGGAATACTGGCGAAGCCTCTTGCAATGCATGCAGCTACCAACAGTTCATGGTGTACCATTTGAACCAGCATTGAACCTATGAATGAGTCAAGACGGCGAAAACCCTAGTACTGAAACCGCACAGAACAGCAAATCCCACCAGGCCCCAGGCGGTGTAGCTGCGCACGACAGCGTCGTCGTCCTCCTCGCTGAAGGCGAGCTTATTGATGATGGTGCCTCAGATGGTATTGGTCCGGGCTCTTCCAGGGTTAGGCCAGGACCTTTAGCTATGATGTTGAAGCTTGGGTTGTCCAGGGTGCTGGCGTTGGGGCTCATGGCTCTTCAGGGCTTGAGGATCGACAAAGCAAGCGAACATTGGTTCGATATTGTGGCATAGATCTTTTTAGCAGCACCCGAGGCCCAATGCCCAGCGAAAATATCAAACAAAGCTCCGCGTTGTAGGGGCGAAGGGTTTCGGACGTGGTTTCAGGAGTTACGTAGCACTGCGGTCTGCCGTCACGGCAAATTCTGACAGGTTGGTTGACCGCACAGGCCTTTTGGGCTTGCCTCTAAATTGCATGCAAGGCTCCATGGGCATCCTGGTAGCTACCACCACCCCAAGATGCCACCACGCGCGGCAAACCAGAACAGCCAGCCACAGAAACTGGACGCAACAAAACACGAGGGAGGAGAGTTGTCGGCCCCCCAGTTCGAGGAAGACCCGGCATCCAGAAGCTTTAAGAATCCACAAAGCCAAAGCGCTCGACTCGAAGCTCCCGAAAAGACCCCTCGACCTGCAACCGCAAGCCGTAAACAATTGGCACCGACCGGCTGGGGCTCCCTGCTGTAGTGCTGACACCGGGATATGTAGTTCTCCTGCCGTGGCTATGGAGAGTGACATGGGGCTTTCGACCCACCTCTGCGGGTCACAAAAGTATCGTGCTGACAATGGACAAGCCAGTGCTGATTGAGAACAAATACGGCAAGCACTGCGCCATGAACTTCCCAGGCAGGAACACCGTCGGAAGAATCGTCGTTGCCGTACTTAGTAGCAGCAGTAGTGGCAGTCGGAACAGAAATATCAGAAGCAGCGGCGGTAGCACGCGGGAGGAAGCATTGTTGTTGTTGTTGTTGCTGTTGCTGTTGCTGTTGCTGTTGCTGTTGCTGTTGCTGTTGCTGTTGCTGTTGCTGTTGCTGTTGCTGTTGCTGTTGCTGTTGCTGTTGCTGTTGCTGTTGCTGTTGCTGTTGCTGTTGCTGTTGCTGTTGTTGTTGTTGTTGCTGCTGCTGCTGCTGGTGTTGTTGTTGTTGGTGGTGGTGGTGGTGGTGGTGGTGGTGGTGGTGGTGGTGGTGGTGTCGTTATTGGCGGTAACTGTTCTGCTTGGTGCTGGTGCATGCCGCTCTACCTCTAGTACTGACTAACCATCGTGCGCAACGCTTTACGGAGCGCGAACAAAGACCGAATAGCCGCAAGTAATCTGGTCATGACGGCCAGGGCAAACCCTGAGACCCTGATGGCCGGGGCCTCAATCAAAGGAAGAGGGTTGCAGGTGCATCTTTCCAAAAAGTAGAGATTGTGATAGAGGAGCGCTACTGCGCTACTACAGGCGCGACGAATGTAGATGTCCATTTACTAATCTAAGTACTACCCACGCGAGTCGGTTCTAGGCCTCCTGTCACCAAGACTTGACCCTCAACTCTCCTGGCTTGTGAAATCCCCAGCTTCGCCTCCGGAAGCATGCTAAGCACTTCCAAAGTTTCCCACAAGCATGGACATAAAGCGAGACCCTGGGGCGAACCTGACCCGCCGCAAGGTGCGCGTTCACGAAGCAGAAGGACGAGCGGCCTCGGGCGGAGGAGCTGAAAGTCGGCTTTGGATGGGAGGGACAGGGAAGGTTAGCTTGACGATGCTAAACATAAAGAAAACGGGCCATTTCCTACCACCAACTCAACAGCCTGATGACATTGATCCAAATGGGAGACGAGGATGGCACTAGTGTTGCTGTTGATGACACTGATACCCAGGTCTCCTTCACCCCCAACCCCAAGCAGGACTCGCCTAGGGGCCTGACTCTTTTGCGATACGACTCCTGGCCCTCAATACGACTGTACATGACTAGACCCCAAAGCCCGCGTCAGACTAAGGTTGCATTTTGGCCCCAAGCTTCGCTTCCCAGCCCGGGAGGGACAACCAAGCCCTGAGCGCCCGGGCCCAGCTCAAAGCGAATCGCCACGGCGCCCTTGTTGCCTCCATACCCTCGCATCGACATGCTCTGAGGACAGGTATTCCGGTTCCAAGTAGTGTTCCCTTCATGCTTTCATTCTTGTGGCTCCTAGGTCGTTATGGCAGTCACATGTTCAAGGTTTTGGTTTCTACGAAGACTGAGACGCTCTGGGACAAATGAGCCCAGCAGGTTAAGAAGTTCAGGACACACGGCGCATTGGTTCAGGTTTTGATGATCCGAATATTTCCGAAGCCCTGAAAAAGCTCCGGAAGCCCCAACTGGTCGAGCCTGGATGCTACCTCCACTCTGACTGAAGAGTAGGGCTCACGGGTTCCGTTTCTCGGAGATCCCATGCTCTACATCCCCAGTGGCACGCCACGCCCAGACAGCAAGCCTACTATGCCCAGCCACTAAGGCCTAAACACTGCAACCCCTCCCCCGCTGCCCCCGCTCCAAACAATCCTCCACTCAAGCCACGAGTGTTTCCGGCCGAGGACTTCGCGCTTCGAGTCCGAAGGTGTGAGGGATCGGAGTTCCGGGTGTCGGGTGGCTCTGCTGCAACTTGCGCAGGGCAGATAGACTGCCTCGGCTTCACCATTGCTAAGCAATGGCACCGAGACACCACCGCATCAAGCTCTCAACCCTGAAGCACGCAAGAGGCCTCCTACACCGACACCAAGCGCCGTTGTGCGGAGATCGCAGACCTGGTCCAGAAAGCCTGGGCAGAACAGTCGTGTGCTGTGGTACTGGGGTCTTGGTCGTCACAAGAAGCCCTGAGCTTTGGGCATAAGCCTGGCATTTTCGTTCTACGGGAGAGGAGGCGACAAAGCCAGGATGCTGATGCCGGCAATCGCAGCCAACACGAGTGCTACCCATCGCAAAGCCACGAATGTCAGGACTGCGCTATTGCGGAGGTGATGCTGAAAGAGTCGGGGTGGTGGTGATTCGATTGATGACGGGGGCACTGAAGATGGTAGTAATGAAAATGATGATTTGACGATGATGGCGACTACGGCGCGGACAGCGACGGCGACAAGAATGATGATGAGCAGGAGGAAGCGTATGAGGAGGAAGCGTATGAGGAGGAGGAGGAGGCGGAGGAGGCGGAGGAGGCGGAGGAGGCGGAGGAGGAGGAGGAGGAGCGGAGACGGGTGACCGATACACCATTACATGCATCATGAGTTCTTCGGTTGCGACCATTTTCCCGAGTGCGTTGCTATTAAATAGCAAGCGGGAGCCGAATCTTGCCGTCCGAAGGGCTCCTGCGGACGAAGACCAGCATCAGCCTCAGTCTGTCTCCGAATTGCAATGACAAAGGTGCCCTGGACAGCCAACCCCAGGAAATCCTAGTGCAGAACGACAAGCACGCCACAAGCGGATACCCCTACACCAACTACCAAACCTCCATGCATGCGACAATCTCACCTGCCAACAGCACCGAAAACTCTACGCATGCCCTGCAAAGCTTCAGGGATGATCGCTTTCTGCACCTCTGCAACACCCCCCCCAAGGGGCCCCTGAGTGCTCGACAAGCCGACCAACCGCTCCGTCTCCAGCAGCTCCAGGTCCTTCTCGTAGGCCTCCGGCTTCTCTTGGGCTCACGGCCTCTTACTCGGAAGGTCATCGGTGGTTATAATAAGTGGTGTTTTTCAGTACGGTAAACATGACAATAACCCATATTAGGGGACTTATAACCCAACTTATGTAATATAATTGCCCATGGACCTCCAAGTAGGTTTCCTGCTTAGACGACGAGGTAGAGACGACACGGGAACAGTGGCAACAGCGGCAGCACGCAACAACGACGACTCCCGGTTTCCGCTGATCAAAAGGACGACAGAAGGCACAAAGCATGAAGCGGCAGATCGACAAAAACATCTTAGCAGCCATAGTTTCAAGACTTAACACGCCTGTCAGTAACATCGCTTAAAATCGATCAGCAGGCGTTACCACTGTCATGAATGTCTGCCGTCTTTTCCTGACCGGCTTAGAGATGCTCTCGGATCCGGGCTGTGCCGGATCCCCGTTCGCCTGCCGCCTTCGGAAGTTTCCTCGCGATAGGCCCCTAGCTTCTTGTCCTTCTACGTCCAAGGGACTCCCGTAACTTCCTCGTGCTTCGGTTAGCACCCGAATCGGACACTCTTGGGCGGCGGCCGCATTAACGATGCCGGCCGTGGTGGCCAGCTTGAGGCAGAAAGGGACGGGAGCCCAGAGGTGACGAGTTCACAGTCCATTCAGCTGCATGCGCTGTTCCCGTGCTGCCGGGGCTTTGATCGCTCATTGAGGCTAGGACCAAGAACTGTGCTCAAGTTGTGCGAGTCAAGGTGCTCTTGGGCGCGTCCCTTAGAGCCTCAAGGGTCATTACATGTCGGCATGCTGCTTCGCAGCATGTCAAGACTCTTCTACCAACCGTCCCTTGCGACTTGGGGTTCCGGGTGTGGGCTCTTCAGGGCCCCATATGAACCCGCCTATCATGAAGCCCAGTAATTAAGGTGGTGATATCGCTGTAAAATGCCTATGTTTATGTCCCTCTTGGGTCCCGTCGCTAAATGGTTCAAGACTTGCGAGGATTTCCATTTTCGCTTGTCGAGAAGGAGGCCGCCGAATGGCAAACTCGGACAGGGTTCAGGGCTCAGGGTTTAGGGTTTAGGATCCCTAGTTGCCATGAAACAGCCTGGCTTTCGGGGCGGGGAGTGGGAGTTGAGGATGCAAGTCCTTGTGCCCGGAATCCCAACATCCCCATCACGGCTCCGGCGTGCTCTCATCGGCCCGATCCCGGATATCGTCGAAATCCATCTGGCTGACCACCTTCTTCCTCACAGCTGCAACAGAACAACCCTGACTCCGGAAGACCGAAGCCCTACTGCACATCCTGACCCTGGACGAACGACGAACTGATTGAACTCGAAACCTTAAGCCCTGCATTCACAACCTTCTACAGCGTCTACAGTGAAACCACAAACTCTCAACCAGAAAACGCGACATTCAACGTCGGGGCTTGAAGTTGTCAGGCTGAAAGGCTGCACATGGAGTTTCAGAAGCTGTGTATTGAGCTCTGACAAGTTGAAGCATCAGACGAAGTCTCCCACAACGGCTACGCTCACGAACTGCCAACTTCCTTTCTCTCGGCAGGACTTGCATTGAAGGCAATAAAGCCTACGAGGGATTTCGATTATGCAGAGAGAAAGCCTGAAAAGAGCTGAGCTTGAAAGTCTAGTACAGCATGCCCTCGGCAGCTTAAGGCTGAGGTCCACAACCCAGGAATTCAGATTTAAAATGAAGGTCGAGTCCGCACTGATACAGTGGTTTATATGGCGATACAACAACACGGCGGCTGGGAGCTTTTTCTAAGTGTCAACAGGCCAGAGGGTCTTCTGACTTCATGTTGTACAACCATCAGTACATCATAATATCACAAGGCATCTCAGTAACGCAATCAAGCAAGTAAGCCAGGCATACTACCATGTGAAACTGCAGAATAGCACAAAGCCATGCCACTCCCGCTTCGACAGCGGTCGGCGCGGAGCAGACAGCCCTGGGAAGGCGCGTGGGGCCGAGCGGCGATCAACAAAGGGGCGACAGAACATGCCCCAACTATGCTTCAAAGCGGTGAGCCTTTCTTGCTCCGTTCATCTCAATGGTCCAGCATGCTGCTGACAGAGATCCTTGATTAAAGCTTCGCAACCGTATCGATAACAAACACAACAATACGACACAAACAGCCACAAAGCTCTTCAATCTCAACAGCAACGTCAGCATTGTCAACATCTGCGGCTTCAACATCACGACCGCTACCACGACCAACACCATCATCATCATCATCATCGTCGTCAACATCATCTGTCGTCACCATCATCTGTCGTCGTTATGTTCTTCAACAGCATGGTTCTTGTTGATTGTCACAGTTATAGGACCGATCGTAATCCTTGTAATCGAAGCCCACCAATCCTAAACCCTGATCCAGGACGAATCATCAAACACCCATGTCGGAAGGACCTCACCCTAACCTCGAAAGCTACCGTGAGCCTCAGGGTTCAAGCACTGACAATGTCGTGGGGCTTAGGTCTGGTCTGAAACTCTGAACCCTGGTGTGCTCTCCCTCTTCTCCTTGCCCTCCCTCCCCCTCTCCCCCTAAGTCGGAAGCCTGGCGTGCGTGTGGCAAAGAGGGCACCGAACGGATCGTTCGTGGACTCCTCTCGCTGATGAACTTTGGAAGCTAAAGACGAAGGAGTGAGGTTTAGAAAAGCCGCCCTTCGGAAGAAGTCTTGCTGGCATTCCGGGCCCCAGGTCGCCTCGACTCAGCCAAAGCTAAGGACAACCTGAAAAGCCGAAGCCCAGAAGCCTGCCTTCGGTGGCTCCAGGGTTTTGGCCAACCTCGGAAACTCTCTACTCGACATGTAGAGCTCGTGATCCAGGCCGAGTGTGGGGTCTTACCGCGACTGCCGTTTGGAAAAGTTGAAGGGGGCGTGTATAGAGCTTCTCGTTGCTGGGCTTGCGTAGCGTTTGAAAGGTTGCGGGCACCTTGTATGAGGCTACTACCAAAGTCGGGGAAGAGCTGCTCCAAACAAGGTTTGTTGGTGGCCCACAAACCTCCTGACATGGAGTTGCTTCAGCTCGACATGGTTTTTCGGGGTACGAGACGCCGAAATCCGATACCACCAGACTCACAAACACCGCGAAAAGCCCGACCATGTCGCTCTTGGCGGTCATTCGGGGCAGCAGGCCTCAACCAAAAGCAAGCCTGTTCGGATTCTGAACCACCTTCTAAAGCCGAGCTGCCATAATAAACAACGATTTAGGGCTCCGAGCTTTCGGATCTACGATATTATCGCGTCTAATGCTTAGAAAGGACCCGACCCCTTCAAACAGACACACAAATCAGAGACAAACTCACGTGCTCCAAGAAGCAGCTTGGCCAAATTCCGCACGGTGGAGTCCTGTCACCAGGCTTCAAGCCAGGTAGCCACATCCCAGACAACATGGAGCCGGGAAAGACTGCACCAACAACAAACATGAAAGCAGTGACATGCATAGCAGTCGGCTAAGATGCATGGCGGTTCCCATTTCTCGAAAAGCCTGAGGAATACATTGAGAGACTTTCACTTCGAACCCAAGTAACACACAAAAGCTTGGCACGAAAGCAACAAGAAGGACCGACCGAACAGCAGAGGAAATGGCGGCACATGTCATCACGTTAACGTCGGTGAAATCGCAGAAAAAATGCCGATGCAACATGACCACAGTGGTGACACAATTGGTGCCAACACGACTGGCATCACTCAGCAACAGTCCCTAAACCCCTAAACCCTAAACCCCTACACCCCTAAACCCTAAACCCTAAACCCAAAGCCTCAACATCGGCAAACCCTGAAAAACACAACAACCGGCAGGCCACGAAGCTGTCCTCGTGCGAGGAGAGTCGATCTGCCGCCTCTCGGCCACCGAGCTTCACCTGGGTAACATTAATCCTTATAGACCCCCTTAAGAGGACCCCTTTAAAAGGCACCCTTACTAGGAACCCTTATGGTAACCCCCATAGTATAGCTCCATGAACATTCAGACTTCTTGGGGCTTCACAGGGTCTGATTGGGTTTGTTGAACCCTCATAAACTGTGCGATGGGTCGATAAGGGCTCCAGGATTTTAGGGGTTTGGCGTTTGGGCGGAAGGTTTAAGGGACCCCTTTAAAAGGAAACCTTATTGGAACCCTTATGGTAACCCCTATAGTACGTTTGGGCGGAAGGTCTAGGACTCCCCGGCAGTTTGGGATACTGGACAGGGTTTGGGGCGGATTGGGGTTCACGGCTTCCGGTTCTGGTGTTGAATGGCCGAGGCGTTAGGACTTCACAGTGATGGGATTTGGGGTTCGGGACGTCGGGGTTTGAGGATTTAGGTTCAAGGTGTTGAGATGCAGAGCTTCTGGTTGAGCGATGGAGTTGTTCGGTTTAGCTTGTGTTCTTGAGATTTCCTGCTCACGATGTCCTTCTCTTCTGTTGTCGTCCTCCGGCAGCCCTCGTCTTACACTTCTTTCGACTGCTGGTTTCCGTTGCTGCTGCTGTGGTCGCTCTGCAAGACCTCTGGGAAGCAGGGACGTGACATTATTGGTGCTCCTTAACTTACGGTTTTGAGGGCACCGTGTGCGTTTGGGGTTGCACGGTGCGGCTATAAATCAACCGCAGGACATGAAGCCAAAACCAATGGACGTTCGAGGATCCAAGCCTGAACTCCCGCCAAAGCAATCTCGAAGTACCGCAAGCCCCCTTTGAAGCCAGAACCCTGAATCCTGCAACCATCAATCCACAGGCCCCCTGGCAGACGTGTCACGACGTGGCTCTTGATGGCCGTGTCGATGGACATGTTGTGCAGCAGCCCGCATGTCGCAACTGCCTGGGCTTCAGCAAGGGCCCAAATTTGCCAAACGAGGAATCGAGGACCCTCGTCCGAGGTGGCAGGAGGAGCGCTAGTGGCGGTGGCAGTCCCAGTGGTAGTAGCAGCAGCAGTAACAGTAGCAGCTTTGCAAGTGCCAATCCTGAGGATGCGATGAAGAAGATGGGGATGAGGATGCGGATGCGTATTAGGATGAGGCTGACGCTGATGATCACGGTGAGGATGGTGATGATGATAGGGATACAAATCTTCAACCATTTGGCTTTGCTATTACACCGACGACGGCTACGACGACGGCGAGACCATGGAAGAATCCAAAACCGTCCTTCTTGCCGAGAATGTTGCAAGCTCGGCGTCCGGGAATGCCTGTGCAGATTCATGACGGTCAGAGACGGCTAGACTTGAGGTTTGGCGGCGGCGTTCAGCTCAATTAACTGGATCAGAGAGAGACCGGAACTGCCCGCTACTGAGCCTCTGCATTAGACTGTCGCGACCTCCCAGAAGTTGCGAACTGCGCCTTCGACAACTTCTTTTGTCCTTCCGAAGGCAACACGGCCCCCTACTAAACGCCCGTACACCCATAATTAAGGTCAAAGACCAAATCCCAAAGCCCGGCACCCAAAAAAGAAAAGCAAAAGCCAAGATCCGCCTGCGCCGGGGGCGACGCACCGTCGCCCTCTGCCTCTGCCGACTCCGCACCGGGAGGCGAACCTTCCAAGAAATGCTGAGAAGTCTTTGAACCAATATCTCTGTCTGTAGACCTATCCTTCTATCCATGCATCCATCCATCCATTCGTCTATATCTTTCCGTCTGTCCATCTGTGCATCCATCTACCTATCGATCTAGCAATCTACCAATCGATCGATCTAACTGTCCATCTACACCACTTCTAGGCATGCTTCCTGACTTCCTGTTCTCGTTTGTTGCTGAGGTCCGATGCTTCTGGGATGCAGGGCGTTTAGGGTGTTGGTCCATGACACCCCCAAGCCCCCACATGCCTGAACCCTGAACGGGACCGAAGTTCATGAACGCTGCATAATGAGATCGTCAACCCAAGCTGTAGCTCTATAAACCCTGTAAAGCCTGCACCCAGGTCTGCGAAACCCTGACAGCCCTGGAAGCTGAACACCCAAACCCCTATCTGTTCAGCCCCGAATCACCCCCACCTCAATCCCCAGAACCTCCTCAACCTGTAGGCCCCAAAGCCATAAATCCAAAGCCGCCCTAAACCCCTAAACCCCTAAACCTTCAAACCCTTAAACCCTTAAACCCTTAAACCCCTAAACCCCTAAACCCTTAAACCCTTAAACCCCTAAACCCTAAAGCCTTAAACCCTTGAACCCCTAAACCCCTAAACCCCTAAACCCTAAACCCTTAAAACCCCTAAACCCCTAAACCCCTAAACCCCCAAACCCTAAACACTTAAACCCCTAAACTCCTAAACCCCTCAAACCCCTAAACCCCTCAAACCCCTAAAACCCTCAAATCCCTAAACCCCTCAAACCCCTAAAACCCTCAAGAAGTTCCGGCCTCCTGGTGCCAAGGCCTCGAAAGCCAGTTCCAGGCAGCCGGCTTCCTGGGCTCCGGGGGGGGGGGGTTACTTCAAGGATCATGGGACTTAGTATCTAGGGTTCCTTAAAGGGCTCCTTTAAAGGGGATCTATAGGGGTTCTATTATACTTTTAGGGTCTACTTAAAGGATCATGGGACGTAGTAACTAGGCTTATAGTTAGGGTAGCTATACTTATAACTCCAATTAAGGTATATACTTATGACCTTACTTACTAAGTCCCATGATCCTCCAAGTATACTTGGAGGCTCAAGGGGCTTTAGGGTTCCTTTTAGGGATGTGTAGGGTTTAGGGAGTTGGGCTTTAGGCTAGGGTAGTTATAAGTGGGCTTATAAGTCCCCGAATATGGGTTGCCTCCACCCCGAACACCCTTACACCTGATTCTCTTCAAGTTCCGAACTCAGCTGCGAAGACGGCAGCTCAAAGAAAAGCTGAACTAAACTTTTAATTTTCTTCCCCGAAGCCCAAACCTGTCAATTACCTTTAGGCTCTAAATCCCGAGCCATAGCCTCAAACCCTAAAGTTCTAGAACCCCTTATGGAACCCTGTAAACCTCCTGCTTGTTAGGCTTATCTGGGGTTGCCGGACTCAGTGCCCAATCTCGGTGTCAGTCGGCCTTCAGGTTTGCACATCAAGGATTGGGCACTGCGGTCCAGGCTTCAAGTGGTTCTGGTCACGGCTCCAAGTTTTTGGGGTGGAAAGTATTGATGCCGCCAACGCAGTCTTTCGCGGTCTCCACATCAGTCATGCGTACTTGCCTTCGGTCAATCCCATACCCATAAAAATGTGTCGCAACTGAACAGTCCTCAAATAATCATCGCCAGGCCGGCACAAATGAGAACACACCTTGCCGGGCGAAGTTCACACGATTGGCTGGAATAGTAAGAATCAGGAGCGAATCCCCACGAGCAAGAGAATCCAAAGTTTCAGTAACCCATACGTTCTTAACTTTGCAGCGGGTGGCGAAGATGCGCAGCTTGTTCTCCTTGGGTGCGAGCCACGCGAGGAAAAAAGGCTCAGAGCTCATGTGATCCGGTGAACATGAAAGCTCCAGGATGCAGACTGACACCGATTGCCCCCTGAACCTCCAAAGGCCGAAAGCTGCAACAAAAGAGGCCTGAAAAAGCGCACAGAAGGGTGTTTTGCTTCGTCGACAGTTCTTCAGGCGCCTATACTGCATCCGAATCCCTCCAGAGCCCAGTCTCCGGGTGCTTCGACGCAAGGTGGCACAGAGCTCCCAAGGCCTGGACGAAAGACGGTCTTGGGCGTCGGCGAAACATGTAGTGGCCTGAATATTTAGAATAGGGTATAATTATGATACGGGACTTTAAGGAACAGTCCACCATAGTACATGTATGATAACAAGGGAACCTACAGGACCATCATTGGCAGCCATTCAAGGCCCCTATATTAAACATTTAAAAGATATCCATCATAGCAACCCGCATCGTAACCCCTATAGGACGCTTTGAAGGAACCCACAAAACGGAAACCAACTCTGGTTCTGTGCATCACATCCGAATCCCTCCAGGCCCCTCCACCCTAAACCCTCTAATTTCGGGTACAATAGGCATTTGGTGTATATTGTACCGTACCGCATAAGGACTGCAAGGGGAGACTGTTATTGATTGTTGATTAGTCCAACCCCTACAACTCTGAAAATGCGGGCGATATGTGCCTCTGTAGAGAGGCCGATGCTGCCGGACAGTCCTGGGTTCATTGGTTAGGCTTTCGTGTTAAAGTTTAGGATTTAGGGCTCAGGCATCAGGGGTTGGGTGTTGGGGTTAGGTTTAGGGCTTAGGATTCGGAGTTTGGGGTTGATCTCGGCGGGATGTGTTGCCTTCAACATCTCCACCCTATCGAGGGCCGTAGGGTGGCTTTGTGTGTAAAGGTAGCGGGTTTAGGAGGTTCTGTTTGGGGAATGAGCATGGTTTCGTTGATCTAGGGTTTGGGCCCAGGGCTTGAGGCATTCGGGCACGACCCCGAAGCCAGAAACGTTCTGATTGCTTGAGGCGAGCCCTAGAAACCAAACCGCCATCTAAACAGCCGGAAGGATTTTAAGCCCCAGCAAGCTGAGCTCCGAAACGCATCCGTGAAGACCTTCTTTCGCCCTTGGGTCCTCTCTGGGCAGCGTCGCGAAGGGCGATGACTCCTCCTTCCTCGGCCTGCCGCAGCTTGGTCAATCCAGACTGCGGATTCAGGGTTAGAGGGTCTCCAATTTTCCAGCTTCGGGCTAAGGGTCTCGGACTTCTCGCTTCACAAGGGCTGACTTTTGCCTTCGGTTTGCTGTGTGTGCTGCACAAGGTGTAGGGATCCCGTTGCAAGTGCATTGACACACCACACCATCTACATGATATCTACAAATATCTACTGTCACAATTCTGTGGGACGAATTCTACGAACTACTCTGTGCTCCATATTACAAGTTATAAGGTTGAAGCGATGTGCGGCTTGAGTTGACATTTCAAGGGCTTGGCTCAAGCGGCCAATTCCGCCTTGCTCTAAACATCAAGTCAGGAAATCGAGTATGGGAGCCACCCACACAGTCACACAAACACACACACACACACACAAAGCTGCAAACCCTTCACTCCAACCAGAAACACCCTACCAGTAAAAGCCTGAACCTCAAAACCCGCCAAAGCCTCCAAATTCAATCAATCAATTGTGGCCCAGGGACGATGGACGTTTTTGTCTGCAGCGAATGGGATGCCAACTGCCTGCACGTGCAGTAGTGTACAACAGGATCTGGAGACTGCGCTTTGAGTGCTTGCGGTGTCGGTCTAACTCCGAAACCTTCAAAGCCCTGCGGGCTTTCCAAAGAGGCCTGCGATGCTTTCGCCCGCAACCCCAAACGTCCCCGAACCTTGAAAGCGAACCCAAGTCCACGGTCCCCGAACCTTGAAAGCGAACCCAAGTCCACGGCCCTGCAGCTCACCACTTTCTGCTTCGGCCGTGCCTTAGCCCTGCGCAAGCGTAGCGGGCAACGAGCGGATCCTTGGAGTGGCGTCGCAGTGCCTCCACGGTTACGCTGTCGTGGTTGAGGGTTTAGAGTTGAATTTGGGAATCCTTGTGTCTGTCGCTGCTAATCCAATACCCCTAACCTGGCGCTAAACTTGTGTTGGCTCCGCCTGCAGCAGCAGCACCGCTGCGCCTTTCTCTGAGGCCACCTCCTGTCAGTTTCAAGTTGTCTGGGCAGGGCAAACTGGCGGTGTGGAGGGAAACTCGGACTTACTTTATCGGGGCTCCGGGAGCTTATGCTGACCTGGCTTTCGACCGTTTTAGCGGAATGGTGCGGTCTGGCTTCTCTTCTTCTTCGTCCCTTAACCCTAAACCCGAAGACCCAAATAAAGCCGCGCCTGGCCTTCGCCTGAAGCTCCGAGCTGGCAACTTGCCCCACGGCCAGGCACGCGAAGGTCTCAGCAAAGATGATGCTTCGAGTTTGCAAGCTTCGGGGTTCGGGTTCAGGGCTCAGGGTTTGGAGACTTTACAATGGCGGTTTGGGGTCCAGGCGCTGGGAAGTGGAAGATTGAAGCGAAGTTTGGGAGTCTGGTTACAGTGCGCAGTGTCGGTTCTATGAGGAGCGTGAGATGATAAGGGCCTTCGAACAACTTTCGCGACTCGAGGCGTCTGAGCATAGAACCTCCGAAGCTGCGTTGTTGCAGTCTGGTGGTTTCTACGTGGCATGAGGGTTAGAGCGACTCTTGTTGTTCGACGGCCGTGGATTTGGCCTTGGGACGTCGGGCCTGCAGAGACAAGTTGAGGTGTCGAGGTTCAGGACTTCAGGCTTCAAGCGAGACGTAGTACTGCCACTACTGCGAGCCTTTGCCATATTCCTACTCCCACTCGTACTCCTATCGCTCCTCCCCCTCCTACTCCTCCTCCTCCTCCACCTCCTGCCTGCCTACTACCACCCTACTGCTGCTGCTACTACTACTACTACTACTACCACCACCACCACGACTGGTACTACTACTACTCCTGCTGCTGCTGCTGCTACTACTACTACTACCACTACTACTCCTACTACTGCTACTACTTCTACTACTACTACTACTACTACTACTACTACTACTACTACTACTACTACTACTACTACTACTACTACTACTACTACTACTCCCTTCTTCTACTACTACTACCGCTACTACTACTAGTACTGCTACTGCTAGTACTGCTACTGCTGCAACCACCACCACCACCACCACCACCACCACCACCACCACCACCACCACTACCACCACCGTCACTTCTACATTTGGTTAATGGTTAACTTCAAGAGTAGGCCTGCAGCAAACCGTTCCGTGGGAAGCGCCGCATGGCGCCAAGGAGCAGTTCCATACCGCCTCCGCTCGTGGTGTCAAGGATCTTTCTTCGAAAGGTGCAGAGGCTTGGGAATCATGTTATCATTGCGTTCGAGGACTTCGAAGCTTCAGATCCTAACCTTGGGCTGTGTGGGTGGGGGCATAGACTTGGATTTGTTCAATCGGTATTGTCGCTTGCTTACTTGTTCTCCATAGGAAGCCTTCCAAGACTAAGCGAGGTCCGTCACAAGCATTAGGGTTGATAGTTCATGTCGCCACAGAACAATACCGCTTGCGTACTGTATACACGCATATGTATATATGTGTGTGTGTGTGGATATGTATGTATGCATGCATGTATGTACATATTACATATGTATGCATGTACGTATGTTCATAAAAAAAATACAAATATATCTACAGAAACATATATGGATGTGTATATATACGTATATAGATATATAATTACTATCTGATATATGTATACATAGATGCATGTGTGCAGGGCGTTGCGGGCACCGTATCACCGCCGCTTAGGACACGTGACAACCAGAGAGCGCAAGGCGCGAGCCAACTGCCAGACGGGGCCTTGACGGACGATGAGCCGCCGACTCTGCCCCCGCCTGGGCTCTTTGCTAACGATTCGGGGAAAAAATCGATGTTCAAGCTCTGTTTCCCGGAGTTCTTGTGCGTTCTTCGTCTGCGCCAGAGTCTCAGAGAAGTTTGTCCACGTCTCCCGGGATGGTCCACAAACTTCGGCGATCCACCCATCCCGTCCCACCGCGCCCCACCAACTGCATACTCGGCTTTTCACAGGCCACGGCGAGCACAAACTCATGGAAGACTCAGAAGCCAGCATGACACGAAACCAATCGCGAGGGGCAAGTCGTCCCACCTCGACTCCGAGACCACGGAACTATCGACGGAGTGCTCACGGCTTTGCAACTCGGGCCACCCTCTTCCAGATCAGGATGCTGCAACGTCTGTGGCGTGTATAGGGCTGGTACCATGGTCAGTCCCGCCACCGAAAACACAAGACAAGGCGCAAGAACATGTACGACTTCAGTCAGATCGTACATGCTTCTTGCGTCTCGGCCGCCAAACACAGGGACCCACCTCCCAACCCAAGACCTGCAGAGAAGGTCAAGCTGAGCACGGCCTTGTCTAACCGTTCCCCACAAGCCAGCACCGTGCTAGAACCATACCTTGATACTGTAGTAGACTGCTACTCAGTCTTGTCACTAGCTGCAGACTAACCTGTTGTTGCTGCTGCATGTATGATGTCACAGCTCCTCGGTATCCCTGAGTGAATAGCAACAGAACCCACAACGCTGCGCTTCGTGGTTAGGGCTTAGGGTTATACAGTTGGAAACTGAACTCGCCGCGTGGAATGCTGCACTCTGACCGTGCATAAGTCGACATCTTCAGGGTTTTGCCTTCCGAGCTTGCTGTTGTTGAGCTTCCCTGATGCTTTCCGCTTGGAATGAATTAAGAGCCCTAAGGCTCGACCCTCCCAAACCTGCGGGTTCGGGAGCTTGGCGCGGAGGGTGGAAGGCTCACCAGCAATAACTGCTCTGTGCAATCAGATCAGGTCAGGTTCCGACGAACCGGAGGAACAAGCAAGGCATCCATACCACCCTACCCCTACCATAGGGCGAGAAACGAAAGCTTTAGGCAGGCAACGACAAATCAACGAACAGCAATCCTTGCTTTGTGCGTTTCTGAACGCGAGAGCTGATAAAACTGGCAATCAGTAGACAAGAGCAAAGCAGCCGCAAACCAGAAAATGCAGACTCTGGGATTTCATTCAGAAGCCTCGCTAGACCATAACACATCTCGGAAAGCACTTCGCTGCAGACCGGCAACAGCATCACGGAGGACTCTGCGTGCCGACCTTTCTCGTAGTCCGGGGAGACCTGACGGAGAATCATAAGAAACCCCGTACACTTTCAAAGGCCCCCACCACTAGCCTAAAGAGCCCAAGAGAAGAGCCCCTGTGAGTCCTAAGTCCTAAGCCCTGAAAACCGAAGACCGAAACCCTCGGCCTGCGACGCTAAGCCTGTTCCTTCAAGCCAGGGGCCATGGCGCGGAGCATCTGCAAGCAAAAGGGAGTATCCCTTTTGCAGCCTTGTTGTCGTCTGCACCGCCGGTCGTGAGGAGCGCTAGGCAGCAACAGCCACGCTCCTCCCAGAGCTACACTCTAAAACCCAGATCCCAAAAACTCGAGACGGGGACTTCAACTCAGTGATGTCCATCGTTTTGACATTGAGGTCTGATGCCATGAGGTTTTCGGCTTTCTCTTCTTCGGGCAAAGAACCTATCAGAGAAGAGTGAGTGAGTGAACCAAACGAGAACCTGGAAAGAAACCCACAACCTGCCACACAAACCCTAAACGCACTAAACCCGACAAACCTACAAACCTTCTCCAGTCGGACACGACACAGCCTCACTAAACCTCAATGACCTCTTGTTGATTGGAAATAGACTAGCGTAGAGCCACTGGAACACTCATCCCTGGATCCTGACCCCCCAACCCCTACTGTGCACCCCAAGCCCCAAACAACAATCGGGGGACGTACCTGTCTGTAATCACGTCTGACCATAACTGAAGCGCTTGGGACCGCGACTAACCCAGGAACACACCTGGAGCCCCTCACAGGCAGGGAAGCGCTGCATTCCTGTGCTTCGGGAGACTTCCGAAAGACTCGGGCTGAGGGCTTCGGGGCTCAGGGCTTCGGCGCTTAGGGTTTAGGGCCTAGGGTTTAAGGCCTGAAGTTTAGAACGTAAGGAAAGGTACGGGGCTGTGAGTTAGGGTCTGAGCGTGTAGGGCATAGTGCCTACAAGGCCTAAGGTTCAGGGCTTGGGGCTTCATGTTCCAGCTTCAAGTTGTGAGTTATGAGGATGGGATAGTTTGGCTGGTCTACAGCGACATGCTAGCAGGTGAATCAGGGATTCAAGGATTTTGTGTTTAATGATGCTCAGTCAGTTCATGTCTGGGAAAGGAAGAAATGCAGACTTGGGCTTCAAGCAGTCAGACACTGTCGAGGGCAAGGACGCATACGGCGAGAAACGGGACAAGAATGAGACCAAGCACGACGACGAGGACGACGACCAGCGGCAGCAGCAGCAGCAGCAGCAGCGGCAACAACAACATCATCATAGTTGAAATCTCCATGCATTCCAAGGCTCCGTCGACGATCGCCGGAACACCTCCACACTTGGAGATGTTGGTCACGAGGTCTTCCTCAGGATGTCGGAATCTTGGGCAATTCTGGTGTTGAACACCTGGCTCTGGAATTGCCGAGTTGTTTGGATGTGTCCTACTCTTTCGGGGCTGCTATGTAACAAAACGGCTGGGATTGCTGGGATGTTTTGCGATGTTGGGATGTGAGACTGCTGCTAGTGAGTCATCGTCTACACTGATATGCAACCGAAGATGGAGCATCATGACGAAGCAGGAAGCTGCGATGTTGATGATGCTTGCGGGATAACCATCATGTTGATGATGATGAAGATGAAGATGATGCTGACAATGATGATGATGATCGCATGCTGCTGACAATCATGATGCTGCTGTTGTTGATGATGCTGATGTTGATGCTGATCATCCCGCTAGTGACGGCAGAATTGTGATGACGTCAGTGCGCAAGGGCCGGAGGTGACAAAACAAGCATAACAGCAACTGAGAATATGTATGAGTGCATCTACGTAAGTCCATGTTTTGTACATGCACATATACATGCATATCTTGATATACTTAATCGTCATGTCTCGTTGCCCTCTCTCTCTGTCTCTTTCCCCTCTCTATCTCTCCTTGGCTTCTCATTCTTTTTGCGCATGTCTTAGATCGTTTGGCAAGAACTTCATGCTTAGCCGCCTAGCAGCATGAAGATCCCAACACTTGTGAAACCCAAACCTAAAAAGTCCGCAGACTCCCGTGAAGATCTTGAAAGATTCCTAAAGAACCTTTACGAAAACCCCAAACGACTCCTGAAACGCATCACCCCTTATCAAACCTCCCGAAATCCTCAACATCCTTAGACCACAATGCCTTAAACCCCAAACCCCATGATAAACAGCGTCCCCAAAAATCTCCTCGGCTTGACCGAAAATACCGAAACATATCCCCATGAACAACAAAAGAAAACCTGACCAACTTTGCGGCTGCGGCGCCGGCGCCGAAGCCACCGCAGTGCCGCCGCCGCAGAGCGCCTGCGCCTCGGAGCCGAGTCCCCCGCGCTTGGCGGAGCCCTGGAGGACCTCGATGGCACAGGTTCTTTTACGGGTTTGGGAATCTTTTTCGGGTGCTGTTGGGAAGCTACGGCGGATCAGGGGACTCAGGGGGTTCAAGGTATCTTGCTTGGCCTGTAAGTATTTCGACCGAGGTATGCAAACCACGTGGCCGCTCCGAGAACTGCGACGCCGCTGGTCAAGATGTCCACCTGCAGGACGCAAGCTTAAACGCACTCGGTTTGAGGCTCAATTTGGGGTTTCGGAGCTTGGCCTCCGCGCTTCTGGGGTCTAGGACTTATCTTTCAATCCTATTTAGCATTTAGGGTCGCGCCGCCCCCTATCAGCCTAACACTACGACTGCGATTCGTGGAAAAAGTATTATTACGAAAACAATGCAAAAACAATGGGTCTGAAATATAAAAATGTCAAACTCTGTGAGCTGCAGGGCAGTTGGATGCCCTCTGCCTGTGCAAACCGCTGCGTAGGATCGCTTCCACCAAGCTGGTCGAAAACATCAAACTAGGTGGATGCTCTGCAAACTCTCGAAACTCGGCACGGGGCAGTGGGATGCCCTTCGAGCTCAGCCTGGCTGAACACGAGTGAACCAGTTGGCTGCCCGCTGCCGCTGCACACCGCTGGGTAGGTGGATGTCTGGCAAACTCTGGTTGAGCACGACTGAACGACAATTGAATTCGACACGCCACGTCAATGTGGCAGCACAAAACCGTTGCAAGCGGTGTCCATGTATTCACAATTTTCAGCTGAATCAAGCACGCACAAGTGTCACACACACACACACACACGCGCGTACACCAAGATCTCAGGTCGCGATGGAACCGTCGGTTACCTTCCTCAGTGAGAAGGCTCAGGAAGTTTCCAGCGCAACGTCCAGATACTGAGCTGCTCACTTCATCGGTAGCAGCGACGGGAAGGTGACCGCCACTTATCTATAAGGTTCATGAAACTTGCGACGTGCAGTGTGTCACCCTCAGCCCACCCTCACCCTCACCCAGACTCCCAGCGACAAGGTTTAAGAAACTTCCAACGCAACTTCCACAAGCTGAGCCGCTCTCTCAGCGAATGTGCAATGTGTACTAAGGCAGAGACCTCCGCTTCGTGACAAGATTTGGAAAACTTCCAACAACACAACGTCCGGAGGCTAAGCTGCCCACTCAATCGGTTGGAGCGTTGGGACGGCGTGTACAAAAGGGCGGGGACGCACCACGCTTAGTGATCAGGTTCGTGAACCTTCCAACGCAACGTGCAAAGCTGAGCAGGAGCACTACTCTCAAGAATTTACCGGGTCATTCACTTTCGCTTAGTGATTCATGAAACTTCCAGTGCAACGTACAGAAGTTGAGATGCCCGCCCACTCAAGCGGTGGGATTGCCGAGAGGGTGTGTACAAGGGGCAGAGCATGCGATAAGGTTCATAAGTCTTCCATCACAACGTTCAAAGCTGGACTGGGCATCCCATAGACTGCTGCTTTGACCGCTGCCTGCGGCAGAGAGTGGAACCACACAGCACCCATGTTGGAATTCACAATGGAACTCGAGGCGGACTTGACTCTGTACTCTGGCCAGACTTCGCCCGCCATTGGCTCCGCTAGGACTTTGCTTGGGCCACTTTGCTGCAGCTGCACTGTGCACTTCGACCACATCCCTGTCGCTGTTCTTGCTACCTCCTTGTTCTGGTCAGAAGCAGCAATAGCAGCGCTACAAGTAGTCGCACCAACAACAACAGCAGCAGTCGTATATCAGCAACAGCGTCAGCAGCAGCAGGAGCAGTAGAACAACAGTGACAGAAGCAATAACAGCAACACTAGCAGTAGTAAACGCAGTAACAGTAGCAATAGTAGCAGCAGCGGAAGCCGTAGACCGTGGAAGTAGCGGCAGCAGTAGCAGTGGAAGTAGGAACATTGTACTATAACTGGACTTATCATACTACAAGACGTACCCCTAACACTAATCAGCAGACACTAGCACTACTTCTAGCAGTAGTAGCACTCGCAGTACTGGCACTACTCGTAACACTAATCATACTAGGACTAGTACTTATGTAGCACATATTGAATATAGACCTTATCGTTTCTTAGTTCTTATCGTTTTACAAGCTAAACCACACCAGCGGCATCGTAGACTGACCTACACAAACCCCCCTTGTTCTACAACCTCAAATGGTATTAAGGATGCGAGGGCAACGTGCTGGGATGCCGCCATCCTTGTTGCGGCGCTGTACATCCCTGCGCCTTGCGAGATCGAGAAGGCCTTTCACATCATCAATGTCCCGATTGTGCAAGCAAAGTTCAACCACGATAAGACCTTGATGGGGCAGGAAGGTTACTTCTCGCAGTCGATCCAGCTTGTTCACGCAATGAGAGCCTTTGCCTCTGCATATGACGGCCATGATTGCGCAGGCCAACTCCGTTTTGCCGAGACCTCCATCACATTGGAGAATGGAGAACATTCGAAACATGACTCTTACAGATCCACTGCGGAAGGTCCGGATGAATGGCGCCCAGCGAAACAAGCTGTTGCAAGGAAAACTGGCCATCGAACATGAGCGTGCCAGTTGGCATGTCTTCGCAAATCCACGCAAGGACAACGACCTTGGCAACCGAACTGTTCACATCATTCGCGGCCCCGAGGGTGTTGAGAAGAAGATCATCGCCTGCCAACTTGCGCTTCTTTGCAAGAAGCCAGGCATCCTTTGTGGACTTAACGTTTGCCTCCACAAAACAGGCTGTAACTTCACTGAATGTCAGCAAAAACCCGCTTTTTGCTTTGCCGTCAGGGAACCGACCAGGGCTCCATGTCGAGATCTGCTTGCAGCTTGTGGGCCGAAGGCTGCAAGCAATATTGAAGATAGGCCTGGTAACCTACGAGGTTGAACGAAAAGTGCCCATGGATACTTTTCCCCCGAAGAGACTTTGCAATCTGCAGGTGCGCGAAAACGGCCTTGAAGCGGAAAATGATGTGGTAGTGCCTGGCACGGCGAGCACAGCTTTCGGGGCTTGGTTCGGCCGTGCGGCTGTGGGCCTCGCCTGAAAACAGCAAAACCTAGGAAAAAACCATGTTTATGCCCGACCCGTTTTCGGGCCCGGACCCATTTTCAAATCCAGTCAACCACTTTTGGATCCATTTTTGGACCCGGACCCATGTCCAGACCCGTTGCGGTACCCTGAGGCCACAGGCCCAGGCGTTTTGGGGAAGTACCCTCCGGAGACACCCGCTTTTTGCATTCATTTGCCACCGCCCAGTCCCCTGCCGCGCGTGGCCATGCTGGTCCCTAAACCCTGCGTGACACCTGTTCGTTCCTCCTTACCGCACGCTGACATGTCTCGCTGAAAAAGCAGCTCTACGGCGCCCGCGCACCTGTTGAATCGTGGGAGTCCTGCACAAGGAAATCTCAACATAGCCGTGACCTGAACAGATTTCCTGAGTGATACAGAAGGCTTTGCCGTTTCATCCGGCCTCTGCCCTTGAGGAGCCGAGGCAGGCGGCGTAGCGTTAAAATCATTTCAAGGAGCCTTAGAGCTAGGCTGAAGGGGCGCCACCAGATTAGCCTACCTGGTTTCCCTCTCTCCAAATTTAGGGCTTCAGACAGTGCTACCAAACTCTTTGAGGAAACCTGTTGGAACCCTTTCGTAGGTGCCACTACCTTGAATTTAATTTCTCCTGCAACAACCGGAGAGAACGTCGCCCAAGTTCATGACATGACGTGCCCAACTAAACCTCGACGCCGGTCATCGTGCATCAAATCATCTGCCAGCTCAGGTTTCGACTGATCCTGCCAATGGTACTTGTACTGGTACCTGTACTGCCGCTGCTGCTGCGACGACGACGACGTGGACGACGAGGAGGACGAGGACGAGGACGAGGACGAGGACGAGGACGAGGACGAGGACGAGGACGAGGACGAGGACGAGGACGAGGACGAGGACGAGGACGAGGACGAGGACGAAGACGACGACGATTACTACTATTGTACTACTACGACTACTCGACTACGACTACGACTACGACTACGACTACGACGACGACGACTACTACTACTACTGCTACTACTACTACTACTACTACTACTACTACTACTACTACTACTACTACTACTCCTACGAGCGATATCGCGATTGCTACCAGAAGTTAACTTAGTAGTGACAGAAAAACACCATCACCTCTCTTCTTGGCTCCGAAGCACTATCCACACATCATGACCACCCAAACTCTGAACCCGGAATCCGCCATGTTTGCAGTTTTCTGGCGTAGCATGGGCTTGGAGACCTGCAACTAGGGTCGACTTAGTTCCCCAGAACTTAGAGCAACTCGGCTCAAATACCGAAGACCTCGCCTCCGCCTGAGTGCAAGTTAGGTCCCCATACTCTATACTCTGAACCCGTTGTGGCCCAGAGGCGAGCCCGAACAACCTAGAGCTTGAATTTTAGACCCCCGAACCCCTCAACGCTCCTGAGTAGACATCAACGGGACCCTAAACCCTACCAATTACACCCCAAAACCCTTCGCCCTAAAGCCTGCAGGCCCTACAACTGCACTCAAAACCGACGAAGCTAGGCTCCCCTTGGAAGTCCCTGCCAACCTCCGGCTGGCTTTTCCTGCGGTTTTGAAGGTTTCAGGCGCTGCTGCTCTGGGACTGTTGGAGCTTTGGGACTTTTAGGTATTGGGGACCTAAGATCCCTTAAAGGAATCCTTATAGATCCCTTTAAAGGAACCCTATAGAAACCCTTATGAACCTAAGGATCCCTTTAAGGGCTTTAGCATGTTGAGGCCTGCGGGTCTAAAGCGGGGCTACAGATCTACGGAAGCGGCCTTCGGGCTTTGGGCTCGTTTGTGGTGGTAACATGCAGGGGTCTAAGAGTTAAGCTTTAGGAGTATATCGGGATTACAAACAGGGATTATGGTATCCCAAACAGATTCAATAAAGGGGATTGTGGCCCTTGTCAGCTCGGGGTCCGATGAACTCAGGACTTGCCGAGCACCTTCTAAGGCATCGACAAACCTTGAGCATCTCAAAACGCCCCAACAGCCCTAAAGCGGTCGGGAAAAGAGATCATGAATGCTCTTCGGTCGCACATGCCTAGACGCAACGCACCACAAAGTTACTGCGATGGAGAAATGTGTAAACCACTCCGGCGAAACGCTGCCAACTCGGACAACTCGGAGAAGAGGTCCCCAGCCCGGTCGCTCCGAAAAAACACCTGATTGTCATCATCAGTATAACCCTAAATCATAACCTATGATCCGAGCTTAATGTATGCCAAAGGCGCATGACATCGACGACTGTTTGGACGACGCCTTGCTGCAGTGCGCGATCCTCGGAATGGAGGAAAGTTGCTGAAGACGCTTGACTCCGAAAGCCATCCTAATACAACGGACGCATCAGCACCATCGTCATCATCCTGACCATCAGACAACATCATCAGCAGCAGCAACAACAGCAGCATCATCAGCATCAAAATCATCATCTTCTTCTTCAGCAGGATCATCATCTTGCTCAGCAACATTCGCAACAAACGGTAACTTCTGCAGTGTTGAGAAGCATTTTTGTGCCGATGGTCGGTAGGTGAAGAAGTCGCAAAAGTCGTCACGATAGTCATGATTGACTTAGTCGTCGTTGGTGGTACCGTCACAGCAGCAGCGGTCATTGGTAGCTGTCGCAACAGCAGTTGTTTTTGGCAGCAGTGACAGAGTAGTGGCCGTGTTCTGGAGCAATATCCACAGCACAACACTAAGCAGGAGCGGTCGTCGCCGAAGTCATCGTAGCACATGGATGGTTGGGTGGAACGAGCTCCAAACCCAGAAGTTTGAGCAGCAACTGCTGACCCGGACTTAGTGTCGAATTCTGGGACTGGGAAGTTGTCTTCGACACTAACAGTTCTGTGCCTCTGCTGAAGACCCAGAACTCAGCACTCGCGACACGTTCCATGGATCCGATTCCCTAGGTGTCCGCAGCAGGTCCTGTGTTGAATCCAAGCTGTCCGGTCCAGAACACCCAGTCTCAAAACGACCTCCTTCGTGTATCAGGAAGCACTGGTTAACCACCCCGCAAATGCGTGGCCCAAGAGCCCTAAAGCCCAGGCAACTGTCAACATGCTTGTCTTGAACATCTCGGAACCCAACTTGCAAGACACTCGCGGAAACTCCAATACCCCTTCGTCAAAGAACGAACCCCCAACTCTCAACCCTGCAAGCTTCCAAATGGAATGTCTAAGTTCCGAGAACACCCTTGAGACAGGCAGAGTGTCATGCTGGTATATTGGAAGCTTTGAAGCCGTTATAGACATGCCCCTGACTAAAGCCTGAAATGGGCAAGGCGGCATGAAGGCTCATGTGCTCTTCGAGGAAAGCTTTGAGCAACCTCTGAGCCAACGACAGCTTTGGAGCTTACAGTTGTCTTATCAGGGTTCTCTGTAAAGGTTCGAGGGTTTGGAGATTTGAGGGTGGGTGAGAGTTGGGGACCTTGCCGCAGTAAAAATCGACATACAATGTCGCGTCTTCTATACAATGTCGCGTCTTCTATAAATCCCGCCGCATCGTCTTCTAGCAGAACCTAGCCCCCGCAACCTGTTCTTGTTCTGCTTCTGGGCGGCAGGAATGGTTTAATGCATAAGCCCCTAAACCCTAAACCCTAAACCCTAAACCCTGTGAGACTTTCGGGTTGACGGCCCAGGTCGAAGCTCTAAGGCCCGGCTTCCAGAAACAGAAGCACTGTGCCGCTTTTTGTGGGCAGTTCTCTAAATGAGGATCCCCTTTTTGGGGGTCCTTTTTTATGAAGGTGCCGTACTTGATTGGGGACTTCAAAACGGACCCTGGCCCTGATTTAGAGAACTATCCATATGCCCTAGCAAACTGGGGGTAGAGTGCTTGTGAACCTCGGCCGGCCCGAGGTTTACGGCTGACACGACGCCTAAACCCTCTGCAAGCACCGTAAGCACATGGCCTTGACCACGCACACTCTGCACCCCCCTGTGCCACAGCCTACACCAGAGATCTTGCGCACTATGATCCGTGCATCGTCAAGCACCCTAAACCCTAAACCCTAAATCCTAAACCCTAGCTAAACCGTAAACCCCAAACCCCGAATCCTAAACCCTAGCTAAACCTTACACCCTAAACCCTAGCTCAACCCTAAACCCTAAAACCCAAGCACGCCCAAGCCCTTAAGGCTGCCGCCCGCCTTAGCGAACGAGTCGTCAGCCCCTGCTCAGATGTGCCATACTGCAAGCACCGGAGGACCGTGATGAGCTCATGTACCTCACCAGAGCAGCCCTTTGATAGCATTACAAAACAAAACCTTCCTTAGCGCAACAGGGTAGATTCAGAACATCGCTGGTATTATGGGATTTGGAGTTCCATCTTCGCGTTGAGGGCTTGGTTGGTTGAGGGTTTCGGGCCGAACTTTAGGGTTTGGGGCTTTGCGACTTAGGGTTGAGAGATAAAGGTGTAAGGATTGGGGGGTCTGGTGCTTTCTCAGGTTTATGCGTTGTAGTCAAGGCTTCAGTCGAGTTTGCGGAGACCTTTGCCATGCTGCACCGGTAGTAAGAAACAGAAAACCCTACACGACCTGTTCTCACGCACCCTGTCGCCACGGCTCTTGGCAGGGTCCTTTGCGCTATGCAGGGATCCACGACGACCGCACGACAACCACCCCGCGTGCACTGGCGGAATGCAGCATTCCACAGACACCCTTGTCAGAGTGCTTCCCGCCTTCAAAGCTGCCAAAGAATAAAGCCTAAAACTCGGCGACGGCTCACGTTCGACAGCTCAGCAAGAGCCGAGACGCATCGTCCACTCGGAGGCTGTCCAGGTGCATCTCCAACAACCTGGGCTTATTGTAGTAGTAGCAGTTAGTAGCAGTAGTAGCAGTAGTAGCAATAGTAGCGGTAGTAGTAGCAGTGGTAGCAGTAGGAGTAGCAGCAGGAGTAGCAGTAGCAGTAGTAGCAGCAGGAGTAGTAGTAGTAGTCGTCGTCGTAGAAGCAGTAGTAGCAGTAGTAGTAGTAGTAGTAGTCGTCGTCGTCGTCGTCGTCGTAGAAGCAGTAGTAGCAGTAGTAGTAGTAGTAGTAGTAGTAGTAATAGTAGTAGTAGTAGTAGTAGTAGTAGTAGTAGGAGTAGTAGTAGCAGTAGTCGTAGCCGTAGTCGTAGTCGTAGCCGTAGTCGTAGTCGTAGTCGTAGCCGTCGTAGTCGTAGTCGTAGTCGTAGTTGTAGTCGTCGTAGTCGTAGTTGTAGTCGTCGTAGTCGTCGTAGTCGTAGTCGTCGTCGTCGTCGTAGTCGTCGTAGTCGTCGTCGTCGTCGTCGTCGCAGTCGTCGTCGTCGTCGTCGTCGTGGTGGTCGTGGTGGTGGTGGTGGTGGTGGTGGTGGTGGTGGTGGTGGTGGTGTAGTAGTAGTAGTGGTGGTAGTAGTAGTAGTAGTAGTACTAGTAGTAGTAGTGGTAGTAGCAGCAGCAGGAGTAGTAGCAGTAGTAGTAGTAGTAGTAGTAGTAGGAGCAGGAGCAGGAGCAGGAGTAGGAGTAGGAGTAGGAGTAGGAGTAGGAGCAGGAGTAGGAGTAGGAGTAGGAGTAGCAGTAGCAGTAGCAGTAGGAGTAGGAGTAGGAGTAGGAGTAGGAGTAGGAGTAGGAGTAGGAGTAGCAGTAGCAGTAGCAGTAGCAGTAGCAGTAGCAGTAGGAGGAGCAGCAGCAGCTGCAGCAGCAGCAGTGACAAAAGCCGTATTGGCGAAATCAAACCCCATAACAAGGTTCCAAGAGCAACTATCTTCAAACACCAACTAAATATGCTTGTCCCCTTCAAAGGACACCAATATCCCCCCCAAGACTCGCAAATAATCAGGCTACATGTACTTCTAAAATACAGTAGGTCTGACAGTCAGCCTTGCAATAAAATGCTATAGCAAACCTTATAGTAACCCTTATAGTAACATGTACATTAGCCGTCTAGCAACCCCCGAACACTTGGCGTAACCCTACTAGTAACCCATACCTTCTATCGAGCCCATTATCTCTGGAGCCATGCCCCGGACCCTAAATCCTAAATCCTAAACCCTAAACCTTAAACCCTAAACCCTAAATCCTAAATCCCGAAACCCGGAAACCTTAAACTCTAAATCCCAAATCCCTAAACCCGGAAACCCTCAACTCCAGCTCCCAGAGCCCAGGAGGCTGAACGGAGAAGCGGAAGCGCCGCTCCTCCAGGGCCTGCCAAAAACTTGGACTTTCGAGCACAGGGGTTGCAAAGGGAGCCCCACCAAAAAAGAAGGAGCACTATAAGGGATACCATAAAAGTCACTGTAAGGATTACCTAAAAAACAAATCTTCGGGTGACCGGAGAGGATGCTATAAGGAGTATTCGAGGGTTACTGGAGGGGTTACTATAAGACTACTGCATAAGGCCTGCTACAAACATTACTCTACGGTTTCTGGACGTTCGATGTACACGTTGGGCTCAAACGTACATGCACACTGTCAAGTCCCTGAAACGCGAGGCGACATCCAGTCTGACTTCGGCTTGGGCTTGGCGACACCACCAGACCCGAAACCCCTAAACCCGAAAACTGTGTGTAAGCCTTCTGGCAACGATTTGAGAACTTTAAACCGGATCCGACAAAATCCCTATAAAGCCCTCATAACACCTTTAGAAAGCCCGTACAAAACCATTCCTGGCTCTGTATGAATTCCAGATTCCCCCCCCCCCAACAGGTCACACGATTTCGTAAACTCCAAACGTGTTTAGCAGCCCATCCTTGGATCACACCTGTTGAAAGCCAGAGCTGGGCCGGAGTTGGTTTCACTCCGCTACAGCATGCATGTACAATACCGGCACAGGCCAGGTCAGGCCGGGCCAGGTCCTTCAAATCAATGGAGGCGGTCTGTCACGCGACCCGGAGAGGAATTATGAATATAATATGAAAGGAATCCTTTCTTCAACACTTCTCGCGGGTCATGGCATCAAATGGCTTCCACTAGGTTCTTACTGCAATCCATTATTTCTCCTTGCGGAGCGCTCACTCCGTCCAAGATCAGGAAGCAAGACCAATAGCACAACAACTTGCCAGAGCCGCTGTGCATTCAGACTTCGTTCTGCTCGAATTACTCCCATCCGAGCTCTCCATGTGGCACTTTCCACTTAGCACACTTTTCGTCGCTTTCCGCCCGGTAAGAACTCATGCGAAGGACGACCGCTGTGGAGCCTTCTGCTGGCATCCATTGCGGAGCACCTGCGTTCCGGCTGCAACTCGAACATTTGAATCAGAGCCGTTCTCACAAGCCAATACCCACCAAGAGCGTCTGGGCTCACGATCAGTCCCGTGAACTCTTTAGAAAGGACACCTCGCTTGATGCTCGCAAACAACTGCTGCAACGTCTGTCCTCGGCAAGGTGGGTAGCCAGCAGCCAGTTCGAAAAGCGTCACAGCGCTTGCCCAGACATCAACTGGACGACCTGCGAAGGGAGCTGCAGCCTCTTCCTGGCCCGGTTCTCGTGGAAGTGCTTCCGGCGCCAAGTTCGTGAGCGAACCTTTCACATTGATATGGCGGTCTTCGGCAGAAGACCACTCAGCGCTTCCAAAATCGCCCAGCTTGATAGTTCCAGCCGACGTCGTGAGGATATTTGCTGCTTTGATGTCCCTGTGCACCACGTTTTTAGAATGCAAGTGTGCGACAGCGTTCCTCGGCGAAGCAACAAGGCGAACATCAAATGCTTCTTGCAACAGTACCTAGCAGTTCTGTGCAAATTCTGGAACTACAGCAGTTGCCATGGTGGATGCTCTTGCAAGTCCCCCAGGCCGCATCACAGCATCCTAAATTCAAGCCTTTTTGCGCAGCAGAGGATGTAAAGCTGCCGTTAGTTCACACGGTCATGCTAGCTGCCAAGGCACAGCAGCTGAAAGCTCGCCTTGCAAACATACTTGGCGCATCCCACTTTTGTCGGCATCATTCCGTGACAGAGCTCCATGACCAGGTAATGCTCGGTTGCGCCAATGAGCTTGACGACGTGCTCTCCAGTACACACCCGAAGCAATTCTGCTTCGCGTGCTGCACTGCCAGTCGCCAGCCGCTTCACCTTGCTGGACCCATGGCGGCGCAAGTCATGACGTTCTTCGTTCATCGATTCAGTCGGTTTTCGCGCTGATGCTGCCAAGCCCCGCAGCGAAGGCTGCCAGGCCAAGCAGGGAAAGTTCTTCCTTCATAAATTCAACCGGTTTTCGCGCTGATGCTGCCAAGCCCCGCAGGGAAGGCTGCCAGGCAGAGCAGGAAAAGTTCTTCCTTCATAAATTCAATCGGTTGTCGCGCTGATGCTGCCAAGCCCCGCAGCGAAGGCTGCCAGGCAGAGCAGGAAAAGTTCTTCCTTCATAAATTCAATCGGTTTTCGCCAAGCCCCGCAGCGAAGGCTGCCAGGCCGAGCAGGAAAAGTTCTTCCTTCATAAATTCAATCGGTTTTCGCGATGCGCTGATGCTGCCAAGCCCCGCAGCGAAGGCTGCCAGGCCGAGCAGGAAAAGTTCTTCCTCCATAGATTCAATCGGTTTTGCGCTGATTGGCAGCGCCATCCCAGCACAGCATGGACACAAACTGCATGCAGTGCACAAACGTTGGCGCTGGAGGTACTGAGCTTCCCACTGCCACATCCTGGCCATGAAACTGCTCCCGATAGACCGTACCGAAGTTGCCTTGTCCAAGAAGAACGGGGCCGCGGTTCTGCGACAAGCTGAGAGAGGCCGAAGCAGCTGAAGACAAACCAGAAGCGGCCGAAGTCAAGCCAATGGTCATCACACCGACAGGGGCAAGCAAAGGCGAAGCCTTAGAAAACAAATTATTTTGCATCTCAGTACTCGCATTGGGGGTCCTAGCCATATCTCGGGGCGTAGAAATTATTTCCCTGGGCAAACAAGCTTTGCTTTGAACCTTGCTTGAAAGGTACAAGCTTTCATGCAGGGAGGGGTACCTCCACAACACCCAAAATTCAATCACAAACACAGCGCTATGATGAGCCAAGTCATACTCAGTGGAGACATCCATTGCTGCATCCGTGAAGCTGCTGCAAACAGCGTCGCAATCCATGTGCTTGCTGCACTTGCAGTGGCTGCGCCACCGACAGCAGCTGCGCCAGCTGTGCTACCAGCAGCCCCTGTAGTTGCTGCCGAAGCACCAAATCCTGGCACATAGCATGAATGGCATGTTAACCTTGACAGGCTCACTGTTCACGCGGCAAAACTTCACAAACTCAACGACTCCTGCTGTGAGGCCGTACGAAACGCCGAAAAAGATGCCCGCTCCAAGATCCATTGTGAACCGGAGCACGCGGCTTGTGTGACGCTGCAAGCGTTCCAGGAGGCTTGAAACTCGTGCTGGTGTGGTTCAGTTGGTGGTTGTATACGATAGCATACGATAGCAAACAGAAGCCTATTTCGTCCGCTTAAGCCACACCACACAAGGCTTAATCGCTTGGTCCTAATTCGCAGATGCAGCAAAGTTGTGGACGATTGTGCGTTCATGTGCTTTCTGTGCAAAGGCTGCGAAGACAAGCAGATGCAATCCGAAGAGTTCGGCCAACTGCTCCTGGCCTTTTCTCTTTCCGTTCCAGAACCTTTTTTTTCTTCCTAGCCATACCCTGCACTGACCCAATCAGCCGGTGAAGCGCAAGGCGTTGGCGCAGCTGCGGAGAGATAAGCTTCGCATCAAAATTCTCGTCTGTGAGCTGCTTCGTAAATAGCTGTGTCTTCAACACAAGAACCACTAAAATTAATTTTGGATAACTTTTGCTCATAGACAAACTTTTTGGAGAAATGCAGCCAGTTCTGTCTGGGGCGACCACTTCTGCGTTTTCCATAGTCAACTCTACAAGCAGTGTCTGGCAAGAACGAAATTTGTCGCATAGGATCTTCATTACCCGATCTAAGCACATGCCCCAACAATTTCGCCCTACGCTCTTGATGGTAATTGCTAAATGCTGATATTTCCCTGCGGTCACCCCTTGTCGGAAAAGCTGCTGCTGTAGCAGCCTGCAAAAATTTCTTATTCGTGTTGGCTCTGTTGATGAAAGTAGAGGGCATTCCTAAAATTCTATGCAGATGTCATTGTTAGACGTATTCAGGATTTCGCAGAATCGACTTCATCAACATTGAGTCTTGCATTGTTAGATTGGGAAAAGGCTTTCGATAAAGTCCAGCATGATAAGCTTATCGTAGCTTTGAGAAGATTGGGGTTCCCTGATCAGTACTTGGATGTGATACACGACTGCTATCGAAAGCCAGAGTTTTATGTCAAAGACGAATACGGTACCTCCCAAACGAAAGTACAATCATCAGGCATCCGGCAAGGATGTCCTCTCTCACCCTTTTTATTTGTTATGGTCATGACTTGCATAGACACAGACATCAGAGAAGCCGTCAGTTGCCATGTTGTTAATAATCGAATTCCAGGTCTTGACTACGATATGATTTACTATGCAGATGATACCATCCTTTTCTCACGATCAAACCGGGGACTGAACGAGCGTCTCACAGAAAGAATCTCTAAACAGTATGGTTTGCACCTCAACAGAGGAAAATGCGCGGCGATCCCTATGAATAATGACGGAAAGATTCACTTTGCAAACGGCTCTGCTTTAACGAAGAGCTTTGAGGCGACATATTTAGGGAACGAGCTCAACCAAGAAGTGAACATTCAGCATGAAATATTGAGCAAGATTCAAGAGGTTCGCCGCACCTGGTTTAAGCTCAGTTCGTATTGGAAAGCAACATGTGCCAGCAAGAAGTGGAAATTAATCGTATTCGATGCCATTATTCGAAGTAAGTTGTTGCATGGTTTGGAAACTGTTCACTTGACTCAAGCCATGTACAAGAGAATTGATGCTTTCCGTTCCAGAACTATTACTAGAAAATATTTATGTCCATAGACGGTCTTAGAGGGCAAGGCCTAATGAGGCCAAGTAGGCGCTGTAAGGGAGTTGCTGGAACTGGAAGGGGACGCGGAAGCTTTGCTGGCGGCCTGTGGCGCGAGCCGCAAGCTCTTGGCCGCCTTTGGAGAGCGCATCTTGGGGTTTAGGGATACACTCTACACCTCAAACCTGCAGCTTTTGGAAATTCCGTGGCTTTGATGCCAGGAGCATTCAAGGGTTCCACAGGCCACAACTCCGTCTTTGCTTTTCATCTTCCATGCTAGCTGGGAATTTTTGGTTCTTGGGCGTCTGGAGATTTGTTGTTTTGGGATTTGCGAATTCAGATTCTAGGCTTTTTTGGGGTTTTGGAGAGGTTTGAGGGTTGTGGCGCAGGCTCCGAGCCCTAAACGATTCGCCCGAAACATATGAAGCCTTCAGAACCAAAACCTTAACCCGAAACCTTAGACCCTAAAGCCTACAAACCCCAAGCCCTATCCGCGGCGCAGTCTAACACCCTAAGTCCTCACACCTCCCTGAACCCTGCACCCTAATCTCGCCAAGCGCCAAACCCGACAACCCCCCTAAAACCGACGAGACCGTAAGCCCTTGACGAAGACAACCCAACCAAGCATAATAACTAATTCGCTTCCCGTCAGTTTCCCAAGCCTGCACGGAAATAACCCCACCACACCCCAAGCAACATTTCTCTCAACAGGTTGCTCCTCAACCCTTTGTCTGCTACACCACTATTTCCGAGCACGTTGACAGCGAAGCCTCTGCCCCCAAACCTTCAGCCGACGCCTCTGGGCCCGAGCTCTTTGTGGCCTTCTTCCCGCTCTTGCTTCCAGCCCGGTCCTTTCCTGGGTTTGGGAGGAGGAACTGTCCAGCGATCAGGGCAGAAACTGTCCGGCTGTTGGGGCCTTGGGCCGAATTTAAAAGTTCATAAACCTCTGCAGGGTACGGAATCCGATGAAGCATGCACGATGCGAGTGGTCCGAGGCCACCACTAAAGGTGCCCACAGAAAGATGGGAGGTTTCTCAGGGTATCTTTGCAAATGAGTCTAAGTTCGAAACCTGAAAGGGCACCATGAGAGGGCCGGCATGGGCAGGGAGCAGAACGGGTAGGCGCTGGCTAGGTTTAGTGGGAGCCGCCCTTTATGGGCACGGCTGGGTACACTGGCGCGGCCGACAGAAGGCTCCAGTCTTCGATGCGCTCACGCGAGATGAGAAGCGGAATGAACTCGTATCGACTCGGCATGCCCAAGCACGGCAGCAACGATTGCTGTGCCAAGCGTGAACAAGCCCGCAACCCTAAACCCTATAAGCCCTAAAACCTATAAGCCCAATACCTCAAACCCTACGAGCCCTAAACCCTATTAAACTCCAAAGCCCAACCCTAAACCCTAAACCCTAAACCCCGCTTTCTTTCGGGGTTTTGGGGGCGGAGCGGCGAAGAATGCCCTTCGCCGGTATGCAGATGCGGTGCTTTGGGTCGCCACCTGGCCGTCTTTAGCTGAGAGGACTGTAGGGTTCTATATGGGAGCTTCCGAAAATAGGGGTACCTTATTTAGGGGTCCTTATAATAAGGATCCTACTATTTAGGGTACTAGATTAGGAGCCCCCTATTTTGGGAAACTCCCATATAGGAAGGTACTCTACTTGGAGGATCATGGGACTTAGCAGGTAAGGTTATAAGTACCCTAATTGGGGGTATTAAGTATAGTTACCTTAATTATAACCCTAGTTACTAAGTCCCATGACCCTTTAAGTAGGAGGGTTCTATCGGGCTCGCGGGGGTTGCTATTAGGGTTTTTTCTGAAAGCGGGCGCGGATGCCAAGCTGGAGTTAGAGCAGCACGCGCCCCCCCCCGGGAAAATGTCATGAGCCGCGAGAAGCTCAGGGTTTGGAGTTCCATCTATGCTCTTACACCCCGAGCCCGAAATCCCAAAACATAAACTTGAACCCTAGAGCTTGAAGCCCGAACCCTGAACGCGAGTCTTGGGATCACTTTTCTACTGAAGCCAGCTTGAGGCGGCCGGCTTCGGAGACACAGGGTGGAATCTCAAGATGTTGTCTGCCTGGAGGGGTTCATGAGCAACCCTAACCGTAACAGCCTCGACACCCATATGCGAAACCCTCAACTCTGCAATGGGACTTTGAGCGGTTCCAGCGCATCGCTTTTGTAAGCTGAAGGTTGCTCCTCATCCAGCCTCGTAGCGTCTCGTCGCTCACATCCTCCACACCCTTGGCCAGCCTAGATGGGCGATCTCGTCTCAAAACCACCCCCATTTCCCGGAAAAGCCGACGAATGCTTCAGGGCCGAGAATCTTAGAAGCATGCGGCCGTAGGGAGATTCGTGGATGCCATGCCTGGTCCTACGTAGATACCCTCTCTTTTAGCAGACTTGCTGTCTTCCTCCAGGGCACTCGAGACGACAGCCACCCTCTCGAGCTGCCAGCCTTGCTGCTTTTCAACTTGGGGTTTAGGGCTCAGGCTATGGGGTTTCGGATTTAGGGAAACGGCGCTTTAGCAGAGGAACTGTTTAGGGCCCTCAGTGCACCGAGCCCCCAAAAAAAAACTCTCGGCGCACTAAGCCCACGAAAAAACTCACAAAAGCAGCAAACTTCAGGATCTCAAGTTTGCGAAACCTCGACTCGAAAAGGCATGCTTCCGTGAACCCTAAACCTCAAACCCTAAACCCCTAACCCCAGCGCCACGGGGCGGGTCCCCCACGCTGCCGTAGCCCGCAGCCGCTGCCACCGCGCTGGCACCTGCTCTGCGGATCACGGGAGAGTTTTAGGATTTAGGGTTTCGGTTAGGATTTGGGGTTTAAGATCCAATTTTAGAAAATCAGCGGAGGCCCTGAAAAACTTTGCAAGTCGACATCATCGCAACATCGGAACCCCAAAAAAGCTGGAAACGCCAACGTACCCACAAGACATGCTCTCGATGGGCCCGCTGATATGCAAACACCTGAACTAGTATAACCAGCGCACACCTCGACCGGCATGATCCAAGGGACGAACCTACGGCCTTTGCACCCTCTTCCCCATAATCCCAACTAAATCCCGTACCATCCCGTACCCTAAATCCCCATACGGCCCACACCCTCAAGCCCTAAACCCCGTTAGAACCGTGATCAACCAAAAGAAACACTCTTTTCATAAACTACAGAAGCGCCTTTCTGGAGGATGGCCAAAGCGCTGTCCACCGTGATGTCGCCTACAACGGACAACGGACAATGTGCCCGTCGACTTCCTCTTGAATCCTAGTGACGATCCTGCAATCGCATGTCTAAAGACCGTACAGTACATCCTAAACAGCCTGATCGCCTGAACCCATGATTTCCTAAAGACCCTGAAACCCTAGGTCGTAGAATTCTAACCGCCTGCATGAGTGCATCGTTGTAGACTGCGGCACATGCTACTTGTGCTAACAGAATATTAAGTACGAGCCTAGTCAAGGGCTTCGCCATTTCGGGGAGTTGTTTGAAGGTCCAGAGCGTGTGTGTGTGTGTGTGTGTGTGTGTGACTAAACCTGAAACTTGCTGAGGTAGTGCCTCAAGACGTAACCCGAAGCATCGAAACCCGACAACCTCAGCCCGGAAGCCCCACCACCTTAAACCCCAAACCCTACAAGAACCCTAAGCCCTGGAGCTCTAAATCTAAACCTCAGAGCTCCCTCTGGAGGCCGAGCCCTTCACTGCGGAAAGTCCGAAAGCTACTTGTGGAATGGGCTTTGGGTTCACAGTGCGGGTTTTTTTGGCTTCGGGTTTGCTGTGGGCTAAGCCGGGTTTCGTTCATTGGGGGGTTGTATTTATGGGGCTTCGTTAGTCGAGCTAGTGAGGTTGCTGCATGTATGTGCCTGCATGCATGGATGGACGGGTTCACGGACGGATGGATGGATGGATGGATGGATGGATGCATGGGTGGATGGAAGTATGGATGAATGTAAGCGTGTATGGACGTATGCATGTATGTATGATTATGTATGCAGGAACGCAAACTGGCAGGCAGGCAGGAACACAGGCAGGCAGGTCTGTTTATAAGTGCATCTACAGGACGGTCTAGGGTCCGACAAGCCCGGTTAAACAAGCAGAAACTACAGAGTTCAGGTTCGGACTAATCGTCCCACCAACGGCCAAGACACGCATGGAGTTGGTTCTCTCCAGCTTTCGCCTATGGTCAATGCGCATAGCTCGAGTAGGACGGGTTCAGAACCCCAGAAGCAGAGCTACCCCCAAGCTGGAACGTATCCTCCGAATGTTGTTGCTTACGGTTTAGGGGATCTTCCACAACTAATGTTTCTCATCTTCTGCAGTGAGAACGACACTGCTGCGGCTGGTATTGCGCAGCATCGCCTACTTCTGATGTATGCGGTTAGTGCTCCATAGTCGTCCAAAGCTTGCTTGGTGCTGGTGCTATCATGGCGAATGAGAGACTTCACCAACTGGTTGTTGTTCGCACATTGAACATTGATGGCATTGGTGCATTTACTACGACAGTGAAGACAACAACCTTCATCAGTGCTCTTGATTCATTCTCGATACTACGTTTCTTGGCCTGACCATCAGTACGATCCAGTCGACTAACCGGGCTCATTTCGGCCATAGGTGGAATCTATATGTTCAGCTCCCTTTTTCTTATTCCTTGCCTTTTGAGTACAATCGTTTGTGCTGGGGCTATTCTACTACTCCTGCTGCAACGCACAAAAGGGCCCGACACCATAAGTCCAGCATCAGAACCTCAAACCTTAAAGCCTAAACGTCACACCCGTAAGCTCTGGCTTGAACCTTAAACAAGACTTCGGCCTTACTACAGGGGCCTTACTAACTAGAATAGAATTTTGGGGCCCATTATACTATAATGTACATAAGGAACCCCCAAAATAGTATTGGTAACTATTTAGGCCCCTAGACTAAATCCCTAGTTTTTCCCTGTTAGCACTGCTTATAAACCCCGTTAACAGGAACCCTTAAAGGAATCCTTAGGTAACTAGTAAGGCCCATACGTAATAGTACCCTTATAGATCCTTTAAACCTCTTTAAAGGAACCCTAATCTAAGCATTAAGGCTCCTAGGTAATTCTTAAGGCCCCTATCGTACTCTCGTGCTTTTCCTCTCGCTGCCGGGATGCTCGACGAGGCCCGCACGCTCGAAGTCGCTTCTGTCGAGCCTCGGAGGGCTCCCGAAGGTCCGAAATTTGGGTTTATATGGTGGGTTTAGGGTTTAGGATTCATATGGGTTTAGGATTAGTATGGGTTTAGGGTTTAGGGTTAATGTAGGTTTAGGGTTCTGAGGTTTGGGTTTAGGGTTTTTTGGGTTTAGGGTTTCGGGTTAGTGCAGGTTCTAGGCTTTAGGGCTTGGGGGGCTTAGATTCAGGATTAGCAAGGGTTAGGGTTTGAGGTTTTGGAGAGTTCATGATCGTGCTCAGTGATGAGCTAGCGTCTGATCGTGATAGCTCGTGATCTTTCCGACTCGTCTCGCGGTTGATATTTACTCTTGTCCCTTCTGTCTCTAGTCGTGCAAGTATGGCTATAGCGAACAGACTTATTGGACTCAGGCTTCTGCAGCTTGTTTTGGGGGGTCTTGTTTGGTTTAGGTTTCCGGGTTCAGAGCCGTAGGTCAAAAAGAAGTTAGAGCTCGCAGCTGAAGGCAGGGTTGTCATGCTGCTTAAACGAATGACAGAGCTCACCTCAGAAAGGTACCTTAATCGCCCACGGGCATGGCTGAGGATTGCAAAGTGGAGCCGCAACGATTAGGATAGGGTTTCGGAGTACATGATACTAGAACTAATGACAAGGGGCCCTGAGGAATAGCCTGAGGACTTACACAGACCCCATATTAGTTGTGCCCCGCTGCCCCAAAGCATTCTCCTCCAAGCCATCCTCCTCGGCTTCTTGTGCAGCTCGCCTCTTGGCCGCCGCCTCGGAGCGGTTTGAGGTTCTTGCAGGGTTTGGATGGCTTCAAACGGCTTGGGCCTGGGGGGAGACAGGGGTGGCTCCTAGACGTCTTCTGAGCTGAAAGACACAGAAAATGCCCCCCCCCCCGAACCTGAACTCCGAAGCCTGAGAGTAGAGGGACTGCCCAAGTGCGGACTCTGGAGCTGCACGGAACAGAGTGGCACGAAGACGGATGAAACCACGAGTTAAAAGATCGTACAAACGGTGACAATGGTTATCACGGTGATGATGCCGATGATCAAGAAGGCAGTCACATCACAAAAACTCTGGCGACAGTAACCATCTGACCAGCAAAAATCGGAATGAGAACGATAACACAGCGGACAACATCTGCAAACACATGAAAGTCATAGTCATCTTCATAATTATACCCACGCCAGAAGTAGTCAGGGTGATGGCAGCAGGAAGCAGGACAACACCTGCCCTCAGCAGGAGATCTGATTCCCCGACGCCACAAAGGTCACGAAGCATGAAACCTAGATCCTAAAATCCCCAAACTCAACTCCTGAACTTTGCCAGAGATTCGATATTTGAAGCCTTACTCTAAGCATCCAACAAGCGGCTTCGCGAACTAGTAACTATACGCCGAAGTTTCCCCAAAGGTAGGACGCCTGTTTCACATGTGCCTTCTTGGGCCTCGAAATCTCGCCTGCCCTCCCACAGAAGTTTGCCTCCTTGGTCCGCGCATCGCGCAAAGCCACCTAGAGCGGAGTAGGTTGCTCCGTAGTGTACTTGCAGGATCAGAAGACGTAGTAAGCACAGCAAGAGGTATCACAATCGAGGTTACATCTATAGTGTAGCTGCCTTAGGACATCGAGACGTTGCCGTAGGACATCGACACAGGAAGCCGTTTTTCTTCCAGCTTAGATGTGAAGTGGAATCAAAATTGCATCCTAGCACGTACAACACCGAACAACACCAATCACAAAAAGTCACACCAGTCAATCTGTTGCGATGCAACCACCAAACTGCTAAACCCTACTTTGCATCCAAATCGCAAACAAAAAAGCATCCAAACTCAGAGCTTCAAGTCGCTAAACAACACTCGAAAAGCCCCAAACTTCAAGCCTCAAACCCCAAACCCCAAACCAAGCCTCCGGAGCAAAACCTGGCAACGGAAGCAGTATAATCATGTAAACTCCTTCAGCTCCCCTTGAAGAAGCCCATGTCAGAAAAAAGCTTGGACGCACCTTCCAACCCGAGCCCTGAAACAAACCCTAAACCCGAAACCCTAAACCCTAAACCCTTAACCTGAAACCCTAAACCCAAGAAAGTGATAAATAGAAACTGCATAGCTTCTTTGGAAGCCCAGCATAGCACCCTCAAGCCTTTCAAATGGAGACTTTCAGAAACCGCAGCATGAATGTAAAGAAACCAGCCTGCCCAACCAGAAAACTCAAGACAAATCACCGCAAGAATGTGTGCTAACACCCTAAACCCTAAACCCTAAACCCTAAACCCCTAAACCCCTAAACCCCTAAACCCTAAACCCTAAACACTAACCCAAGGAGTTGCCTCCGCGCGAGAGAGCTCAAGGCCCAGTTGGGACACGCCCCCAGCCTCGGGGTGGTGCTGGTCGGCAATAATTAGAATACTTAAAGGGTCATGGGACTTAGTAACTAGGGTTCCTTAAAGGGATCCTTTAAAGGGGATCTATAGGGGTTCTATCATAAGAGGCAATAATTAGAATAGGGTTTAGGGTTTAGGGTTTAGGGTTTAGGGGTTTAGGGGTTTAGGGCTTTAGGGGTTTAGGGTTTAGGGGTTTAGGGTTTAGGGTTTAGGGTTTAGGGGTTTAGGGGTTAGGGTTTAGGGGTTTAGGGTTTAGGGGTTTAGGGTTTGGGGGTTAGGGGTTTAGGGTTCCCTTGAAGGGTTCCTCTTAAAGGGGTTCTATAAGGGCTACTATAAGGGCTTATATAATAGCGGGGCCTTAACAGGTACAATAAGGTTTGGGGGCTCATGTTTACGATGATTATAGTGAGGAACCACCAAAAGATAGTATAGGTAATTATTAAGGCCCCTATATTAGTATGCCCATTCATATAACTTCATCTAAATTCCTGAGGAGCCCGATGCACTCCCCGACACCGCAACCGCAATATCAGCCCTACTTAACGTGGTGCCAGGGTCACATCTGGGTGCAAGACAGCGTGGCCCGGTACCGAGGCGAACCCCATGACTTCTGACACCAACCAAAACCTACGACGGGATCTTCAACACGACACTCGACTCCCGGAATCTTGCTGCCCTAAACCCTAAATCCTAAACCCTCAACCCTGCGAATTAACCACAATCCGCAATGCGATGTCTTGAATCTCCAAAGCCACAAACCCCGAATGCGGCCGTTATTAAGCCTCATACCCTCAAACCTAAAGCACTGGACCACGAGAGCTTCGAAACACTCAAGGCCTGCACAGCCGCAAGATCCCTCAAGCCTTCGCTCTCCGGTCCCCGATCTCCACGTAGTAACCCGGATGCCGGCACCTTAAATCCTCAAGTCGCGCCCCCAACGCAAGACCTGTGACCTGCACAACCTTGTTTAAAACGCTATCATAAAGCGCGCTGAAGCCCTAGGCCAGGAAAACCCTCATGGAACGCTGTAACACCCTGTTAAGCCCTGTTACAACCCCCAGAACAAGCGTCTCGGCACTGCTCCCTGGGCTTCGGGCAGTGGCTGCGTCCGCGAGGCCCTGCGCCGCAGCCGCCAAGCGCCCGCGAGCTGCCGCCTTGGCATCGATTCGAGGAATCAGCTTTTTGCGATTTCGGGTTTTGGGACTCAGCGTATGGAGCCTGGGAGATTGACGTGTAGCACCAAGGGATTTTAGCGATTTCGGGGTCAGGGTAAGCGACTCAGACTCAGCAACTTGGGAGGTCAAGCTGTTGAGCGGAGCTTGGCTCGAAAATGACGAGAGAAGATTCGGCGATGCTTGTAGACATTCTTAGTCTGATGGGTGGGTGCAGCTCGCACATGGCAGCCATGTGGTCTCGCAATAGTGAGCTGGAAGCTCGTCTTGGAGCTCCCCCCAATTGAAAGCGGAAGCACTGAACCGTAACAGACCTGGAGACCGGAAAGCCCAAACTCCTCCTGAAAAGGCCTTGCAAGGCTAAGGCAAAGCTTGAAGGGCTTGCGACTTCCGACGAGTTTTCAGACCAGTATCTTGGCCTCTTCAGAGGGCTCTGGCTGTTTCGAAACAATCAAAAACCTTTAACACACCTGATGTCCCGTAAGTACCACGAACGTGGAGCCGAGAACCCTATCCAAAACCACGATAACAAATCAACACAGAAAAGCTCTTTGACCGTTTGACCTGGACACCACAAGCACCAACACCCTAAAATCCAAAGCCTTGCAAAGCCCCAACCCTGAACCTAGGCCCCTTGTGCCACACAGCCGAATCCCCTGCACAGCCTCCTCGTCCGCGTATGTCGGCGTCCGCTCTTCCAGATCCTTGCAGATGGGCATACATACACTCACGGAAAGAAAATGCAAGCTTGTACATATGAACGTAATCTGTCAGCCTGCCTGCCTCCCCGGAGTGCTTCTAGTGGTACGGTACTTGTACTGATGGTGTGCTACATTCCAGAGTATGACAACTTTAGAAAGAGTGCAAACCCAAGAACTTCCACAACAATCACAGCAGTAGCACTCCACAGCACCATCGTGACTATGCCGTAAACTTATCATGCAAGTCTGTAGTTGCCGGTCGGCCCCAAGCGCAGCCTTCCAGCCCTCGCCACTGAGGCCCGTATCCCAAAGCCCGAGTTCAGAGCTTGTTTGATCATTCTTGCCTCGAGGGTCCAGGCTCACTAACCCCTGAAACCCAGGAACTCGAAGCTTAAGCTTCAGCCGTGCCCCCGCGGTTCCTTCAGAGCGCGCTGAAGCGCGGACGTCAGCTGCTCCTTTGCCTCTTCTCAGGTGGGCTTAGGACGTACTCTATTGCTTTCACCGCTATAAGTAAGTAAGACGAGGGAGTTCCAAGGTGGGTTACACGTACTTACCTTACATATATCATATATCATTCGCGGGGGGGGGTCTAAGTACTTGTAGCAGAAGTTGCCCTACTTTTAGGCCTACTTCAAGACTGTTCCAGGGCAGACCTGAACCGATCGCGCGGGCCCGAGGCCCAAAGCTGTCGAGCCCGACCTCCTCATGGCCGGCCCGGCGGTAGCGCACCGGCCCGAGCCCCCAACGAAAGACCTTAGGGTTTAGGGGAGGTGTTCTGCTGCGGCCCAGGGCTTAGAGCTTTTAGGGTTGTAGCTGTTCATTCCCTGGGAAGGGAATTGTGTTGCGGAACAAGGGTTTCATTTTCGATTTCGTGCGTCGGTTTCTCAACTCCGGCTGGAAGTGAAAGCTTGATAGTCTTCGTGCTCCTTTCCAGTCTCTTCGTCTGGCCGACCTTGCGACCCTTCCTCAGGCCACACCCCGAACCCGAACTCCGTGTTTCAGTCGTTTGGGTCAAGGCTTTGAGGGCTCACGGTACCTTCTTGAGGAGTCAAAGCCGAAGGTTTGGGCTTTACAAGTTCAGGCTTCGAGGGTTTAGGCTTTCCAGGCTTGCTTCGAGCAAGATCCAACTCAACCGGGAACTTTGTATCCAACTCTGTTCCAGTCAAGGAAGTTCTGGCGCTGGCAGGGACAAAGAGTAAATACCCGAAAGACTTTCAAGGCGGTTCGACTGCGGACGCCCCAAATACCATAAAGCAAAGGGCCGCAGGAAGGTCGATCTTCCAGGATGCCGCCTCCCCAGTCGAAAGTATATTTTTGCTGCAAGTTGTTTTTGCCCTGTTGGGGTTTAGAGTTTAGGGTCTAGGCTACTTCGGGTTCTGCCTGCTCTTTTCAAATTGGCTTGCTCGAGCGAGCTGTGTTGACAAATTGGGTTTCCCCTAGCACCGCTTTGGAAGGCTTGTCATCGGAAGTAGGTTTCAGGTCAAAGTACCTACATACGGCTGATTGGACCGTCGAGGTCACACATACGGCGGTTGGGAATACTCCCAAGTGGGGTCGGGTGCTTGCAGCTTGCGCCGATGGAGTGTGCAGCTCTAGGTAAGATGAGGATAGGATGCCCTGTCTCGGTCCTAGGTTCTGAGGCGGAACACCTGAAATACCGAAGCTCCAAGCCCCCAAATTCCCAAAGCAGTATTGAATCCAAGCCCTTACGTGTGACACACGCACACACACACACACAACATCCCAAAAGTAACCTGACGAGCCAGGCGTGGACCCCTCGTCAATGACAGGTTCTGAGGAGCCGTGGGCTGAAGATGTTGAAGTGCTCGCATCTGATCGAAGATAGCGAGACAGCAAGAAGAGAATGTGGAAGCGCTGTAAGACGGACATCCGGTGCCAAGAGTAGCAGACATAGCAGACAGCCTAGAAATAAGGAGCAGTACTGACAGTTGATACCAGCCGTACTACCTGAGCCCAGATAAAAACCCCTAAACAGCCCCTCACAAATCCAACCTCCTTCCAGTCGTAGCGGTCGGCATCGTAGAATGGGACCTCGGTGGCATTCCATGCGGGCCCAGGTTTTTGGCTTGCCTTCCTGTTGGCTCCCAACCTTGAGCTCCAGGGCACATGCCCCTAGAAGAAACACCAACGCCCCGAAGGCGCCCGAAGCCCGAAGAGAGCTGAAACTGCCGTCATCTGCTTCTGTTTATAGCCCGCATACAGAGTCAAAAGGAACCTTGCCGAAAAGTCGATTATGGCCGTTTGCTGCAGGAGTCTAGTGGCCTGTATTGAAGTGTGGGGTTCCAGCGCGAACAAACTTCCACAAGCCGAAAGTGTCTCTCTCTCTCTCTCTCTCTCTCTCTCTCAGGCGACCAGGCTGAAAGGAAGAAGAGTTCTGATCGGAGACCTCAACGCTCAGGAAGTTGATCCGCGCATCTCCACCCAAGGAGAATCTCCCCAAGCTTCCCCTTAAACTGCCCACGGAGTCTTCGGGAGCTGTTTTTTTTTTTTCCGGGGCCCGGACCACGGGGATGTTCCGCTCCTCGGCCCAGGTGACCTCTGCCTCGCAGGGCTCGGGCCGCTGGGCTGTCGAAGGCTTCGAGGTTCACACTGGAGGGGCCTAAAGAGTTAGAAAAGGCTTCGGGGATATACTATTCTATAGTTGTAATTAAAATAACAAGGAATAAGGAATCCCCAAAACCCCAAACGACTTCGGAGAGTTGGGGTTCACGGCGGGTGGTAGTTGGGGCTTGAGGGCTTCTTGTTGATTACATGCCTGAAGCCTCCAACACGAAGAAGCTGACGTCCTTTCCATTGAGCGAAGACTCTCCGAAGACTAGTACAGCGTGCAAGAATGGCTTTCGTGCTTCAGGGTTTTACGATGCTTTGTGAGGGTTAAGGTGTTTGACAATCGGGGTTTGGGGGTTTTACAATTGTGATCGCAAGCTTGACCGTCACTCGTGGGACTCCCATCATATTGATTAGGATAGTGCCTGAAAAGTCCCAATTCGGGATCCTTGTTGCAATGCCCTACTTACAAACCTTAACGGAAGCTTGATTCTGCTTTTACTCGCAACATCCATTTCACCAGCACCGACTCTGAAACCCCGAAGACCTTCTTAATGCTTTCCTGCAGAAACCCGCTTAGATCGTAAAGAGCCTGAGATCACATAAGAAACTACCCGTAAACCTGCCATCGTGGTTCTTACTTAGATCGACCCTCGGTGGCCTTGTAGCCCGGCGGTGGCATCTCGCAGCCTTTGGTCATGTTCATGATGCAGACCTCGAGGAGGGCTGAAGACTTCGGGTTCGGAGCACTGGGCTAAACCCAAACCCCAAACTCCGCCCCCTACGCTCTAAACCCTATAAATCCTAAACCCCCAAGCGCCTATAGTCCCCCAAACTCTTTCTGTATAACCTCTAACCAAACCTAAACCCTAAACCCCAAACCCCCCTGCCCCCGTCCGCCCGTCTTTCCCCTAGGGCCCTCGTCTTCTCCGCCCTTTTCCTCTTTCCGGCGAGGCGCGGCCACGCGGCTTCTCAGCACCGCCTGCCGGAGCTCCCGCTCCAAACGAGAGCCGGCCTGGCCCGGCAGTCCATTCAAAGGTGCTCAGACCCAGTGACAAAATATAGGGGCCTTAATAATCAAACTAGGGTCCCTTTAAAGGGTGGTTCTATAAGGATTACTATAAGGGTTTAGCACAGGGGCCTTAATAATTAGAATAGGGTTTTGGGGCCCATTGTACTATAAACATAATAAGGACCCCCGATTCCGAACAATAAGGCCACCAGTCTCCACCTGAAGGCCGATTTGTTTTGGCCTTCACCCCTGGATCCTCTCCCCAAGCCCCCCCTCCAACTTACCTTTGCTTAGTAGGGAATGGAGGAATGGGGTACAATTACAACTACTATTACTACCATACTACTACCATATTGCTACCATATTACTATCATAATACAACCATATAATTACTATTACTACCATTCTTCCATTCCTACTAAGCAAGGGTAAGCCAAACGGACAGGCTGAAAGGCACCGAACCTGTAGAGTACCCAGAGAGCCCAATACCCCTTAATTAAGCAATATACCTTGAATTATAAGGGGCTTCATATTATGATTTAAGCTATTTTCCTTAATGAAGGGGTAGTGGGCTCTCTGGGTACTCATATGCTTCGCCCTGACATGCGCAGCCCCCAACCCCGAAACCGAAAACCAACGACCCTCAGACGGCAAAACCTCTATAGGTTCTCCGACTACAGCAGGATCTTCCGGGATATTGTGAGGTATGCAATAGATTTTATCTGTCATGAAACCGCCAATTTACTGCATCGCTTACAATTGCCAACACTATCAATCTCTCTGCTGTGCTCCTGCAGCACAGCGGCCTCAACTATTCGCAACAAGGCTTTGTGGTGCGTAATTACTAGTAGAGTTATACGAAGGAGTGTTCAGGAATACAATCACAAATAAGACCTGTGGGCGACCTTGGGCTCGTCGGGACCAAGCTGCGGCCGCGAGGAGATGCAAGTGAGCTGCCTCAGCCGTGGAGCGCTGTGGCGACTTGAGGTGCAAATCTCTCTGGTTTATGACCGTTCTTCCCATTGCGACGACAATTGGTGCCAACTGTTGCTGCTGATGCTCCTGGGATTGTTCTTGCCATTGCTTTTGCTATTGTTGCTCCTGGTCTTGCAACGACCACAACCACCAGCACCAACAACACCAACACCGTCACCATCCCTCAGAGGGCCTGTCTCAAAACGCACTCCTAGCAAAGTGCCCATGTTCAAGACAACCCTTAGACCAGAGCCAGTGCCCGAAGAAAACTAATCCGCCGAAGCTTTGTGAGGCCCCAAGCCAACGAGTCTTCATGACCCAACAAAGCCTTTCGAAACCCTACATCCGTCGGAGGCCCCCCCTCGGACAGCCAGGGTGCATCTCTGCGCAGGCCTTCATGATCCAATCCTCACATGAGTCTTCTGATTTGGGTGTCTGTAGGGCGCTGTTGACAGCTTATGGGTTCTGGTTTATACGGCTGAGGTTCGCAAAGCTGCATCGTCATGACAGGGATGATGGTGTTGTGAAGACGGGTCACTGCTAACGCTCGTCATGATCGAAGTTAAGTGTGCTCGCACCTGGAAAAGAAGGTTGATCTTCTAGAACAGCCACACTTGCAGTTCCTCTTTATGTTTGGGTGCCCCAACCCCCGAACTGCCTTTCAACCAGATGGTAGAAACTTTCCGATGCCCCCAAAACGTGCGCAACACTCGAGCTGCAGGTGCAAGGCTCAGGCTCAGTGTTCCGACCCCGAATCAAGCACTCAAACCCTGCCGGGATCCGAAACCCCCAGAGCTCGAAATCTTCAACCCTGGGAAAATCGGCGGAGCGTCGCTGAAGAAGCCGGAGAAGTCGTCTGCTGCCAGCACCGGACTTGTGCAGGTTATGCAGACCTCATAGTCAAGGTCTCCCAAGATCAGTTGGGGGCGAAAGCTTAGAAAATGTAAGGCCATGGGTTCTGGATGTACATCTCAGGCGCCGTGGGCATTAGTGTGGTCCCACTCATGGAGCTCTGAGCATGCCGTCAGCGCTTTGGCTCTTTGGTAGATGTCGATTTAAACGTCGTCGCCGTAACACTGCCAACCAACACGTTTTGCAGGCCGCCAGGCGCGCTAGCTGACTGATCGACATCATCGACTCCTGTGTCACAGATGTGATTGTGCGCTCAAGAACTGAACCGGCTTGAGAGCTTAGGCCTCAGGCCCCGCAGCCAAACACAAGCATGCGTGGACAAAACGGACTCGCCGTCAACAAAATCCTTGAACTCCCTGCACTTCTGTCATCCGAGATGCGTCGTGCTGGGCTTCGTTGGTGGCTCCTGGAGAAGGGGCTGCCGATTGCTGATCTGGCTCTGCGAAGTGTTGAGACGTGGCGGTGCTCCGCGGGCAGGGCATAGGGCTTCGGGTTTGCTTGGCCCAGGGAGGGCGTGCGTGTTTGAGGTGCCGGAAGGGAGTGGTGCACGAACCGCCGGCCAACCTCGCTGATTCTCGGAGGACGATGTAAGGGAACACTTCGATCCAGAGCATCCCCCCCGCCCAGAAACCCCGAGGTGTCCTGAGCGTGAGCTGGAGCTGGCGCAGCCCATTGCCAGCGCTCTGCCAGCGAGCCATGACCCGGGTGCGGGCGCTCCGGTGCGCACGGGCTTTTGGGTCTTTTGGGCACGTGGGGCTTTAGGGTTTGAGGGTTCTCGGGTTTTATTGGGGCTCAAATGTTTGGCGTTTGTGGTGCGTGCCTTCGGTTAAAAACAAGTATACGAGGTTGGGTTCAGACTTTTGGTGGTTCAAAGTGAGCCGTCGAGGATCCTCGGGGCTCGTCGTTCAACACCGGGGGATCTCTCGGCTTCGAGCTTGAGATTTTTTCAGTTCGCCCTGCCTTTCACATTGTTGTTTTGGGGCCAGTGGCCCCCGTTGGGCCCTGCCTTTTGAAAAGCTGTTGTGAAACAGAAGCTGCGCCGGCAGAGGGTCAAAGCAGCAAGATCAGGACTCGAGACCTCGCACTTAAGCCCCTCAACCCTCAAGCCAAGTCAGGTTCACACCCCGGAAAAATTTCAAACCGTAAACCCAAAGCAGGTGCAATCCAGAAAACGATATCTAGCAGCAGCTGAACCTGACCTTTTTGGCGTCTCGGGCGCAGGTCAAACGGTTCACACCGACCCAATGCAAACCCGCGACCAAAAAGAACCGTGCATACTCCCACCTTGGACGTGCAGGCCAAAACTATGTGTGCTTGGCTTTGTAACTTTGAGGACCCAAGGATTTCTGCAGGTTGTGATAGAATACTCAAATTATCTTTCATCGCTAGACAAGCTTCACATGCCCAACCTACGGAGACCCGTTAAGCCCTGTAACACCTAGCCCTTCCAAAACAAATGCAAAAGCCTCAACTCAAACTCGGTTCTGGAGTATGAAGCCCTCTGAGCAGCCACCTCTAAAGCCCTCTTTAAGTACAAAACCCTAAGAGACAGACTCACACAGGACTTAGAGGCCTCCTCGACTCCTCGAACGGCCTTTGGGAGGGCTTCAAAGAGCTTGGACTCTACAGCTAAGGAGGCGGCAAGTTGAGGTTTCACGGGCTTGGTTTAGGCTTTAGGCTTCGGTTGTTGTTTGGGCTTAAAGTCGACAGCTTAATGTTGCAAGTATCAGGCTGGGGTTTGTTGCGTGGGTTTTGCTGGATCTTGCCTTCGGAGGTCCCGGCAGAAGTTGGGGCTACTTTCTTCAACGGTTACCGATCGGCTCGCAAGACTTGCCTGGTAGCTTTCCGACAGTAGGGGGCCAGAACCTCTGCATTCACGCTCTTCGTTCAACACCGCTACATCTCGAAATCTTCCGAGTCGTTAACAGAAGGAGAGAACCCCGGCATGTCCTGCCTGCTTCTCATGTCTTCTGAAAGCCTCTCTGGGCTTCACGACAGTGACTTTATATGCAAGTTGGAACTACTAGGACCAGGAATTGTAGGCGGCATCTTTATGACTATACTGTAACATTCCCCAGAAAGCCATTCTAACGACTAAGGCTGACTAAGGCTCCAATATTACACACGGCACCACCGCATGTGAATTATGAACTATTTTATGGCTATATTGGAATGTTCCAAAAATCCTTCTTCTAATTGTTGTTGCCCCTATGCTAAGCCCGACAAACCAGGTAATGTAAAACGTTGATACAAACAACTACCCACCCTCAGAAAACCGTCTGAAAACCGTCTCAAGGTGCAAGAAAACACCGCTTATCCAAGCATTCCACCCGGAAACTCTTCGCCGGAAGAGCAAATCTGCCTGCTCGGAGGATCTGCGACTTAGTAAAGTTATCAGCTAGGCGACTCTGGAAGTAAACCCCTCATACCCCAAGTGGGGTACTTGCAACACCACTTGCAACTGCACCCGAGTTCCTAAACCCTAAACCCTAAACCCCAAACCCTAAACCCCTAAACCCCTAAACCCTAAACCCTAAACCCCTAAACCCTAAACCCCTAAACCCTAAACCCCTAAACCCTAAAGTCATTGTACGGGCTCAGGGATGGCATCCTCCTGGTCGCGAGCCTCGAGGGGCCCTTGCCGATTCTGGGTTCTTGTTAAAGGATGTTACTTGAAAGGTCATGGGACTTAGTAAGTAAGGTTATAAGTACCCTAATTGGGGTTATAAGTATAGTTACCCTAATTATAACCCTAGTTACTAAGTCCCATGATCCTTTAAGTAATCGAGATTACCAAAGAAAGGAAGCCATACTTGAAGGTTCATGGGTACTTATAAGTGGGGTCATAAGCCCCCTAATATGGGTTACAATTGTGGTTGCCCTACATATAACCCCACTTACAACGACAGTACCCATGAACCTCCAAGTATTAGTTACGATAGATCCCTTTCAGTTCAACTAACCAGAATAAGGAAACCATATTACTTACTATAAATCCCTATGATGATAGGGTTCATTTAAGTTAAACTACCATAATAAGGAAACTATTTCATTTACTATATGTTTGGTTGTCAAAATTAGGGTCCCTTTTTGGGCCCTTATTATAACACGGCACCTAATATTTAGGGTACCCTAAACCCTAAACCCTAAACCCCTAAACCCTAAACCCTAAACCCTAAACCCCTAAACCCTAAGCCCTAAACCCTAAACCCTAAACCCTAATAAGTTTGAGAGCCACCCACAAAAAGGATCCCCAAAAAGGACCCGAGGCCCGGGCCCAGTCCCGCCAGGCGCTCCACTCGGATCCGTCCACGAGCAGCCGCCGGGCCGAGAGCTGGCACCTGCTTAGAGCTCCCTGGGGTTCCTTAAAGGGCTCCTTTAAAGGGATCTATAGGGGTTTAGGGCTTCGGGGGGTTTAGGGTTGAGGGTTGAGGGTTTAGGGTCTAGGGCTCCATGGGGTTCTTTAAAGGGCTCCTTTAAAGGGATCTATAGGGGATCTATTTTAAAAAGGGTTTCCTGAAAGGGCTCCTTTAAAGGGATCTATAGGGGATCTATAGGGGTTCTATTATAGGGTCTACTTAAAGGGTCATGGGACTTAGTAACTAAGGGTACAGGTAGGGTAACTATACTTATAACCCCAGTTAAGGTACTTATAACCTGACTTACCAAGTCCCATGATCCTGCAAGTAGTTACTATAAGTGGGACGGAAAAGTCCGTGAAGGGTCCCCTTCAAGGGATCTCTAGGGTTTCTATAAAGGGCTCAGGGTTTAGAGCCTACTTGAAGGTTCATGGGTAGTTCTACGTGGGTTACTCTAAGGGTTCTATAGTTATTTTTTTTGAGCGGCTTTTTCCGCCTTGCAGTCAAGGTTTGCAGAATCCACGGTTGTGGAAGGCAACTGCCTGACCCTATGGCCCCCTCACACTGGTAGGACACGGCTTGTTTACTCCATTTCCCGTTCTGGTTCATGCCCATGTTCATCGCCCCCTGCCCTTGCGTCGTCTTCACATACACCCTCAGGGATCAATAGGGTTTAGGGTAGTTATAAGTGGGTGGTATAAGTCCCATAATGCGGGGTTGTAATTATGGTTACCCGAATTATAACCCCACCCATAACTGCTCATGAACCTCCAAGTGGAACGTTCGAATGTTGTGGAAAGGTTTTTGGCTTGTTGCTGGTGGTCGTTGTACATAAATTGCGACAAAGGTTCCATGAAAGATCCGCAACCGCTGATAAGGCTTGTCAGGATTCTATAAGGGGTTCGTGATTGTAGTGGGCTGCTAAACAGGTGTCGTGTACATCTGACTGCTTGGCTTTCCTTCGCGTTCGTGGTGGATTTTGATGCTGCTCCCTGCTGTTGCAAAATACTGCTGTCAGTCGTTGTAAGTAGCAATGTGGTGCTAGTGATAGTAGTGCGACGACGACTACGACTACTACTACTACTACTACGACGGCGACGACGACGACGAGCCGTCCTCGTCCACTTTGTTGCTACGGTGGTGGTTGTGGCTGCCAGTGTTAGCAGTATGGGGTCTTGTCCCTACCGAGTGCTGATTGCGAATACTTGCGGTGATTGTCGAATGTTACTACTTGTGCTTCGTCGTCGTCTTCTTGTTCCCGTCGGAAGCTGTCGGTAGTAGTGGTGTGGCTGCTGGTGTTGTGTGGTACTGCTTCTCCAGACACCCTTTATTTACTTGATGGCTGCTCTGATAGATTACCTGCAGCAAAGTATCTTAGGTGACGATGACGAAGCAGGCTGAATGTTTAAATGTTTAGACCTCCTATACGATCTCATTGGGAACTCTTGCGTTTTGTTGTAAATATATTCGTTCCGCGGAATTAGGATGCTATTGTAGTGTTTTCTGCTACTAGGTAGGAACTGTTCGCTGATCATACTGACTATGACTGGTGGTGGTATCAGTGTGAACAGGTAGCGCTATCTGCCTGAATCCGAAAATCCTGACCATGGAACTTTCTGAAATAGTGAAGCCCCGAGCTGCGGAAGCTGAGGGAAGCACGTCTCCTGGAAGCCGATACAGCAGATGTCTGGCGATGGCTCCTCGTCTCGACGGTTCGGTGTCAGCCGAAACAAGAGACCCCCCAAGTAGTAGGAGTCTGTCGGGACGCTTTTACGACACCCCTACCCCTCCTGCGCCTGCTCCAGGAACTCAGGATCCAGCACGTACTAAAATCGGTTCCGACTCCGCGCCACCTTTAGGGTTGACCATTGAGGATTGAAGTCAAGCTTAGGGCTTGGGGCGTCGGATTGAATTATGAGCAGGGTCCTCGTCAAGGACGGCCTCTAGAGACTCGTTCGGCCGCGGCCGCCCTGCGCCAACGTTCCACGTGAGGCAGAGCCTCGGCGTGAGGCTTGCAACCACAAGGGCTTAAGGGTTTTTTTTAGGTGCAGCGGCCCTTTTCTGTAGCAGTAAGGGTTAGAGTCAGAGGCTTATTGATTAAGGCTCGAAGGTTTCAACTCTACGCTTTGACGAGTTGATGTAGCTTCTTGATCCTAGGCTGCAAAATGCGATAGATATGTGGTCCTCCTCCGAACTCTGCAAGAGTCGTCACTGCTCTTGCCACTTCGCTCTTGCCAGTTGCATTGCAATTTCTCTTCCCACCGTGCTTCTCCTCTGCCTCCTACTTGAACTCCTTCCGCTGCTGCTGCTGTTCTTGCTGTTGCTGCTGCCACTGCTGCGATTGCTGCCGCACAGTCGCGACTAGGACTACTGTTGCTGCTTCGGTTGCTGCTATCTGCCAAGGCAACGCCTGCTGCTACTGACACGACCAAGTATGAGGCCGACGAGCGCTACTGCCGAAGTGATAAATTCAAATGCTTTGCTGTCGTCGTTGATGCGCACAAAGCGTCTCAGCTTTCGAGTGTAAGGCCGCCACAGCCGCAGTCGCCGGTCGTCGGCAAGACTCAGCTGACCTGCGGTGCACAAACAAGGCTTGGGGCTACGGCCAGCTCAGAACCAAGTTTGCGCAGTGCTGTCCAGACGGTGGGCCTCTCTCTAGAGCGCAAACATCACCTGTCTGCTTCGGGCTTAAAGCTTGCAGGATGTTTGAGCTTATAAGGTCTGTGGAACTGCAGCCGCCTTGAAAGTGCTCGCACCATTGTTGTCAGAGACGTGGCTCTCAAAGGTTACTATACAGGCTACCATCAGGGACAACATAAGGGTCACTATTTAGGGATCACTATTCAGCATTGCTGCTCTCATCGAAACATATTCGCCGTGGCATGTCATGTAGGTGCGGTAGCCCTGTTAGCATGGATGATGTCTGGGCTTTGGAGCCTAGTTTGAGGCTCATGCAGTCTCATAAGGCCGAAAGAGCTTATGGAAGTTGGGCTGGGCCCAATCCTACCGGAGAAATCCTAAACCCATGAACCTGGAAGCCACTATTCCAAGTACCTGCCGAACTCAACTAACAACCCCCTAAGCTTTAAACCCTAAACCGTAAACTCTAAACACTGAACCCTTATGCCTAATCGCTAAAACCCCAAACTTAGCAAAACAGTCAAACGCCACAAATCCTGGGGAAGCGACTATGAAGCTCCCTCCGTGTCCGCCGCTGCTGCTGCGGAAGGCACACCTACCCGACTGCTTCGTCTCTGGGCTTTTGCAACAAAGGCTGCAGTTAAAGTAGGGGCCTTGGTGGTCAGAATAGGGTTTGGGGGCCATTATACTGTAGTGATAATAAGGAACCCCCAAGATAGCACGGGCAATTATTGAGGCCGCTATATAACCATCCGGGTTCAGGGGCTACCCCGTAGAGCATGTGCAGGCGGGGTGGGAAGATCCTCCCTGCCATAAAACTGAGCACGACAGACATCTCCCAAGTAAGGCCTAAGCCTGGGGCCCTAGGCTGTTGGCTGTAGAAAAGGCACCCCAAGCCCCAAAACCCTAAATCCACAAAACTCTACATCCCAAAGAACGAACATCACTAGTGTCATCATGACTACCATAACCAACAGCAGCATCATAAAGAAATCGCAGAGATGCTGACTTACTGCTTAATCCGCTAGCCATGTGATTTTATGACAGTCATGCCAATACCGCTCCATTGGTGCCATTGGCAAGCCAATGCCTTCGTGGCGAGCATGACCGATAACTCGTAACATTTGTAGCAAGCATCAACAATAACTCTTATAGCAACCCGCATCAGAACCCGCATGGCAACCTTCAGAGGAACCCCTTCCCCTCTCTGCCTCAACGTGCGCCGGGGTGAGCTTTGCCTTAGCGTGAAGCTTGCGAGGCTCGGGATTTGGGGCCCGAAAAGCTTCCAGGCACGAAATGACAGATGACATCAAAGCGGGCAGGTGTTGGGACACTGGTACTTAGGGTGAGTTTCAGTCGGGCTTTGTGGTAAGTGACTGATATATGACGTACAAATGGGGAACACCAGGGCCAGATGCAATAGGCTCCTAGCTTCTGCATCTTTGGGACCAAGGCTTGTAGGGCTTTAGGTGCGACAGAGGAAGCTTTGGCAAAGTAAGACTTAGAAGAAAGCAAAGCGAACGGCCTAAGCTGGGCCCTCGGCCCCCGTGACAAAAAGAAGCATTGAAGCCCCTGACAAGGAAAGACTCAGCCAACAAAAGCAAAGCTTCCTCACTGAAAGTATTCCTCGCAGCAGAAGGCACTGGCCACCTGTTTTACCCTCACACCCGGATAGGGCTTGGCGGTCCAATATACTAAATAGGAATATGAAGGGTAGTACATACTTATTCTTTCGACCTCTACTGCAGGGGCCTTAATAATTAGAATAGGGTTTTGGGGCCCATTATACTATAATAAGAAATAGGGAGCCCTTAAAATAATGTAGGTAACTATTAAGGCCCCTAGCGTATTTATATTCATTTTCAAGACTTCCTGAAACCCTCAGCTTCGCGCCAGCTCCACGGGAAGGTAGTCCCGATAGCCCCAGACCTGCCGCCGAACGTGATCCAAACTCTGGTTCCCGGAGAGCCCAATACCCCTTAATTGAGGAATATAGCTTAAATTCTGGGCTTCATGTTATGATCCAAACTCTAGTCGGGAGTCGGGGCAGTGGTGTGCAACTTAACAGCAGGTCGGCCAGCTGGCTAGATAATGAGTTATAGCAGCTGTCACGGTCGCGGTGCCAGCAGGAGCAAGTGAGCATAACGACACATCGAGCAAGCAAAGGAGGTCACAGCGCTACTACATACTTGGACGTGACGGAACGCAGCAGGAAAATTTCCAAGCTCACTGATGCCGCCTTCTATGCTCCCGCAGAGGCAGAATGGACAGTGTCGAGGATACGCTGGGTGGCTATCCACATTCGACTCAATGCGTGGAGAGCGTGGGTGGCGTGTCGTCTCAGGAATTTACAACCCACACAGGCGACCATGCAGCCCTTTTTGCTCCTCGCTGTTTCAGCATTCCATGCAGCAAATGCCTGGGGCATTTCTAGCGGCACACCTGCAACACACAGGCCTTTGCCAACTTGGAGCCCTAGCATCATTCATTTGTCAACGATTACCTGTCCATTTTCCCTAAACGAATACCTTCGCAGGCCGGGCGTCGAGTTCTCGGTAGCCATCGTAGTATATGGTTTTGATCGTAGTATAGGGTTTTGGGATAGTTTGGGATTGTCGGGCTGTAATTTACGCTTGGAGTGTCTAGGGTGGAAGAGCGTGAGGGGGCCCAAGCAGCCGAACTTCAAGAAACAGGCCCCAACCGGTATAAAGAGACGAAAACGATAGCAGCTGAGCCATGGAAATGGCGGTGCTAGCTGCTATCGGTTTCGAAACCCCTAAACCTTGAACCGTGGCGATGTTGAAACAGAAGCGGAAGAACAGCCTTCGCTCTTGACTGACCAAACACCTGCGAAGCTGCAACCCTAAACTGTAGTTCAGGATTTGGATGGACTTGGGGTGTAGGGTATTGGGTTTAGGGCTTAGGGCCGTGAAACCCCATTACGTGGACGCTGAGAGGCCGTGGCAGAGGAGAGCCAGAGCGGTGTGAAACAGCGACAAAGGGTGCAAGGCTTTGCTCTCAGGTGCTCTAGGGGAGTTGTAGGACTTTCAGGATTGTGGCTTCGCGATGTCGATGGTGACATGCGGTTGAGCCATAACAGTATGAAGGGATGTACGATTCAGGATGTATGCTTCAGCAAACGGAGATGCTGACAACCCTGAGCCCTGAAGGATGCTAAGGACATCATAGTATGCAGTCTTGCTAAATGTTCTAGTCATGACTCAGGTTGTGTGGAAAACATACTGCGATGATGTCAGTTCTGACCACTCTTATTATGCTGCATAGTATCGGATGAAAGAACAACACCTGAAAACTGACCTGAACATCTGATTGTGACAAGATCACACACGCGCTAATGTGCTTGTCAATTTGGACAGCATCCCCCAATGTCAGACCTGCCATTATGGAGTCTCAGGTTTGGCGGTCCAAGGCTTTTTAGTGTTCGGAGTCTCTAAGGTATCTGGTTTTGGGATACTGAGGCCGAATATCGATGCGAACTCTGCAGCCTGTGATCTGCACCGCGATTGAAACAGCTACCTACTCGCCGCGCTTCGCCTTGGGCGTCTGGGGCACGGAGGGGAGCTTTTCAGGGGCTCGTCGAAGGTGGGGCCTAGACCAAATTGCGAAGCCTTCTGTCAAAGTTCAGCCTGTCGGAAGAAGCCCTAAGTCTTCAGACAAGGCAACGCCTACGGTCAGAGAATGGACAAAAATCATCCATAGGTAGCACATCCTCCCCCTACCTCCATCCTAGAACCCAGCGACACGGAAGCATAGCATGACGAAAACGAGCAAGGCCTGAATGCAGGCTTCCAGCCCTGAGGCTCTCAAGGACTCTCCAACCCCAAACCCTGAAAGCCTTGCCAAGACCCTGCAGTAGCATTTAGAGTTTAAGAGTTTACGTCTTCACGGCTCATTTCAAGAAGCGCCAAAGTGCAAACGATGGAGAGCCTTCCGAAAGATTAGCAGCGACCCCGGATCTCAGCCACGGAGTACCAGGGCCACCCGGAGAAGGGAGCCCGATCTCCTAAAAAACCCAAAGCCTTGAGTTTTGGGGAAGCAAACGCTTATATCAACCTGGAAGCCGGCAAGCCCTCCCGACTCCCTCAGAACAAGTCGGAACAGGGCTTAGTGTCTAGGGTTTGAGGGCTTTAGCACAAGGGCTTGCAGGGGCTTGGCTTATCTTTGCCGGAAGCGAGAGATAAGTAGGTGTATACACACCGACAGTTAACCGCAGATGACGAGGAACTTCGTAAGACCATCGCTCTCCAAAACCACCAAGCCAATGATTAAACTCCTAAACCCCTGCGCGTCTTAACCCCATCGCATGTCCAACCTCTTTCAGCAGGCGCCTCACGCCCTATTAAGTCCTCAAACTGTCCATGTCAAACCCTAAAACCTGACCCCATACATAGTACCCCTTATCGGAACCCTTCCAAGAACCCCAATGGTACGTGGGAACCCCTTGCTTGTGGCCCTTGTAGGAGCCCTTGTAAGGATCTGAAAAGGGACCCGAAAAATTGACTTATAGAAGGTCCCCACAAATGTAACCCGTATCATATATCATCACCCTGACTAAATGCTCTCTGTATGCCTGATTATGGCTCTTGCTATAGCGGCCTCTTCAAGGCTACCACAGTAGGGTCCCTTTAACGGGTCCTTTAGGGTTCTAAAATCGAAAGTGCATGGAGGGTCGGGGGACTTAGTAAGTAGGTAGTAAGTAGACTTATAAGTACCCTAAAAGGGACCCTAATTGGGGTTATGGTAGTTATAAGTCCCTAAAATAACCAGTTACTAAGTCCCCCGACCCTCCAAGTGTCCCCTTCCAGCATTACCTGCCAAGTCACGAGACTCCGGGGCGCCGCCATTGCCGGGGCGCTGAACGTCGAGCCGGGCGATGTGTCCTTCGCCGCATGGAAGGGGGGGGGGGGTTGGTGGGGGCTTGAGGCTTTAGCATTTCTAAAGGGTCTCATAGGAGTTTTATGTCTTGCTGGGGCAACGCAGGGTTTTGAAGGGTTGTGGGTTCATGGCTTAGGCTTTTCGGTTTGAGGTTTCTGAAAAGTTGTGGGAAAGTACTTGCGAAACCATGGTACGGAACTAGGGGAATGCTCTGTCTGAAATCAGCGCTTGCATTTCAGCGCTACACTCGAAGCTAGCAAGCTATGCGGTCACGACATGTTTCACCGCGCCATGTTCTAGTCGATACCCACGGAGTTTACACGACCCTCGCCGAACAGAAAGCAGGGGTAGGCGAAGCACGCAATCAGGAGATTCGAACACTGTCAGCAGACAGTAACTGATAGTGACGTGCCAAAAGTGGCCGAGGACAATACGAAAACCCACATGGCGGCGACAAAAAGAAGAACAAGAACAGGGTGAAAATAGAGGTCACACACATCTGCAAGTTAAAACCGGAAAACCACGTGAGTTGGCTCAGGACCCAGGATAGAACCCTAAACCCTAAACCCTTAAACCCTAAACCCTTAACCCTTAAAACCTAAACCCTAAACCCTAGGATTAGCTTCGGGTTTGCCCGGGCCAAGGAATCTCCACTTCGGAAGCGCCTGACAGGCAGTCGCCGCCAGGCGCCCGCAGTTGGGAGCCATGGCCACCAGGCGGGAGACCTCCCGAAGAAGCGGTGAAGCTCGGAATTTGGAGCTCCGGGTTAGGAGGCTTCAGGGAAAAGTTAACTTAAGGTTACCATAATAGGGATGGGATCTAGAGTAACTAATATGGTTCGGTTTCCTTATTATGGTTATTGGTAACTAGTGTTCTTTGCTTTGTGCCGCAACTTTGGGATTCAGACTTCATCCGGACTTGTGTGGTCGGTCGGTCCGCGGGCAAAGGAGAGGAGATGGGAGTTTGGAGCCAAGGCTTTTGCATGTAGAATGCTGCTTGACATTCTTCCGGGGTTGCGACAGGGTATCTCGGGAAATCCGGACTGAAAAGCCGCACAGGTCAGGGGGACTTGGGCTTTGGCATTACGATTAGGGTTCTGAAAGGGCTCCTTAAAGGGGATCTATAGGGTTCCTTAAGAGGATCTATGGGGTTTAGGGTTTAGGGTCTACTTGGACTTGGGGAGTTGCGGGTGGCCGGGAGGCATCAAGCTTCGGGGCTTGGCATTTTCAGGATTCTGGGATCCAGCGACGGCGGTTTGATGCTGCAAGCTTTGGAGTACCGCTCCTCTGCTTCTATCAATGCGACATGTTGTTGCGCACAACAACGTCGCCGGCGTGATACCAGCTGACAGCCGAAAGAGTGCCCCGACCCTTTAACAAGGGTCTATGATACACTACAATAGAATATACTACAATATACTAGAACTTACGATAAGTGGGGTAAGAGGGTTCTGGGAATCTGCGGTTTCATCTGCATTTTGAAGACATTTTGCACAGGCCTCGTTATCGAGGAATTCGATCTGCGGCTTGTAGCCTTGGGCGCTTTTAGGCTTCAGGGGTTTACCGTTTCAAGGTTTGGGGTTTGGGGTTTTAGGGTTCCGGGTTGCTCGAGATGGAGGCCACATGGGGGCCTGAAGATCAAAACAAGCCTTGGATGCATGATGCGCTTCTAGCGTACGAATAAGGTAGGGAAGAAGGTGTCTTCCAAACGTACACTCCCAGAGGTTGGCATAGAGAAAGTTGAGATGAGTAAGTTCTGAGTAAGGGTCTCGCCTGAACGCGCAGGCGCCAGGTCTAGGACTTCTGGATTCAGGAGTCTAGACCTGTCATTTCAGCCAAATCCCCAAGGGTCTGGGGTCTGCCGTTCGAGGTTTTACTAGAAAGGGGCAACCCCACAGTGCCGAAAGGCACTCGGATGGCTCGCTGTCGCAAGCCAACAGCAAAGTGCCGCTACGACGAAAGTGGAAGGAGGAGGAGGACTACCCCCCCCTGCACTCAGAAAATATGATGAACTTCCCGTCGAAATCCAGACTCCGGTAGCTTCTTCCTTTGCCAGGCAGCTCTGGGAGTACCACTGCCGCCACTCACGCACCAGGGCCTGCACGATGCTCTGAGGTCCGAAAGCCCTGTCCAAAATACCCTGAGCCGAAGAAGCCGACGCCTTCACTCCCAAAATCGCAGCCCTGAGCCCTGCGCAGTGATTTTCTTCTCTTGAATGCCCCATTTCATCGCTTGAGGGTTTCTGGTCGTTGGGTTTCTTTTGGGGGGGGGGCATCAAAGGGATTGAGGTCGGAGCAGCCCGTCGAGCCAGGGTCTTGCATGGCTACGTAGTATCTACTGTGTTGTGGGTTTGGGGTTTAGTGTGCAGGAAATCAGACAAGCAATTGCTGGCACCTCCATTCTTGGCTTCTTTCCGTTCACGGGCAGTACTCGTGCATGATAAGGACCGACCAAGCGAACCCTAGGCCCCTAAACCCCAGACCCTAAACCACGCGCAGGGCCGCCTGGAGTTCCACGTTTTCGGCCTCCAATCCCGCCTCGGGTGTCATTGGAGTCTGCGTGCAGTTGGGGCTTGCAGGTGTAGGGTTTGGAGCTTCAGGGGTTGCGAGGGGCTTAAGGTCCAGAGTCGTGCCGGCTTTGGGGGCTCAGGTGCTTTGGGTACGATTTGAGATTCAGGGCTTGGGAGGTTTTCAGCAAGGGTTGAATTTCTGAACTTCGGAAACCCGAGGTTCCCTAAGCCGAACCCTAATCCGATTCGGTGTGGGAGGGTTCAGGGTTCAGGGCGATGACAGGTTGGAACATGGATTAGGGACGAATAGTGAAGCGTCATGATATATGTGAAATGATGCCCAGCTTTCTGGCACGTTTTAGGGCAGCGTCGGCACGTGCAAAGCGCGCACAGTCTAGCAAACTGCCACAGAGCCGCGACTCGCTGGCGAAGCACGGCGCACTCCTGTGGGGAGAATGCGTGGGGGCCTAGGGCATTCGTGCCTTTTTTTTGAGCTCCTTTCCTGCGGATCGAATGCCTTGGGGTTTAGGGATTCAGAACTTGGGATCTGAGCTTTGGGGTTTAGGGTTTAGGGTTTAGGGTTTAGGGTTGTTGGGATCTCAGGGTTACGGAATGTCTTACAGCATTTCAGGGTCAGAGCCTCTGGTGCAGGAATTCCTGGGTGTCTGGTAAGCGCCTGGTTCGCTGGCCTTGGATGCGATTCGAGAACTGTAGAGTTGCCGGCATTTGTGGGTCTGCAGCTTTCAGGATGGCCATCACGGTTCACATTTTCAGGAAATCTGAGCCAAATAGTCGTGTCCTGCATATACAGATCCCTCAAAAGGTCCTCTAAATCTCAGAACCCTCCCGGTATTACACTGGGCGATCTGATGTTTGTGTGGCTCCCCCTTAAAATCGGCACAGAACATCCTCGGATCCCCGGAGCCAGTTTAGCCCCAAAAACCGCCACAAACCTAAGCTCGAAGTCCGAACTCTACGGCCCAAAGCCCCACTCCCAATTTTGGATTTAGGGTTCAGGGCTCCTCCTCAACTTATAGGGCTCAAAGGCCGTCTACTTAGAGGTTCATGGGTAGCTATAAGTGGGGTTATGAGTAGGGTAACCAACCATAATTACAACCCATATTAGGGGACTTATAACCCCACCTATAACTACCCATGAACCTTCAAGTAGGAGTTGTAGAGCTAGTGGGGTCTCGGGTTGAATTCAGGAAATTGCCCCTCCTGTCGCAGGTCGTCCAAAGTCTCCGCAGACTCGCCGGGCATTGGCCCCTGGCGGCTTTGGGGCTCGGGGCATTGTACTTGAGGATCTTAGCAATTAGACCAGTCGTTGGTCTAAATCGGGGGATGCTAATACAAATCATTCCGACCTCGATGTCATTACCATAAGGGCCTGAAAACCTAGCAGAAGAAACCGATTTGAGCATAAATCCCCACAGCCCTAATCTCACTCTTTGGCGTTTCGAAAACCCTCAACAGCCTAAACCCTAAACCCTACTCTCATTCTATGGGGTTTCGGGACGGGAATTTTTCTGGTGCTTTTGCTGGGGCTTTTGAAGATAGAGCTATCGATGAGTGAATGCTGAAGAGCCCAAGATTCCGGGTTGCCCGGGGTCACCATCCATGCTATTATGACTATTATTATTATTAGTATGATTATTATGATTGTTATTATCATTATTTGTATTAGTGTTATACGTGATATGTTATTATTACTAGTGCTGTTATTACTATTATTACTGCTATCTTCTTATTGTCGTTGTTGTGGTTACTAGTCTATTCGTAATAGTATTTCATTAGTAATGTGGATATCATGATCATTATAATTAGTTATTACTCTTTACTATTCATGTTACGGTTGTAGAAGTCTCAAGGCCCCATTGACTCAAGAGAAGTGCTTCCACAGCCCAGCTCCCCAGCTCCCCGGCCTCCGTATCCGGTGGCTCCACATCGCCGGGGATCTTCCCTGACGAGGCCCAGCAGGGTCTCAGAAGCCGAATATAAGCGAAGCACACTGCAACTACAATGCGCCAGGCTTCATTCTACTTAAAGGATCATGGGACTTAGTAACTAAGGTTGTAGTTAGGGTAACTACACTTATAACCCCAATTAAGGTACTTATAACCTTAATTATTTACTAAGCCCCATGATCCTCCAAGTATTGTCCTGTAGCGACATGAGAAACATCTATGCCATGGTTTAGGCTGCCGGCTTCGGGATAAGATTGCACGCAACCCTTCCAGAACCTCAAGCCAGCCCTCAATGACAGCGGCGACTCATTCTCTAACTAATCGAGCCACTGGTAACGGACCGTAACCGTTAAACCAAGGAGGATTTGTGAACCGACGGTCCACGTAATCATCCCATTTAATGTATGTTCCGGGCTCGGGGTTGCAAGTGTTATTCATTCGGTCTCATCGCAACGTGGACAGTGACAAAACCTAACAAGCCACTCGCAAAAGACCATGCAAACAAAGGTGGACCGCTCCACGATTTCGGGTTTCGGAGGCCTGTTTACTGTACGCCAAACCTGCCCAACAACTCAAACAGCTCCTTTTAGCTGGACGGCTCAACAGGCCAGCTAGGCTTAGGCTTGACTTAACCCGAACCTCTTATTATTATCATAATTATTATTATCATTATTATTATTACTATTATTCTTATTATTATTATTATTAATCATATTATTAATATTATTATCATTATTATTATTACTATTACTATTATTATTCTTATTATTAACTCTAAACCCATCCCTGAACCCTCAACCCTGAAGCCGCTAACTTAGGTCCCCCACCTCCCTGGCCCGTTTGGCCCTCGCCCGCCATGGCACCCCTGTGGCTCCGATCCTAGAGCCGAAATGTCTGACGAAGCCGTGGGGTTTAGGGTTTAGGGTTTAGGGTTTAGGGTTTAGGGGCACGCACCCTCTTTGGGTTTCGATACTCGCTAGAATACCTTGTGCACTAAGGCTCCAGGCTCCGGGCTTGGCTTGTGAACATGGCACTTTCGCCAAAAAGCAGACTTGTGCGTCGCCCTGAACATAGAAATCAGTTGCACCCCATCTTGAACCTTGTACGCGAAACCCCAGAGCACGAAACCCCTCCCTCCAAAACAAAAACTGTAAAATCAAAACTGGCATGCTGCAGCTGTAAAACCCCAAAACCTTGCAACTTACACCCGAAACTCAACACCTGAATGTGCTTAGATATCTTTGTCGGGTGGCTGGGTTCTTGCCTAACTGTACGCTGGCATTGAGGAGCAAGAGAAGCCGAAAGAGGCTTGAAAAGAGTGCTGAAACGGAGTCTTGAGCTCGTCTGCTTGCATTTTGCAAGGAGCAGAAAATGTGTACAAAATGGAACCGAAATTGACACTAAGCACCTCTCGAATTCACAACTCGGAAGATCCTCACAGCCCGAACTGCTGCATGGCGTCCTTGCCGGTGGCCATCTCTGCGGCGAAGATACCAAGAACCGAGATCATGGCCATGCGCCCGTTGTTTAGCTCCTTCATCCTCATCTCGTCGTTGTACATGTTCACGCCGAAGGGGTCTCCGTAATTTCCGGGCTCTTTCTCAGGGTTCTCCCTCCACCACAGCTCCAGCGGGGCGCAAGCGAGGAAGATGCCGAAGAAGCCGAGCACGCCCTCGCCCTTGTCCATGATGGAGAAGCCCGCGGGAGCATTCTCGAAGAAAGGGAACTTGACGAAATGCTGTGCGACGAGCCCAATCGAAGCCATCATCGCTACTCTACCATGCTTAATCTCGGAGACACGCAGCTTCCTAAAGCCCTTCTCGTCGCCAACCTTGGTAAACCCGAGCGGATCAAAGAATCCAAGAGGTTGGGTGGCGCCAAACTGCTCGGAAGGCTGGAAGAGCGGCGGTGCATCTTCCTGAATGACGGCCTCAGCCCTTCGCACCACGCGCTGCTGAGCCACGACTCTTGAAGAGGTGGATCCTGCAAAGCTGCTGCTGGAGGAAGTGGAGGCACGGGCACCACCGATGGCGGGAAGCCCGAACTGCTGCATGGCGTCCTTGCCGGTCGCCATCTCTGCGGCGAAGATACCAAGAACCGAGATCATGGCCATGCGCCCGTTGTTTAGCTCCTTCATCCTCATCTCGTCGTTGTACATGTTCACGCCGAAGGGGTCTCCGTAATTTCCAGGCTGCTTCTCAGGGTTCTCCCTCCACCACAGCTCCAGCGGGGCGCAAGCGAGGAAGATGCCGAAGAAGCCGAGCACGCCCTCGCCCTTGTCCATGATGGAGAAGCCCGCGGGAGCATTCTCGAAGAAAGGGAACTTGACGAAATGCTGTGCGACGAGCCCAATCGAAGCCATCATCGCTACTCTACCATGCTTAATCTCGGAGACACGCAGCTTCCTAAAGCCCTTCTCGTCGCCAACCTTGGTAAACCCGAGCGGATCAAAGAATCCAAGAGGTTGGGTGGCGCCAAACTGCTCGGAAGGCTGGAAGAGCGGCGGTGCATCTTCCTGAATGACGGCCTCAGCCCTTCGCACCACGCGCTGCTGAGCCACGACTCTTGAAGAGGTGGATCCTGCAAAGCTGCTGCTGGAGGAAGTGGAGGCACGGGCACCACCGATGGCGGGAAGCCCGAACTGCTGCATGGCGTCCTTGCCGGTCGCCATCTCTGCGGCGAAGATACCAAGAACCGAGATCATGGCCATGCGCCCGTTGTTTAGCTCCTTCATCCTCATCTCGTCGTTGTACATGTTCACGCCGAAGGGGTCTCCGTAATTTCCAGGCTGCTTCTCAGGGTTCTCCCTCCACCACAGCTCCAGCGGGGCGCAAGCGAGGAAGATGCCGAAGAAGCCGAGCACGCCCTCGCCCCTGTCCATGATGGAGAAGCCCGCGGGAGCATTCTCGAAGAAAGGGAACTTGACGAAATGCTGTGCGACGAGCCCAATCGAAGCCATCATCGCTACTCTACCATGCTTAATCTCGGAGACACGCAGCTTCCTAAAGCCCTTCTCGTCGCCAACCTTGGTAAACCCGAGCGGATCAAAGAATCCAAGAGGTTGGGTGGCGCCAAACTGCTCGGAAGGCTGGAAGAGCGGCGGTGCATCTTCCTGAATGACGGCCTCAGCCCTTCGCACCACGCGCTGCTGAGCCACGACTCTTGAAGAGGTGGATCCTGCAAAGCTGCTGCTGGAGGAAGTGGAGGCACGGGCACCACCGATGGCGGGAAGCCCGAACTGCTGCATGGCGTCCTTGCCGGTCGCCATCTCTGCGGCGAAGATACCAAGAACCGAGATCATGGCCATGCGCCCGTTGTTTAGCTCCTTCATCCTCATCTCGTCGTTGTACATGTTCACGCCGAAGGGGTCTCCGTAATTTCCAGGCTGCTTCTCAGGGTTCTCCCTCCACCACAGCTCCAGCGGGGCGCAAGCGAGGAAGATGCCGAAGAAGCCGAGCACGCCCTCGCCCCTGTCCATGATGGAGAAGCCCGCGGGAGCATTCTCGAAGAAAGGGAACTTGACGAAATGCTGTGCGACGAGCCCAATCGAAGCCATCATCGCTACTCTACCATGCTTAATCTCGGAGACACGCAGCTTCCTAAAGCCCTTCGCGTCGCCAACCTTGGTAAACCCGAGCGGATCAAAGAATCCAAGAGGTTGGGTGGCGCCAAACTGCTCGGAAGGCTGGAAGAGCGGCGGTGCATCTTCCTGAATGACGGCCTCAGCCCTTCGCACCACGCGCTGCTGAGCCACGACTCTTGAAGAGGTGGATCCTGCAAAGCTGCTGCCGGAGGAAGTGGAGGCACGGGCACCACCGATGGCGGGAAGCCCGAACTGCTGCATGGCGTCCTTGCCGGTCGCCATCTCTGCGGCGAAGATACCAAGAACCGAGATCATGGCCATGCGCCCGTTGTTTAGCTCCTTCATCCTCATCTCGTCGTTGTACATGTTCACGCCGAAGGGGTCTCCGTAATTTCCAGGCTGCTTCTCAGGGTTCTCCCTCCACCACAGCTCCAGCGGGGCGCAAGCGAGGAAGATGCCGAAGAAGCCGAGCACGCCCTCGCCCTTGTCCATGATGGAGAAGCCCGCGGGAGCATTCTCGAAGAAAGGGAACTTGACGAAATGCTGTGCGACGAGCCCAATCGAAGCCATCATCGCTACTCTACCATGCTTAATCTCGGAGACACGCAGCTTCCTAAAGCCCTTCTCGTCGCCAACCTTGGTAAACCCGAGCGGATCAAAGAATCCAAGAGGTTGGGTGGCGCCAAACTGCTCGGAAGGCTGGAAGAGCACTGGCTCCGGGGCCTGCCGGCATCGAATGGCCCCACCTTATTTGGGGGGTCCTGATAAAAAGGACCCTGCTATTTTTAGGGTATTATATGAGGGGCCTCCCCATTTCCGGGATCTCCCAAATCACTCGAAACCGCACACCTGAATGCAACAGAATCCTAGACCCTGGACGGTGAAGAACCATCCGAAAGCTAGCTATAAACCACACTACCCTGTGCTTCTTAAACTTACTCGCAGCACCACACTCAAAAAATCCTCTTCTCCTGTTGCAAAGTGTGAGCATACTCGATACGAGGCCCTTCGGAACAAAAAAACTTGCACTGGCCAGGGATAGTTACTGCAAGGGTTCCACGCCTTGCAGCCTTGCAGTTGAACACCACGTCTTGAGAAGAGCAGAAGTACACTTGTGGAAAGAATCCCCATGGGTATCTGGTGTATATGGTATATGCTGATCCAAGCACGGATCTGCCGCAGTCCTTAAGTTTCTGATACTGCTGCTGGTCATTCGCGGCTACTTCTTATGCTGGCACAAACAAGGGCCTCGACGGCAGCAGCGGCTTTGGCCTGCTGGATTTCAGGCTTTCCTGGTTTTCAAGCTGAGTCCCTCAGAGTTTTAAGACTTGTTTGCGGGGTTTGTTGTCAGTTGTAGGGTAAACTTGAAGGATCACGGGACTTTGCAAGTAGAGCAATAGCAGGACGTTTGGGGCGATAGGTGATTACAATAATAACTGCCTGACATATCACCCTGCTTACCAAGCTTCCTGATCCCTTGGGTATACCGGACAGTATGCCCTAAAACCCAATAAGCCTATATACCCTAAACCCCTGAACCCTGAATTTCTAAAGCCGTAAGACAGCCCAAAAAAAAGCGCAAGGCTTTAGGGAATCGGCATTTGGGCTATCGCGCCTGCGTGCGGGAGCCGCGCACGGCGGCCAAACCGGCCTGGGCTCCGAAATGAGGGCAGCGGGGTTTAGTGTAAATCTGTGAAGCTGTTTTCTGATGCGAAGGACCCTTCTCTTTGAAGCAAGCACAGACGAGCGACCCGCAGGCGCACGAGTGGATCAAGTGCGGCAAAAGGTGCCGACTTTGCCGAGGCGGGAGACCCTGCCTTCTTCGTTTTAGATTGGTAGCGGAGCCTTATGCTCCAGTAGTGTAGTTGTACTCCGCTATGTCGTGGCCTGTCGGTCCTTCTGTCGATGAGTTTTGTCGTGATACTGGTGATGATTCTGCGCAACAACATAGTGATGGCGTGTCTGCCGATCGTGATGGAGTAGGAGGGGGCGCTCATGCACGTGATGTTCACGCTGATGGCGCTTCGAACGACGAACCTGAAGAGCCCCACGACCCGTGGGCCTCGGCAGCCTGGAGTGGAGGTCAGGATTCCTGGCGGGGACACTCCGGATGGGAAGAGCGGGACCAGTGGAAGTCTTGGGAAGACCACCACTGGCGCCAAGGTGCGCAAGGATGGCAGGACCGCCGCAACAGCTACGGCGGCACTTGGGGTTCTACGTCTACGGGGTCTGTCTCGGCCCAAGGGCCGCCTTCTTGGGACCCAGACCCTCAAGAGTCTGCTCGTGAGGCATGGAGATCTCGCGGAGGCAATGCTATGCCTGGTGGATGGCAGCCTCAGAAGCTCGGACATGATCTGACCGGCCCTCCAAGGACTTCAGAAGTTCCCCGTGGCCCTTCCGAGAAGATGGTTGTCCCCAGTTTCTCTGGGGCTGTGGAAAGCGGCTCCGAAGACATCGGAGCCAGTGCTCGGTCTTACATGCGGCAAATCGCCGCCTGGAGGCGGATGACTCGTATTGAGCCGTCCCGCCAAGCCCTCACTTTGTACCAGCACCTGAGCGGCAAGGCCTGGATCGACGCGGAGCGCTTGGACGTCGACAAGCTCGCCGGTGACGACGGCATGGAGTACTTCCTTGGTTGGGTGACTGACAGGTACTTAGATGTACAAGTCACCCAGGTCGGCCGCTCCCTCGGTGACTTCTTCAGGCGACTCCGTCGCCAGCAAGGACAGTGTGAGGGTGATGTCTGTCATGTTGGTCCACCCCCGCTTCTCCCAGGCCTTTCTTTCGAGGACTCCAGAGGCCCAGAAGCTGTACCAGGCCCCAAGGTGTTCTACCCGAAGAAGATCAGCATTGAAGCCTACAACCTCCTCACATCTGATAAAGTGAACCCCTCAAGCTTTATGGCGTGGTGGGAGAGAAGTGCGATTTCAAACGACTTTTGGATTGAAGACGAGTTTCAGCTTCATCGGATACATGTTGTCCCTAGGAGGTCGTTCTTTGATCCCAGTGGATGGTCAACGTCGAATGTTGAACAGAAGTCTGCTCTTCTCCATGTCCTCGGGTCCCTTCGGTCAACACAGGGTTTTGCTTGCAAAACACAGCGAGAGTTTCCTGAAGTGCACGATCAGTGGCAGAGCCTTGGAAGCAAATCCTCATTCCCGATGTTGTGGGTCGGAAGAACTTCTTTCGGTAGAGCCTCCAAGCCCTCCTGTTCTTCTTGCTCGCCCCCTGATGGCCTCACGGTCCCCGCTTCTGACGGCGCCTACGGTGACCAAGCAGAAGGGGCTATGGGATCTCCGTCGGGACGAGCTACTGATGGAAGCCGAGGCGAGGGGACTCACCATCCACGAGAAGTGGACGGTACCGGAGATCCGTTCGATCATCCAGGAGGACATGAAGCGCGGCACCCCCGCGACGGAGATCGTGACTGGAGAGACGGTGCCGCTGACCAAGATGACGATCAAGGAGCTCGAGAATGCGCTCGAGGCCTCGGGGATAGCGATTCCGGAGAAGGCCAACAAAGGGATGTTGATGCGAATGCTACGAGACCAAGGAGGACGAGGACCCCAGACGGTGCTCGCCTTCGGGAGGTTCAAGGGGCGGATGTACCAGGAGACCCCGATCTCGTACCGGCGCTGGGCTGTTCAGGAGGTGTCCGAGAACGACGGGGCCCAGGAGGACTTGAAGATGTTCGCGGCGTGGGCGAGCCGAGCTCTGGAGATCACGGACGGCTATGCGAGCAGCTCGGTCCCTCCCCCTTATGTGGACTCGGAACACTCGGCGAGGATCCCCTACAACCCGGAGTCCTTCGGCGGCAGCTCGTGGGATGTGGTCCCGACGAGGAGCACGACTACTACCCGGACGTCCACGAGACCCAAGGCCAGACCGACCCGGACGGAGAACGAGGTGATCGAACAGCGCATCCAAGCGCAGCGGCGCCAAGCCCCGCCATCGTCTCTTGGAAGCCACATGGACCAGGAGATCGACCCCCAGGTCATGGACGAGATTCAGTACCTCCAGGCGCGGCTGGCGGTGTTGCGCGACCGGCACGGAATGGCCCCCTCGGGAGAGGCTCCGTAGATGACAAACCTCAATCGGCCTTTGTCGGAGCACCACGAGATGATCTTCCTGGCTCCTTCGACGCTACCATCTCCGACACTGGCCTTTTCTATGAAGCTGGGAGGAACCAGCCCGCAGAGCCAACCAACAGTTTTGATGCCGACGGAGTTCGGCGCAAAGGCCATTTTGGCGGGTCTCTCGGAGACCAATGCAGACTTAATTCGTTTTCTGAAGTTCGAGCACCTCATCTGCTTTGTCAAGGTGCCGCTCGTTTGTCCGATGCCGACGACCCCTGTGCGAGAACTCTTCTAGATGATCTGTGTCAAGATGAAGGAGATCCTGCCGGAAGACCTTCTGTACTACCTGAACCTCTTCAACCACGAGATCATTCTGAAACCTTTCCTCGCGCTTCGGGTCCTGGTTACCAGAACACCAGTGGAACCCATTGCAATCCTGGCGGACTTCCTGGTGATCCCATGTCTTCGGCACTACCCGTACCAGGTGATCCAGTTCCCAGTGACCAGAACACCAATGGAACCCGTTGCAATCCTGGCGGACTTCCTGGTGATCCCATGTCTTCGGCACTACCTGTACCAGGTGTTCCAGTTCCCAGTGACCAGAACACCAGTGGAACCCGTTGCAATCCTGGCGGACTTCCTGGTGATCTGTCTTGTGAGTCTCAACCGTCGAGGTCACCTTTGAAGTCCTTTGGCGAAGTTGTCGAGGAGATCTACATGATCGACGAGGGCACTCCTTCCACTGGGCCTCTCGACGCAAGCGGCGCCAGCCTAGAAGAAGCTGCACAACGACTACTTAAAGAAAAGCGTTTCTCTCTTGATGAACTTGCTCTACTACTTCCCCAATTACCTATGAAGCCGACTTCTAGGCACAGGTGCATCAATGGCAACCCCGGCGACAAAACACAGAGTTTCCTTGGCGGAATGTGGACTCACGGAGGACTCCATGGAACCTCGAGAGGGACTGCCCTCTATCCGAAGTTCGTCTCCTATGTCAACGAGGTGATGAAGAGGGCGAGTCCTGTGAAAGACATCGGTTGGTCTTCCTTCATCATCCATAAGGACGTCGCCACTTGTATACACCGAGACTCTCACAATCTCGCAGAGACCCCGGTGCTCACGGTCTCCCTCGGTGACTTCTCCGGTGGTTGCGTATGGGTCGAACGAGATCGTGATGACGACCCCCTTCACTTACCTGTCGAGTGGCGACCCGACCGAGACGGCAATCCTCTACCGGGATACCTGGCCTCCACAAAAAGCGCTCCCTACTTACTGGACCCGCGGAGGAGACACGCCACAGAACCCTGGACTGGAGAGCGATGGGTGATTTCGTGTTTCACTACGAGAAGTTTCCCTTCTGCCGGAGCACGACTACGCGATGGACTCCGTGAAGTCCGTTTTCCCCTCCGCAAGCTTCCGCCTACTGCTGTCAAGGAGAATGAGGAGTACGCTCGGACCTCTCGGCCCATCAAGAGTACGAGGAAGGCCTTGTGGCAGAACGCCAGGCGGATCATCGCGCTTACGGTGTGGTGCAGCATTGCGGCATCTACCTGCGTCCTCCCTGCGTTCCCCGAGTCGCGAGGACCCGATGCAGTGACGCTTCTCGAGATCGGTGGTGACTACAAGACCTTTGAGGCCACGGAGCACGGATATGTCACTACTGCACCGCTCTATGAGGAACACTTCCGGGCCGACCACAACCTCAGCACCACAACAGCGATACTTGATGAACTACGACCACGGAGGCTTTGGATACATCTCTCGTCTCTTGGAGACCAACTTGAGAGACTGCTTGCTGTTGCCCAACGACAACTCGCGGCCGGGAGGACAGTTGTCCTTGAAGGGAAGCCGGAAGATTCAAGCTGGTCTTCCGAGGAACTCCTGGCCCTCGCCGACTTCTACGACTACAAATGGACCCACCGTTCCAATGGCTCCCGGGTTCTTCACCTCAACCCTACCGAGACCTTCGGAGAGGATGGCGACAACGAGATCCCCGTCGAGACTTTCCAACGATATCTACTACGAGACGAAGGGGCCGACGGAGGTGAAGAAGCCTACGTTGTGGATCGGAAGACCGGACGGGCTCCCGACTCTGTGCTCTCTCCTGAGCTCGAGGGTGCAAAAGCTATTTCATTCAGCGCTGGAAGCCGGATCAAGAAGGAGGTCCAATCTTCTTTGAAACGACTGCACCAGAACCTCGGCCACCCTTTGAATGAGGACCTTGCCCGTCATCTACGAATTGCCGGGGCAGGAAGTGAAGTGGTGGAAGCTGTCAAGCGTATGCGATGCCAAGTGTGTGAAAGAAACAAGAGAGCCGGCTCAGCTCGACCGGCCTCCCTTCCGACTATACTCGACTTCAACCAGATCGTGGCGGTCGATGCCTTTTCTGCCTACGACTCCAACCGGAGGAGACATGAGTTCATGATGATCACAGACTTCGGCACTGGGTTTTCTTTGGCAGGCTCTTTGTCAGGTCACTCCACCCAGACCATGGAGGCAGACTTCTGCAGGATCTGGTCCAACACCTTCGGAGCGCCGGGAACGATCGCTCTGGACTTGGAGAGCGGCTTGCAGGCCGGTCTCGGGCGCTTTTCGGAGTGGCATGGGACGAAGCTCAGGCCCTCTGCAGGCCAAGCACACTTCCAACAAGGGAGTGTTGAGAGAGCCATCCAAACCTGGAAGGAGATCTGGAAGAAGCTCGTCGACCAGCAGTCCGTTGGCCACGGAGAACTCCAGATCACCGTCACCGCCATCAACTCGGCTGTGAACACGTTGAAGAAGCAGTCTGGCTTCAGTGCAGCCCAGGCCGTGTGGGGTCGTGACCCCACTCTCCCCGAGGACCTCCTCGAAACACCACACGGCGAACAGATCGACCACATCCTCACCTACGACCGTCGGAGAAGTCGGGAAATGGCTATCAGGTTGGGTGCGAAGGAGGCCTACTTCAAGAACCAGAACGACGCGAAGTTGAGGAGAGCTCTCCTGCAGCGCTCTCGCGTAGCAGGCCCCGAGGTCCAGATCGGTGACGTTGTCTACTTCTACCGGAAGCCGAAGAACTGCAAAGACTGGAGATGGATCGGCCCGGCTACAGTCATAGGACTGGAAGGTCCAAACTACTGGACCTCCTTTGCCGGGAGATGCCACCTCGTTGCCCGAGAACATTTGCGGATGGCTACAGGAGAGGAAGTGGGCAGTGCTTTCACCCTGCGTACTACACGAGAAGATTTGGAGAGACTCTTGGACCGCGACTTCGCCGAGGACGAGATCTACGTTGGGGATGACCGTGATGTTGGCGGAAATCCACCTCTTCTACCTGGAGACCCTGGTGTTCCTCTGGGTGACGGTCCCGTTCACCTTCCGGGTGATCCTCAGGCCTCCCAAGGCGACGCCGAGATGCCCTACGACGGTGACTATGAGAACGCCGGGGAACCACACCGGAGTCCAAGGATGAGAGGAGCCGAAGAAGCCCCTGGTGTTCGGAAAAGGAGGAGGAGAAAAGGGCCACCTCTTCATCTTGGTCATGAACTTCCTCTTGTACCCGATTCACCACTTCCTTCAGGTGATGACATGCCTATGGAGGAGACGGCCAGAGCTCCTGGTGACCGACCCCAAGAAGCTCATATGCTCAAGCTCCCAAAGACTGCACGAGGCAGAGAGAAGGCACTAGAGAAAGAACTACCGTGGTCGTTCATTCCGAACGACCAACACGAAGCCTTCAAAGCTGCTGAGCGCAAACAGTGGTTGGAGCACTACGAGTTGGGCGCCTTTGAGCCGCTCTCTGTTTCCGAAAGCCGTCGGATCTGTCAGGAGAAAGGTGATCGTATACTGGGCAGCAGGTTCGCCTACAGGGATAAACATTGGTGCAAGAGAAAGCAGGACGAGAGCCTGCCTTGGAAACCCAAGGCAAGGCTCGTTATCGCTGGACATCGAGACCCTGACTTGTCGAGCGGGCTCTCGACCCATGCGCCCACCATCTCTCGACAGGGGATCTTCCTGCTGTTACAGATCTTGGCCTCGAATCTGGCTGCCGGATGGACAGGTCATGCGGGAGACGTCAGCTCGGCTTTACTTTGCGGACAAGAGCTGCAGCGCGAACTTTATCTTCGCCAGCCGAAAGTGGGGCTGGGTGACTTGCACCCAGAACAGTTGCTCAGGATCAAACGTCCTATCTTTGGGTTGGTTGATTCTCCGTCTTCGTGGTGGGACACCCTCAGACAGACGTTGCAAGGCATCGAGATGACCGACGAGGCCGGGAAGCGGTGGCACATTAAGCAGTGCACACTCGACCACTGCATCTTTATGGTACAGGAAGTCCTTGAACCGGACGAGAATGGTGCGCCTCGCTACGGCCCCCCCAAGGCATTCCTCGGCGTCCATGTTGACGACATCCTGCTCGTCGGCATGGACTCTTTATGCTCCCTTGTCAAAAAGACCTTGAGTACTAAATTCCCAATCCCGGAATGGGAGACAGGATCCTTTGAGTACGTGGGATCCTACATCGACATCAAGCCCCACGAGATCAAGATATCCCAGTCCAGCTACGTGAAGACCAGGTTGTTTGAGATCGAGGTTGGACGCGATCAGAAGGATTGGGAGGCAGCCTCTGATGCCCAGAGGCACGACAACATGTCGCTGGTGGGAGGTCTGAGTTGGCTCTCTAGTCAGACCCGACCAGATCTCCAGGTCGGAGTGTCCTTGAGCCAGCAGTGCCAGAAGACCCCCACCATCGGAGACATCCGGTTTTCGAACATGATGGCAAGGAGAGCTTGCGATCACATGGACGAAGGAATCCTCATACGGCCAGTTCCGCTTGACCAAGCGGTCCTTTTGTGCTTCCACGACGCAGGATGGGCGAACTGTCCTCAGAGCGACGAGGACCCCTACTACGCCCTCACTCCAGAGGAGAACTCCGCCGGCACGATGCTCGACGGGCCCTACGACTTCCACCTGCGCAAGGCTAAGCGGACGAACTCATGCATAGCCTCACAGCTTGGCGGTCTCTACTTGCTCGCCGACCGAGCTATCCTACACGGGGGATGCCACAAAGTGAGCATCCTAGACTGGAAGAGCTCGGCATGCGACCGAGTGTGCCGCTCGACCTTCGCTGCGGAGACTATGGGATGTGCGACGTCGATAGAAACCGGAGAATACATACTCCGGTTTCTGCAGACCCTTGTGGATGGAAGGTTGGCTCGAAGCAACGAGCCCCTGCGCTACGAAGTTCGTTTCCTGAGTGACTGCAAGAGCTTGTATGATACTCTGACGCGGGATGGAATACCGCGTCCTCCTTCCTGCAAAAGGCTTGCCATCGATTTGGCAGCAATCAGAGATGATCTGAAGTCTCTGGGAAGACTTGTATGGGTGCCGACGACGGCACAGTATGCGGACCACCTGACAAAGCCGCTCAAAGCAGCTTTATGGTGGGAGTCCTTAAAGAAAGGACTCATTTTGACTTTCAAAGAGAAGGAAGATATTTCTAACCAGTGTAAATCTGTGAAGCTGTTTTCTGATGCGAAGGACCCTTCTCTTTGAAGCAAGCACAGACGAGCGACCCGCAGGCGCACGAGTGGATCAAGTGCGGCAAAAGGTGCCGACTTTGCCGAGGCGGGAGACCCTGCCTTCTTCGTTTTAGATTTAGGGCTTAGGGCTTAGCGTTTAGGGTTTAGGGTTTAGGGGGGCTTAGGGTTTAGGGTTTAGGGTTCAGGGTTTAGGGCATAGTAGTTCCTTTTTTGGGATTACCTTATAGGATTCTATATATGAACCTCAAAAAGGAACTACTTTGGAGCCTTAGGGTAATACCTACAATAAGGTTTGTAGTCGTGTTTCACTGGGGTTCTGGTCGGGTTTGACCTAGGGGCCTGAATCCTCTGAACAGGGTTTTGAAGTCCAACATCGTCATCGCACAACTTTATACAGTCTATACAGGGATACTGTTCTTGCTGACTCAGACAACTCTAATAAGCCATTCTTGCTTCTAGTTCTTGTCATAAAGCGGCGCTGGCATCTCAGCCAGAGGGCTGGAGGTCTCGGGGATGCAGGGTTGAGGGTTCACGACTGAGGGTTCAGGGATGTTCAGGACATGCAAGACATTCAGGCGTGCCAGTTACGTGGAGCTTGTTTTGTAAGTAGCCAACCAAGGCCGGCAAGTGTAGAAATAGAAATTCACGCTACAAGTTCGCACGGGAACATCAAACCTGCAAAACTTGCCGTCTTACAGCTCAATACTAGCATACATCAGCAGCTGTGAGAGTTGTTTCGCAAGATCGTCATATGCCGACAGCAGGTTGCACCCAACAAGCTTGCAACAAGCATGAGAGTACAACAGCACAACCATCCACCCTGGTATTGATAAGATGTTCATACACTTGCATGTTCCAAGAACATCTTTAGGAAGGGCTTTGGTGTTGATTGTACGTAACCTGCACGCTTCTTCCCTGTCTCCCGTCGAGATGAACCCCTGCAGCCCCAAGCTCATTTTGTCTTCCAGAGGTTCGGGGAAGCACAGAGACTCAAAAGCTGAAAACCCGAAACTTGAGATTAGGATTCAAGATTGGCGAGGGCCTGGACCTTGGCGGCGAAAGTCGCTAGGTATCGCTTGGGGCATGTCCAGTTCCAGTCTCAATCACGGGAGAACAACATGTCCCCGTCTACAGATCAGCACTTGGTCACCAGCATGGCCCACAACTTCATCAATGAGCTTTGCGCTACTGTTAGACACGATGACGATGCATTGAGCAGAGTTATCAGGATGAGAAGGCCCAGAGCTATAACGCTAGCTGTGAACCATGCAGCTTTCTTTAGTTCATGTCGATTCTCGCTGCATTGCACAAAAGAGCATGCAGCTGAGAAGCGCCCAGAACAGCCAGCGCAGCCAAGCCGTCCCCAGTTTTCCTCGGGGGGAGTTTATCCTAAGTCCCTAAACCCTATTCCCTTAAACCCTAATCCCAACACTCTCCACCCTAAGTCCCTCAGCCCTATTCCCTTAAACCTTACCTGACTATGAGAATTCCCAGACCCACCACTTCACCCTGGCTGCTTCTGGAGATTTAAGAAAGGTGTTCGTCGAATGTTTTGCAGGCTTGAACACGGCTTTACAGACCGGATTCTCGGGGGGACTTGACCGGGTGGTTTCTACTTGGAGGTTCATCATGGGTAGTTATAGGTGGGGTTATAAGTAGGGAAACCACAATTGTAGCCCATGTACGGGGACTCATAACCCCACCTATAACTACCCATGAACCTTCAAGTGCTTTCATGAACTGATAACAGTGTCGTGTGTCTGCATGCAATTGTTCGGGTTGTTCGGGGTTGAACCGGATTCTATAGGGGCCGGAAAAGGATGTTTGTAAGTGCGCAGGGTTTCTCGAAGAAGAGCCTGGAAGGCAATGGATGAAAGTTCATGGATGATGTCGTGGAATTTGGTCGTTTCTGAGCAGCACTGTGAAGGAGGATTGTATGACGACTTTCACACTTCTCCGTATGACTAACACTGGACATGCTTCCAGCGCGTGCGTCGAAATGACAAAACTTCCAGCCGGAAATGAAGGGGTTCTAGAAGGTATGGCAACGTTTCAGCAGACTGATGTTGTGATAGAAGTTACATCGGAACCTGTAGCTGAGTTGCACCAAACCCGAAAAATATGCCAATCTGCACAGAAAGAACTTCAAGATGACAAATGCATGGCATGTTTCAGCTGACGACATGCCATCAGTGGGACTCGGATCTCAAGGGAAAGGAGGAAAAGGGAAAATAGAGGGATAGGCCCTTGCAGAATCCCCCACAGCGGAGAACTGTCAGCAAAACCTGCCAAGACACTCCTGAGACACAGGTGTACGAGTGTGAGCCTTTGAGGCCACACCTGCTGCCAGCAGCCACGGCCGTGTATTGGGTTCAGGCGTCGGCTTGGAAACGATGGCTGTGACGATGACGATGGTGGTGACGACGATGCTGGTGGTGATCATGATGTTGGTGGCGATGGTGATGCGGGCGATGAGAGTGGCGATGGTAATGATGGTGATAGATGCTTCGAGATGGCGATATATGGTGATCAACTGTGACAGATGATGATAGATGGCCATGGAAGGTGGTAGATGGTGATAGATGGGGAAAGCTGGCGATACATGGTGGTAGATGGTGATAGATGGTGATAGATGGTGATGGATGATGGTGGATGGTGATGAGTGATGAGCAAAGAACGATGCATGGGCAACGATGGGTAGAGACCGACGAGCGAAGGTTGTTGGTTAATGACCAAAGAGGATGATGATGACGATGACGATGACGATGACGATGACGATGACGATGACGATGACGACGATGAGGATGATGAAGATGACGAAGATGATGATGATGAAGATCGTGATGATGACGATGGCCGCGGTTCACTGTCATTGATCTCTTGCGCACGGTTGCTGCCACGACCCAGACCGTGACGACGACAATGATGTGGCACGTTCTTGCTGCTCATCTGAGCGGCTCATCTGTTACGGTTGGTATACCCTGTCTGAGTTGTGTCTAGCTACTCATCTGTTGGTTTGCGTTGTTTCGAAAGACTTACGACCTTTTGTAGCTGGGCAAAATTCGCATCATGGCCCCGACACCAAGCCTATGATGGCTCCTGCCACAATAGTTGCCTCTGCTCAATACCCGAACTTCTCATGATCTTTCCTCAGGCGCTCGGCCTCCCCTTAGCTGGCTGTCTGCGCCCCGTGAAGAAGGCGCGACGAAAGCGGCAGAGGCTGCAAGGCCGGCGACAAGGCCTCGCCAGAGAAACGCTTCGTTCAACGTATCTGTATCGAAGCTGGTCCTTGAGTCAAGATTCCGTGGCGTAGGATACCGAGGTTCGTACAACAAGGATCTCATTGGTCTACTTTAAAAAGCTTGCTCTTGTGCAATTTCCATTCTTGTCTGAGATCGGCCGACGGTTATCCGACGACAAAATCCAAATCAAATTGTTGGACGTCCAAAAGACCTGCTTCGCCAAGAAACAAACAACTGTCTGGTTCTTAGTAGGGAGTGGGGGAATGGACTATTGGGGATTATAAGAAGGACTACTATAGCGATCCATTCCCCGATTCCCTACTAGGCACCAGACAGACAAAACAGGCCACACCATCACCAATGCACGACCAAACTCTTGGAGAACACCTTCTGAAGCACAAGTTTTGCAAGACCCAGAATTTGACACACCATACAATCCCAAAGGAACCCAGAATCCTTCCATCAGAAATCCCCTCTCAAAGAAGGGTAGTACGCAACGCCTTGTTTTCTTTTCAACATGTACCGGCAACTATAGATTCCTTGAACTTTCAACCCTAAGCCCTACACCATCCTGGACCCCACCGTGCTAATGTACAGCGCTGTTCATCCCCACCTGCAGCGCAAGACCTAAACCCTAAACCCTATACCCTAAACCCTAAACCCCTAAACCCTAAATACAGTCCCTCCCTTCATCCGAAGGGTTTGCAAATACATGGTAGCCTGCTGCAGCGAAGCGCGACTGGACCGCAGGCCTTTGAGCTGTCGGGTTTTGATCGGGTGGGTATCTTGGACCCTCATACAGTACCCTAAATAGTAGGATCCTTAATATTAGGACCTCCAAAAAAGGTACCCTTAATTTTCGGAAACTCCCATCTTGCTATGGCTTCTTGCAGCCGGTCAGGGGGTTTTCCGACTCCACACGCACCAAGCATCGCAGCTCATGGTCAATCGAGCATCGTGCACCTGCCTTGCCTCAACATGCAGTGACAGCTTTTCATATTTTACTCCCGCGATATGTTTTTTGAAGCTTTCCGTCCCAAAGCTTGTCGTCTGTCGCTTCTCTATGCTCTCGGACTCAGTCCGTCGAGTCGAGTGCACGTTGCAAGTGGATGGCCTCCCGAGGCTTTTCGCTTGCTGTTTCTTTTGGTTGCCGGTTTTTGCTGTGTGAGGAAATACCCCGTTGGATGGCGCATGTTACGAATGACGGTTTTGGTTATGAATGCTCGCATCTCCAGCTTTTCATTTGCCGCAACGTGGTGGGCTCTCAGACTCAGTCCATCAAATTCCGAGTGTATGTCACGAGCAACAGTTTTGCTTCTGCGACATGGTTTTGTGAGATGGAATTCCGAGCTTTTCGTGTTCCCGCTAATTCTTCTTCTGCTCTACCCTCCCCGAGTTGCTGTGCCGTGCCTGGGAGGGGGTGGAGGAGATTGAGGGTGCGTCTGCTTTGATAACCACCTTGTAACTGCAAAGGAGTGCTTAAGTCAAACGCCGCTGAAAAGGTACCCGAGTCGCATCAGGGTTGCCATACTCTTGATGAGTTCAGTGTTGCGACGCCGTCTTTTAACGGGCTTTGTGCGGCTGCTGCCAGTGCTGCTGCCGCTGTTCGCGCGTGATGTTATTGTTGTGGGCATGTCCAACTTTTGGCTCCGACATGGCCTATCGACACTTCACCACGAGCGACGGGTAAGGGACAGCAGGGATGCGGATAGAGAGCCGGGACGGGAAGAGGTGCTTCCCCCAAATTACCCTCGCCATTCTCCGAGTCGTCGCAGCTCAGTGTGGAGGCCAGAACCGCCTATGCAAATCTCCTAAGCCTTACACCTAAGCCTCATCGCCTCCGCCCCCAAAGCCCAAAACACTGAGCAGCCTAGAAACCCTAAGAGCAAAGCCTTCGACCCTCAAGCGTAAACCCCAAGCTTCGAAGAACCTGAAACCCAAAAAGTCCTGAAGCTCCAAACACCCTAGATCCGAAGGACGCCGAGCGGCATGGCAGCCAACGGCAGTGAGAAAACTGGAGAGGCTTGTGTCTGAAAATCTCTGCGCAATTGCATTCGCGATTAAAGTTCGGGGCTCTAGGCGTAAAGCCTCTCCCTCAAACATCAAAGGACAGCTGAGATGCTCTTGGTAGGTCAGGACCTCTACCCTGTGCCACGGCCAAGGAATACGGGGTTAAGGCCTTAGGGCTTATATGCGGGCTGACAAGGAAGAAGATTCTCAAGAACTGGCGCTCTGAGAAGTCATCGGACGCAAAACCCTCGCAAACCCTTAGACACCTCAAAACACCCCAAAAAGTCCGAAAATCCCGTAAAAGAAGCACCGGAACTCTAGAGACTACGGGTGACCAAGACGTTCCCGGATATGACGGGGCTTCAGGGCATGAAAACTTCGAGTCATTTCCACAATTTCCACACCGGGGTATGGGGCGATAAGCCGAGCACGTAGCACCCTGTACGTTTACAGCTTTCATGTTCAGGGCTTTGCTACTTCAGGCTTCAAGGCTGTTTTATGCTCTGCCAAAGTTTCGAATGTAAGGGGGAGCTTGACCTTCCTCGGGTTGGTGAGCTTTGTCCGGTCGGGGCTTAAACTGAGCGTATTGCGGGACGGAACTTTGAGAGATGAGTTGACAGTTGTGTGGAGTTGGTATTATCACATGGCACCCTCCGACTGCCAATTTTCGCCCGCGAGTTGGCGCGGGGGTTGGTCTGGGATCAGTTGGACCTGTTCCACGGATTCTGAAACGAGGGTTCCGGGCAAGATCATGGCGTTTCAGGTCCAGGAAAACCGGAGGTGATCTGATCAAGTCATAGGCCCTGAACCCCAAATTCCAACAGAGAGAGAGAGAGAGGTTGCATGTGTATACTGATAGTGAGCACTGAGAAGAACCTCAAACAGAGTAAGAACACGGAGAACGGCACCAGCAAGGACGGCGACAGCAGCTCCACTGGGCCTTTTTGTCGCATCGCGAAGACTGCGGCTGCGATGGGGAGCGGAAACCCCCTGGGTCTAGGAAAGAAAACCCTTGAAACAGAGCTCCGAGCTCCTGGCTGGGCTCGAAAATCACGCTCACCCGCCTTGGGTTCAGGGCTTAGGGCTCACGCCCCAAACGCCGAAATTCAAGGGCTTTGGCTTTCGGGAAAAGGGTTTAGGGAGTTTAGGGTTTAGGTCTCTGGCTTCAGGGTTAAGCCGGCTAAGCGTTCTCGACGTGGAGGTCTGGGTTGGGGTCGACTTGCGTTCCGCAAGGACCGAGAGAGAAGATAAATGCTCACTGTCCGGAACTGTGCTCACGCACGTGAAACGGCTCAAGATGCTAAGGAGCATCTAGAAGCCAAACTGCTGAATGGCATCCTTGCCGGTGGCCAGCTCTGCGGCGAAGATGCCAAGAACCGAGATCATGGCCATGCGCCCGTTGTTTAGCTCCTTCATCCTCATCTCGTCGTTGTACATCTGGACACCGAAGGGGTCTCCGTAATTTCCGGGCTCTTTCTCAGGGTTCTCCCGCCACCACAGCTCCAGCGGGGCGCAAAGAAGGAAGATGCCGAAGAAGCCTAGCACGCCTTCGCCCGTGCCCATGATGGAGAAGCCCGCGGGAGCCTTCTCGAAGAAAGGGAACTTGAGAAAATGCTGTGCGACCAGGCCAATCGAAGCCATCATCGCAACTCTGCCATGCTTGATCTCGGAGACACGCAGCTTCCTGAAGCCCTTCTCGTCGCCCACCTTGGTGAACCCGAGCGGGTCGAAGAACCCAAAGGGCTCGCCGGCACCGAACTGCTCCGAAGGCTGGAAGAGCGGCGGAGCATCTTCCTGAATGACGGCCTCAGCCCTTCGCACCACACGCTGCTGAGCCACGACTCTGGAAGAGGTGGACCCTGCAAAGCTGCTGCTAGAGGAGGTGGAGGCACGGGCACCACCGATGGCTGGAAGTCCGAACTGCTGCATGGCGTCCTTGCCGGTGGCCAGCTCTGCGGCGAAGATGCCAAGAACCGAGATCATGGCCATGCGCCCGTTGTTTAGCTCCTTCATCCTCATCTCGTCGTTGTACATCTGGACACCGAAGGGATCTCCGTAATTTCCGGGCTCTTTCTCAGGGTTCTCCCGCCACCACAGCTCCAGCGGGGCGCAAAGAAGGAAGATGCCGAAGAAGCCTAGCACGCCTTCGCCCGTGCCCATGATGGAGAAGCCCGCGGGAGCCTTCTCGAAGAAAGGGAACTTGAGAAAATGCTGTGCGACCAGGCCAATCGAAGCCATCATCGCAACTCTGCCATGCTTGATCTCGGAGACACGCAGCTTCCTGAAGCCCTTCTCGTCGCCCACCTTGGTGAACCCGAGCGGGTCGAAGAACCCAAAGGGCTCGCCGGCACCGAACTGCTCCGAAGGCTGGAAGAGCGGCGGAGCATCTTCCTGAATGACGGCCTCAGCCCTTCGCACCACACGCTGCTGAGCCACGACTCTGGAAGAGGTGGACCCTGCAAAGCTGCTGCTAGAGGAGGTGGAGGCACGGGCACCACCAATGGCTGGAAGTCCGAACTGCTGCATGGCGTCCTTGCCGGTGGCCAGCTCTGCGGCGAAGATGCCAAGAACCGAGATCATGGCCATGCGCCCGTTGTTTAGCTCCTTCATCCTCATCTCGTCGTTGTACATCTGGACACCGAAGGGGTCTCCGTAATTTCCGGGCTCTTTCTCAGGGTTCTCCCGCCACCACAGCTCCAGCGGGGCGCAAAGAAGGAAGATGCCGAAGAAGCCTAGCACGCCTTCGCCCGTGCCCATGATGGAGAAGCCCGCGGGAGCCTTCTCGAAGAAAGGGAACTTGAGAAAATGCTGTGCGACCAGGCCAATCGAAGCCATCATCGCAACTCTGCCATGCTTGATCTCGGAGACACGCAGCTTCCTGAAGCCCTTCTCGTCGCCCACCTTGGTGAACCCGAGCGGGTCGAAGAACCCAAAGGGCTCGCCGGCACCGAACTGCTCCGAAGGCTGGAAGAGCGGCGGAGCATCTTCCTGAATGACGGCCTCAGCCCTTCGCACTACACGCTGCTGAGCCACTACTCTGGAAGAGGTGGACCCTGCAAAGCTGCTGCTAGAGGGGGTGGACGCACGGGCACCACCGATGGCTGGAAGTCCGAACTGCTGCATGGCGTCCTTGCCGGTGGCCAGCTCTGCGGCGAAGATGCCAAGAACCGAGATCATGGCCATGCGCCCGTTGTTTAGCTCCTTCATCCTCATCTCGTCGTTGTACATCTGGACACCGAAGGGGTCTCCGTAATTTCCGGGCTCTTTCTCAGGGTTCTCCCGCCACCACAGCTCCAGCGGGGCGCAAAGAAGGAAGATGCCGAAGAAGCCTAGCACGCCTTCGCCCGTGCCCATGATGGAGAAGCCCGCGGGAGCCTTCTCGAAGAAAGGGAACTTGAGAAAATGCTGTGCGACCAGGCCAATCGAAGCCATCATCGCAACTCTGCCATGCTTGATCTCGGAGACACGCAGCTTCCTGAAGCCCTTCTCGTCGCCCACCTTGGTGAACCCGAGCGGGTCGAAGAACCCAAAGGGCTCGCCGGCACCGAACTGCTCCGAAGGCTGGAAGAGCGGTGGCTCGGGGGCCTGCCAAACGGGGTATCGAGTTTGCGTGTCGGTATCTCCGAGGTCAACGGTACGGAACTTGTGAACTCTAGAGCACAGGTTCGAAGCAACTGGAGGAGAGTGCTAGCAAGTAGCAGTATCAGTAGTAGTCGTCGTCGTAGGAGTAATCAGGAGTAGGAGTAGGAGTAGCAGCAGCAGGAGCAGTAGTACTACTACTACTACTACTGCTACTACTACTACTACTACTACTACTACTACTACTACTACTACTACTACTAGTACTAGTACAACTACTACTACTACTACTACTACTACTACTACTACTACTACTACTACTACTACTACTACTACTACTACTACTACTACTGCTACTGCTACTACTACTACTACTACTACTACTACTACTACTACTACTACTACTACTACTACTACTACTACTACTACTACTACTACTACTACTACTAGCACTCGCAATGGTGCCACAGGCGCCAGTATCCGTAGAAACTTCCACTAGCAGTAATACTACTGCTACGGTTGATGAGTTTAGGGTTTAGGGTTGAGGGTTTAGGGTTTAGGCTTTAGGGTTTGGGTGCATGACCTTCAGGACCCCAAACTCTGGGAAGTATGGTATATTCCTTATTATGGGTAATGCAGGGTTTCTATCATCAACCGTAGCACAAGTGGTCAACCCCTACAGCGAGGCCTGTGTCCGAAGACCTTCCACCAATGGACGACAAGGAGCAGAACCCGCACGTACAGAAACTCAAAGTTCACGGCGAAAATTCGGAAATCCCGGGCTCTAAATCAACATATAGTATATATTCTAGTATACACTATTATAGCATATTATAATAGTTACTATAGTCTATTATTGTATATAATCTCAATCCTCTCAAACACAACGGCAAGCCCCTGCGGCCTAAAGTCGCGCAAACTCTGAGACCGAAGATGCGAAGGCCACTGAGCTCTAAATTGGACTTCAACGGCGTGACCCTGGTTATAGCTACTGTGCCCTACCACCAAAACCAGTAGCTGTGCCTTTCAGCATCTGCTTTGTAATGGAACTGTGACTATTGAGACATCTAGTGCTACCACCAGTATTCTAACTGGCACTACGCAACCCCAGTATGATCACCACTCCCGCTTGGTTGCGAATACTGTGTCTCAGCACATCTTATGATATCACTACTGAGTCCTGCTGCTTACTGACTGAGACCTCCTGGGTGGCGGCGGCTGCTTTGGCCTTACAGAGGACCCACGAGCAAGGCTCTATGAGCTTCAGGGCTTGGGGAAGCAACCTCCGTGACAGAATTCAGTGGGCCATCAGACAAACTATGTACGCAACGCCTCTCGAGGGCAAATACAGTCGCATAACCCTCTCAAACAATAAATCGCAAGGCCCTGAGCTCCTAAACCTCAAACCTCTCGTTTCTAAGCCCTTAGATGCAGGTGCCATTTCCCGAACCCCTCGACCCCTAGGCCTGTCTGAACCTGAAATCAACAGTCTGTATAAATTTCCAAACTCACCCCCCGAACACCCAATACTGTTCCAAGACATCATCACAACATTATAAGGAAGAAGAACAAACAGAATACTTCCATTAAACCCTAAAACTCCTAAAGCCTACCCTTATCCCTAAACCCCTAGACCCCTGAACCCTAAAACCTAAACCCCAATCCCTAAACCCTAAACCCTCAGGAGCAGGATAAATAGAGTTTATGCGAATTTCGCTTCGAAATGCATGCTTATTCCCCGCCCCAGCCCCAGCCGCCCCAGCCGCCCCAGCCCCGCCACAGCTCAAAACTTTCGGTGAAGCCCAAGCCCGGCTCTAGGTCCCAGGCCCTACATAGTACGATGCACTCGACACAACCTTGTCGCAAGATACTCTCGCCTTTGTGCTATTCCCCGGCAAACCCTAATCCTTTTCTGCTAACCCCTAAACCCTAAGCCCTAATCCCTAAACCCTATTCCTCAAACTCCGAAGCCCGGCCTGCACACGTGAGTTCCCCCGCAGGGCCGCCAGGCCAGCCTGGGATCCACTCGGGGACGGTTTAGGGTTTAGGGTTTAGGGTGTAGGGTTTAGGGTTTAGGGTGTAGGGTTTAGGGTTTAGGGTTTAGGAACTCTTGGGCCCTTACTTGGTTTACGGCTTTTTTTGTTGAGCTCCTTTTCTGCATCGCCCGAAAGGAGTGTTTAAGTTTTAAGGTTCTTTTGAGGTGCAATGGTTTTAGGGCTTAGGTTTTAAGGTTCTGTTAAGGTGCAATGGTTTTAGGGTTTAGGGTTTAGGTTTTAAAGTTCTTTTAAGGTGCAATGGTTTTAGGGCTTAGGGCTTAGGATTTAGGATTTGGGGTTTAGGCTCTTGGCGATGTGACCTCTTGGACCCTCAAAGGGGACCCTTCTTTACCCCACTTCTAGCTCTCTTTAAAGGGCCTTATTCAGAGGGTCTATATCCTAAAGGTCGCCCTTACTTATATCGGAGCTCGAAATAGAACTACAACGGGATATACACTAGTCACCAGTAGGCTCCTCTAAGGGTAGGATGGTAGAGGATAGCATAGGAAGGTATAGGATAGTATTGTATAGGACAGAGAGTATAGGATAATGTAGGAAGATAACATAAAATGGATTGAACTAGTCCATCGTATAAAGTATCTCGTAAACAGTGCGTAGTCTCATTATGTGCTATATAGTGTATAGTGTGAAAAAAGTGCAGTAGTACAGTATAGTACAGTTTTGTATAGTGAAGTCGACCGGTATAGCATAGTCTAGTGGATCAAAGTGGATCATAGCAGGTTTTAGCAGAGTAGTTATAGCAGATCATCAAGAATGTAATTTTCTGTCTGCTGCTATGGCCTGAAACCCTAAATCTCCACCCCTCAATCCTGATCGTGCAGCCCTGGATCTTGGCACCACAATATAACCTATCGAGATTACAGCCCAGCGCAAGAATGAGGTAAATGCACAAGCCTACGGCTATATTTCTTTTTTGGCTACGAATGTCCGATTCCAAGTACCGGGCATGAATTCTGTGGCTATGCTTCAGGAATTGGCGGTGATTGAAATGGCTTCTAAAATAGCACGTTCACAGATTGCTAACGGTTAGTCCGAATATTGGAACCCGGGGTTGGACTCCCCAAATCGCCTTGCCTAAGTAACGACAGGCTATGGCTGACGGCGCGGTTGGTTGATTCCAATCGGCGGTCGAGAACGATTGAAAACCGTGCTGCCGGCGCTTGCAGCTTGGGGCCTGCTTGGGGGCTCAGGGTTTCCACTAACCCGAACATGTGAAATCCAAAACAACGAACCCGAAGACCTAACCCGAGCCCTGACCCGACACCCGACACAGAACCCTAGATCCGAAACCCCAGAACCAAGAGTCTCAGCCCAAGCACTCCTTATCATAAGGATCCTACTATTTAGGGTACTATATCCGTATCATAAGGATCCTACTATTTAGGGTACTATATCCTTATCATAAGGATCCTACTATTTAGGGTACTATATTAGGGCCCCTAATCTCAAAGCTGTTGCTGGCAAGCTGCGCCCAGCACAGCCAGGGTTGCGAGGCCGTGGCCTGACTTCCTCTGCTGAGGCGGGCGGGGTGTATGGTCTCAGGGTTTAGGGTTTGGGGTTTAGGGTTTAGGGTTTAGGGTTTAGGGTTTAGGGTTTAAAAGGCGGGTGCTAGGGCTGGCGGGTTTCGAGCTTCGGGCTTTGGGTTTTGAGGTGCTAGGGTTCAGAATTGAGGATTCGGCTCAGCAAGAAGAGCGACACTACCAACAGCAGTTGCGATGAATTGGAAAAGGTTGCTAACTACAATCATAGTAGCAGCAGTAACAGAGATGTGGTCCATCATGGTGAGAAGAACCAGATTGATGATGCCACTTCTTTCTTATCTGATGATCTTCATCACCACAGTCTATGCTGCTGGAATGGACTTTCATTGACTAATGAGGGTACCAGCAAGGAGCTCAATGTCAACTTTACCAGAATTGCTACGACCAATCGTTTAATTTTGCTGAGAAGTACACGAAGACAACAAAAAGCAGGAGCACTGACACCCCAAATCCGAAATCACAAACCGCAAGCCCGAAAACCATTGAAACTACAAACGACAAACCGGCAAGCCTTAGAGCAGGAAAGCAAACAGCAGAAAGAGCTATCACAACTATGACAACAAAAAGCTAGTTCATGGTCGGGATAGTATCAAAAACTTGAGTTGTTATTCCTTATTGGGTTTTTAACTACCCATAAAAACCGTGAAATCTTATCCGACTATGAGAAAGAGAAACACGGACTCTTCCAAACCCTGAACCCCAAAGTCTAGATCCCCAACAGGAAACACGAAAGAAACAAGACGAAGTTCCCAACAAAAGGTCATTTAGGGACCTTGCAGCTGCTGTCGAGAGGCTGCTCGGCTACGGGCGCTCGGCTGTGCGACAGGCCAGCAGCATCTTTAGGGTTTAGGGTTTAGGCTTAGAGCTTCGGGTCAGAGAGAGAGAGAGATTTGCGCACAAAGTGACAGACAGACACAGATACACACCAGTGCGTATGTACATGATTTGGGTACCCGTATACATGTGCATTTTAAGACGTACATACGTATACACATATGTGCAGACGTTCAGACATTGGCTGGCCTCGTTTATGATTCACTGATGTAGAAGCCTGCTCGTGCACTTTCGTGTACTTCAAGTTTGCCTTATGCAACCTTACTCACTGCCGATCAACTGATAGGGCGAAGTTGCGTCATTAGTTACATAGCTATGCATAGCTACATAGCTGTGCATGTGCCGATCTTGTCGTCTACACACGCTGTCGGCATGTGACGTACGACCGTGTAGATATGAACTAGCGTTTGTCCAAGCCTGTGCACCCACCCCATACCCTGGACAAACCCTAAAACTCTAAACCCTAAACCCTAAACCCTAAACCCTAAACCCTAAACCCTAAAACTCTATGAGGTCTTCAACCCGGTGCCATGAACCCCCAAAGCCCGAAAGCCGGAAAGCCGCAATCGACTCTGTAATGACGAACGAATCGTAAACCACAGTCGCAATAAGTCAAACAGCTACAGCAATGTCCGAGCCGTCGATGCCCACAGAAGTACATGCCACAGTAGCGGCTGACAAAAATGAGAACATAACGAGAACAACAAAGCAGGAACTGCATTGCTCTGAAACATCATTTCGACTTGCAGACATAGAAAAGGTAGTCCTAATACTCGTAGTCGAGCTACTGTGATACTCAGCGTGTTGCAACTCGCCAGAAACATTGTCAGCACGATTTTCCTTAACCTTAATATCCTAAACCTCAGACCTTAAACCAGGAAACCCTCCCCACCTGAACACTCACAACCAAAACAAATGGACACCCCCAAAACCCTCAACGCCATAAACAACTCTTCCAACCAAAAAAGCAACCAAGGAAAACAGGCAGAATATACCCAACAAACAATTAGAATGTATAACCTTGTATTCACAACGTAGGATGTCTAATATAAACTGTATGTGCGTGTGTGTATGTATGTATGTATGTATGTATGCAAATATGTACCAAAATGTGAGTAAAGATACAGATATAGGGGAGATAGTAGGTATAGTAGAACCAGAGAAATAGAGATATAGAGATATGGGTATAGAGCTAGATATGGATATGGACATAAACATAGATGCAGGTGTGTGCATGTATATACATCTATGTATATATGTATATGTATTTGCGAATTCGTTTACGTCTTTACTTACACGCATATACATATATATATATATATATATACAAATAGATAGATATACATATGGATATACATATGGATATACATACAGATATACTCTATATATATATATATATACAGATATATATATATATATATGTACATACATACGTACACACACACACACATCTATTGCGACGCAAGATGCAGTGTAAAGAGCGTTCTCAACTCCCAGCCTCCCCGCAGCTGGCGTTCTGCTCGGGGCGCCTGAGCGGAGGGCGCCAGGAAAGCCGTGGCCGCCACGCCGCTGGCAAGGCCTTGCTTTTAGGGCTTGAGGGAGTTTTAGGGCTTAGGGCTTTTGGGTTCTTTAGGACTTTTGGGCTCTAGGTTTAGGGGTTTAGGGTATTTTAAACAAGTTTTAGGATTTTGAGGTTTAAGGATTGGGGACTTAAGTGTTTAGAGCCGGCCTCGAGGGTTATGGGTTTTCTGTTGGATTCTGGGCTTTCGGATTTTGCAGGATCTTCGGTTCGGGGCTTAGGGTTGAGCAGTTGACGTAGGGGCCCTAATAATCAAAATAGGGTTCCGGGGCAGATTATACTAGAATCATAATAAGGAATCCCCAAAACTCTGTTCCAATTTTTAAAGCCCCTATACTATGGTCTTGTGCTTTGGGTGAGTATTTGTGACTGGCAGGTGGTTTCGCTTGTCCTCGCTAGTTTTCAGATTCGTTAGGATGCCCTTGACAATAAACCCTCGACGCTGCATCTTGATTTTGGATGTCTGCGTGTAGAAACCACTTTAGCCTGCGGTTGCTGCGGGTTCCTATGTTTCCTCGATTCCTGGATCCCTCCGGGTATCTTGCAGCGTTCAGAGTTGAGCTAGTGCTTCGCCAGCCTCGTACTGTAATGGTAATGATCTAATGGATTTCGGACAGAGGTCTGCCTACTGGCACGGGATCTGGGTTCCAAATTTAGAGGTTCATGGGTAGTTATAAGCAGGGTAACCAGAGTTAAAACCCATACTAGGGGACTTGTAACCCCACTTATAACTACCCATGAACCTCTAAGAACTCTCTGCTCGTGACCTAGACTTTGAGCCAGGGAACCCCAGGCCCCAGCCAAGCCCTAGTTCCGCAACCAGGAGACCAAACCACCGGAAATCCTACACGTTGCGAGTACATCCTAGGGCTCAGCCCGGAGTTTCGTTGCTGCAGGCTAGGGGCTCAAGCTCCCGAATTCCGGGCTCAAGGTGCACTTTTTCAAGGCTCTATGCTGCAGGAGTTTAAGCTTCGCTTTATCGCTCCCTCTCTCCCTGCCACGGTCGACCAGAGCCGAGGGTTTCACACGTTTTGGGATTTTCAGGCTTGCTCTTGCTCACTGTCTCTCTCCCTGTCTCTCCCGCTCCCCCTGTGCGAAGACCTGCCACGACGAAGCGGGAGTGAACCTGGGCTTTCAAGCTCACGATTTCCACAAATCAGACAAGTGAGCTGTAAAGGACTGAGCACTTCAGGTTTAGGCCCACCACTATTCGTGCTCTGGTTCATGGCTCATATTCATATCTGATCTACTATAGCTGTCGCCATTCCAATTAAATCCAATTAGAAGTGCTATAAAATGACTCTTGCTGCAACTACTTCTCATGAGGAGAAAGTCCTAAACCCACAACCCTGAAGCCCTAAACCCTAAACCACAAACCCGGACATAGACCTCCAAAAGCCTAACCCCTGCAGCCGAAAGCCCAAACCCTTTTAAAAAACCATACCGGAAGCCTTTAAGGAATCTTAGCATCTTTCCAAGAAACCTTACTTTAGGTAAGGGCCAAGAATTGGGGATGTTCTGCAGCTAGGGTGTAGGGTCTTGGGCGCTTTAGGTGCTTCGGGTCTTCGGTCCTGGGGCAATAGGGTTTAGGATCAGGGAATGTGAGGTTTGTGGTCAGGATGTCATGTTGCAAGTTGTAAGACATTCAGCCACTCGCTCGAACGTCTGAACCTCAGTCAAGCCCGAAACGCAAAGCCTACATCCAGCAGCCCTCAAACTTCAAACCCCCGTAAGTTGGGCTCTAGTGTGGTGGCGTGCGAAAGAGCCCAAAACCACAAGCAAGCCCAAACACCCGATCTTACACCATATCCTGGCCGAAATGGCCCTTGGGAATTGCATGAAGTTCATTTTCCTGCAAGGAACGGGCGCCATGGGCGCGTGAGCAATTGTCTCGGAAAGGTATGAGCTTGAGCTGAAAATCTGCAAGTTGAAGCGACTGCACGACATGGAAAACACACCCACAGCCCACCGACCTAAACCTATCGAAAGTTTGCAAACCAGAACAGGTTTTTATGCAAATTTGCTTCTTGAGCAGCCAGTCCCTTCCTCAGCGCCCCGAGCTTGCGAACCCGACGGTTTCATTCCGGGAGCTTCCTCCTGAACCCTGGAGCCTGAGGGTTAGGGGTAGGGGTCTTTCTTCCGGATGCCAGTAAACGAGTCTCCATAAGGGGATGTTGGTACTAACTAGTCAGCCCGACGCACTGCGTAGGCCTCACGCAGCTGCTGCGGAGCCCTGTTCAAGAGCTGTTCTACACCCCGTTGCGACCCCGACCCCGGATCAAGACCCTCTTTGCAAATGTTAGTGACCGAGACACAACATCGCAGCATGAACCCCTGCAACCCTCGCTAAGGAGCTCCACAGAACCCTAACCTGCAACCCGTCAACAGCCCGCGCTGGCAGCCTCGCGGTGGTTTGCGTACTGTTCCTCATGGAAAACGAAGCCTGGTCGAAAGCTTAGGGTTCAGGGTCCACCTTGTGCCACATATCGTTCAGAAGTCAACGAATAAGTTCGGGAATCAATAGGACTCAATAGGACTCAGGCGTAGGTGTGGGTGGAACCGCTGAGGTCATCGGCGTCCACACCAGCACAGTGGTCACCGACTGGCATGCAATGGCAAGAGTTGGCCAATGCATACGAAAGTGCATACATACATACATACATACGTACATACATACGGTGTTCCTATATATACTCATATAGACGCACCCACCGCCGGTTCTGATGAATGTAGACATACCTGCGTGATATAGCTGGACAGATAAAAGGATGGTAGGTAGCTACGTTGTAGATGGGTAGATAGGTAGATCGATAGATAGGTGGAGAGGTAGTAGGTAGATAGGTATGTAGGTAGATTGGTAGGTAGCTAGATAGGTAGCTAGGCAGGTCGCTAGAGGTAGCTATGGGTAAAAAGGCAGATAGGCAGACAGGCAGATAGGCACAGAGAATGATCGGTGGAGAGTGGCTGCAATAAACACAGGGATGCGTGCACACACCCGAGAAACACGTCTGCGCATGGAGAAGGCTTTCTTTGCGTTTAGGGCTTAGTACGAGGAGTTCGGGTTTTCCGGGCTTGCAGCAGTTCTTCGAGTCTGGCCTGGGAATGGCGAACCGAGACCTTTATGGTTCCCCACTTAGCCACGCTCCCACTGGCTGGCACTTAAAGGATCATGGGACTTAGTAACTAGGGTCATAATTAGGGTAGCTATACCTATCACCCAATTAAGGCAATTATAAGCTTACTTACTAAGTCCCATGATCCTGCAAGCAACGGATGCCTTGAAGGCAGGCATGCATGTGCTCCTCTTTCAGAGCCTGGCGCTGCTCGGGCTTGGTTTACTACAACGTTTGGCGCCGTCTTGGCAGTACTTAAAGGATCATGGGACTTAGTACTATAAGGTACTTATAACCTTGCTTACTAAGTCCCATGATCCTCCAAGTACAGTAATACCAGCAGTGGCAGAAGAGTATTTGAGGAATTAGGAGGGGTATTGGTAGGAGTAGCAGTGGAAAGTGGAAGTCGTAGCAGGAGCAGCAGAGGTAGCAGCAGGTGTTGTCAGCATCCTAGTAGCCGGGGTTGTGGTAGAAGCCATAATAGCAATCACAGCAAACTGAAATCCTCGAGAGAAGCAACCAACGCAAGAGTGCCAACAAAACGCAGTAATTACTGTCAAAACAGTAGCCATGGTCGCAAGAACGCTGCAGTATAAGCAGTGACAATGCTTGCAAGCATCATAATCAATAGAACCTAGGGCCTGCGATTGTTCCAAGTTTAAGGCATCAGCGCTTAAACATTCAGGGTGCTTTCTCGAGATTGTGCTGCTTTGCAGTTTGGGGCGTCTGGGTTTAATCCCTCGGCAGTTTGTTGTGCTGCAGGGTTTAGGCTTCACGGTCAAGGCTGACTCAAGACTCAAGCCTTTGGCTTCCACTCCGAAAACCCCGAACTGCCATCGACTCAGGCCCTTCGGTCCTGAAGCAAGCGATCGTTGTCGAGCACCTTTTGGGTGATGCAGCTTGCTAAGTCTAGGACCCTGACTTGCTGTGCCTAGGACCCTGACTTGCTGTGCCTGAGACTTTGACTTTGGGGTGGCGTCTTGCCAGGATGTTCATGCTCAGGCAGAAGTATGCAGGGCCGCGGCGCTGCTAAGCGGGCGTTCAGGGTTGCCTCCGTCCCTCCTACGAGACCCTGTGCGCTCCCTCGGTCCTCCATAAACCCTAAACTCCATGTTCTGCATCACCGAGTTCGATACTTCTGCGAAGCCACTCAGAAATGTCATAGACGCACATTCCAAAGCCCAACCAGGTCGAGCTGGATAGCACGAGGACGAGCAAGCGTAGACTTCAAGAAATCACCCCACGATGCCTGAATGACTTGGCAGAGCTTTGCTTGCAGGCGCAGTACTCGGCCAAACCCATCATCAGGCCGCCCCTAGGCTTGAGAAGTCTTCACCCACGCAGTTCCAGTTTCTTCCTATCCTGAGCCTGCTCCTCCAAGAGCCTCGATGGAGACACGCGCCGGCCGCTGACCAATCTGTTCTTTCGCAGTGCTTGGGTGGCGTTGTCGTAGCATCGCCATGCCCCGGACAGGGGGAAAAATCTTTTCCAGAGGCTGATGCCATGGCGGAGACTTTCTGCGATGAGAGCCTGCACCAGATCCAGTGACTGCGCAACTCCGAAACCCCAGCTGCTTCCAAACTACATACTGTGCCCCCATTACAAGCATGGGTTGTTACCACGCTGCTCCAACAACACATACATAGCTCGACATCGTTCTTAGTTCCGCAATTCTCTAGCACAGATGACACCGAAAAACCCATTGATATGGTCCGTCGTCCGCAGCCATGCCTAGACACCCCTCCACAAATTGCTACAAAGTATCCCCTGACTTAATCCCAAACCCCGAACCCTACGCTACAAACACTCCCTCTGCGCAACTTCCACCCCCCGCCCCCCCCCCCCCCCAACCCCCAACTCACAAACAAGAAAAGCACCTCGAGGTTCAGGTCCCCGGGGCTCGGAGCCGTCCCGGCCCTTGGGAAAACGAGCTTGAGGTGGCTTAAAGGCTCGCAAGCTTCGGGCCTTTAGGCGGTTCAGGTCTTCAGGGGCGGGATGCCAGTCGGACCCAAGAAACCACTTCATATGAAAGACTGCTATCCAACGACACTCTGCACCTGCAGGACCGACCAGTGTTGCTTCAAGTTGGAGGCATAGCAGGATTGAAAGTCTAGAGTATGGGGATGATGCGGTTTGTTGGAATCGACTTCAAGCTAGATAGACTTGCAGTTTCGGATTTCTTGACTGGGGGGGTTTGGAGTTCAGCGATGCAAACTTAGCGACTTGGCGGGGGGGGTGGGGGGGTTGAGGGCTTAAAATTTGGGATTCATTAAAGGTTTAGGGTTTGGGATTTAGAACTAACCCGAAACCCTAAACCCTAAACCCTAGGGGCGAAAGCTGGAAGTTAAGGTCTGAGCCTGCCTTGGGGTTCAGGATCTACCCTTCGAGGCGCAGGCTCCCATGTTTTTTGGGCTTGAGCCTCGCCACTCCAAGCCATCGTTTTTGAAGAGTTTAAGAAGCCCCGAAGGGCAGAGATGCTGCGACTATGAGCCCAAGATGACCAGTAGTAAAAAGGCTGATACTATTCTTTCCACGAAACTACCCTAACTTCCCTCTCTCTCCAAACTCCTCTTCAACCCTAACCCCAAGCCTCGAGCTGACAAACCCTACAGAACCCAAAAACTGACACCTAAAGACTTGTGACCTTGGCCGTGGAGACGTAAACCCCTAAGTGCTGTGCAATGTCTAATCACTGTACGCTGCGCCCCTTAGTCGACCCGAAACTGAGAAAATAACGTGTAATAATCCTTTGGATGCCTACTATCATCAGACGTGAACACAGTTGCGCAGGACCACCCAGAGAAGAATCCAATTAGGGAAGATGGCCTAAACTGTACGGATCTTACCGGTCTGTTTGAAGGTATCTTCCTTAAAGAAGGGGGCGTTGGGCTCGAGCCTTACCTCCGGGTTCCCGGCTGTCGAAGCCGAAGATTCCTCCAGGACAAGACCTCGCTTCGGTCGCGAAAGTCTGTGGGTTAGGGCTGTTCAGGGCTTCGGGTCCAGGGGCTAACTAAAGAAAATCGATTACTATTATTACTATTATTACTATTATTGCTATTATTACTATTATTGCTATTATTACTATTATTACACAGGTTTAAGCTCTGAAAATTTAAGTGGGGTTAGATATTTGAGGGTGCGGGGTCGGGCTTAATTACTGGGATCAAAGGCCTGAGCGTCTGATCGTTTTCGAGGCTATAGGGGTGAAAGTTGGGGTTTTAAGGGTTAGGGTTTAGGGTTTAAGCCCATCACGAGCCGATAGTGGAGAAACTTTTGCCAGCCACATCATTCACTTTACGGCTCAGCCGTCTTTCGACTGCATCGGTTTTGCCCTCACGCGGATTAACTAAGCATAAACCTGAAACGGAAAGCCGTGTAAGCGCATGTCTAAGCAGCTTGCGTAACTGGATCGCAGAGCTTTCTATGTAGAGTCTCTATGTGAGGTCGGCATGTGGCGATTGTGTTTTGGTTTACCAGAGTTCGTGGGCTTGTCATGCGGCTATCCAGATGCAGGATGTTGGGCAAAAATGGCGGGGGGTAAGCACACACCCAAAAGTCACTCTGTGGTTTTGGACTGGACCTTCAGCTACTCTCCAAGTGCTTATGTTCCTTCGATCCAGAAACTCCCCAAAGGAGAGACATTTCCACGCTGCCGGGGGCCCCGCACACTTCTTGCCCTGAACCTCGACGCGCACGTTGGCGACGAGCTGCCCAGAAAGGGATGCGAGACGTAAGTTTGGGAATATCGGGGTTTTGACGGCATTGCGAGCTGTCGGGGCCTTTGTTATGGGACTGTAGCAGTGGTGGCTGTAGCTGTCGCTGACCTCGTCAGGCCGCCATCGTCCTGGATCTTGTGTTGCTCATGGTGTCGGTTTTTCTCTTCCGCTTCTCCTGTTGCTGCCTCTAGTACGGCATCGAATACCGTTGCATTGGCAGGGTTCAACAAGGAGCACCTATGACTCAGGATCGAGCGAGGGCTGCGAGCAAACTCAAGATCTCAAAACCCGCCTCTGCGCTTCAAACCCCCAACCAAACGGTCTTAATTGTACTCGAATATTACCTATACTACATTGGGGGTTCCTTACTATAGTTAGAATAGAATGATGGACCCCAAACACCATGTTCTAATTATTCAGGCCCCTATAGTAGTGGAACCCCCGCATCCAAAACCCCAAGGCGGAACCTCGAACCCCTGCCCCGCCGGAACGACACAAAAGAGTCTCTCGAAGCAGCTCCGCAAGGGGCGCAACACGCCGAATAGACCTGAGCAGCGAGAAGTAGTAGTAGTAGTAGTAGTAGTAGTAGTAGTAGTAGTAGTAGTAGTAGTAGTAGTAGTAGTAGTAGCAGTAGCAGTAGTAGTAGTAGTAGTAGTCGTGGTAGTAGTAGTAGTAGTAGTAGCAGCAGTAGTAGTAGTAGTAGTCGTCGTCGTCGTCGTGGCGCCCGCAAAGCGCAGAGGACGCTCGCGCAGCGTTCAATTGAAAAATCGTCGTCGTCGTCGTCGTTGTCGTGGCCGTCGCGTCGTCGGAGAGGTGGTTCTAGTGAGAGCAGTACTAGCAGTAGCAGCAGTAGCAGCAGTAGCAGCAGTAGTAGCAGTAGTAGCACTAGTAGCAGTAGTAGCAGTAGCACACGACGACGACAATGATTAATAATACTATTATTATTATTACTACTACTACTACTGCTACTACTACTACTACTACTACTACTACTACTACTACTATTACTGCTACTACTACTACTACTACTACTACTACTACTACTACTACTACTTCTACTTCTACTTCTACTACTACTACTACTACTACTACTACTACTACTACTACTACTACTACTGCTACTGCTACTGCTGCTGCTACTGCTACTGCTACTGCTACTACTACTACTACTACTACTACTATTGCTATGGCTATTGCTTTTACTGTTACTATTACTAGTACTATTGCTATTACTATTACTAGTACCATTATTTCCATTGTTACTATTACTACTGCTGCAACTGCTACTACTGCTACACCACTGCTACTACTACTACTACTACTACTACTACTACTACTACTACTACTACTACTCCTGCTGCTGCTGCTGCTGCTGCCACTACGACTATTATTGTTATTATTATTACTACTACTACTACTACTACTACTACTACTACTACTACTAGTAGCTATTACGGGATCGTATCGAGTTTAGGTGCGTAGGGCTTCGGTTTCCACGTCTCTGCAAAGACCGAGGTTCAGGGCTATGTGGTTTTAGTGCTTAGAGTTTGAACACTCAGGGCGTTCTCATTGCGGAGTTTGGAGTTTCGGGTTTCGGCTGTCAGGCGTTAGGTCTGCATGGCTCTTCAACCCCACACAGACATTGCAAATCGGCTTTCACTGGAGCCCCAGCGCGGACGGGTGAAGACGAAGATGATGTGGTGGCAATGCGTGCGTGGCCTCCCATTTGGGTTGGGAAGAGTGGGGCTAGGCTACCGGGGATTCGAGCACAAGTGTTTACAGGTGCAACACGCTGCAAGGATAGAAGGTCAAGTTTGGCGTCGGCTATGCTGTGAGAACAGAGCTTCGAGATCACAAGTTAGGCGCTGGGCTCGGGCTGACCGGTGAAGGGGTCTCCAAACGGCTTTTGAGCTATACACGTGCCATGTCACATGAAACGTAGCCAACAGACTCAAGCTCCCAGAACCATTACGTCCCGGAATTGGGCCCCTAACTCTCAAACCGCAAGAAGCTGAGATTCCCTAGAAAAATGAGCTCAAACCCTGGTCTCCCCTAAACTCTGAGGGCGCAAGTTCGACACAAGGCCGCATCAACCCTGGCTGCTGAGCGTGGCACCTCCCAAGAGCGAGCCAAACCTCGGCATCAAGCCCTGAACCCTCAACCCCCACGAGCCTCCAGCCCTAAACCCGACCTGTGCCAGTCTCCCAACACCTGGAGTCCCAATTCCGGAGCTCAGGAACGAAGGCCAAATCCAGGGAGCCCCAAAACCTCCGCCTCTCCTTGCCGGTTACGTCCTTACATTATCTCTGAGCCACTGCTCTTCCCGGGCCTGAAGCCGAAGGCCCTATTTTAAACGCGGCTGCGGGCTGCTGATGGTTTAAGGCCTTTAGGGTTGATGCTACTTCTTAGGGTTTAGGGTTTTGGGTTTCTTACAGTGAGGTGGAGGTAGTTTCTGAGAACAGAATTTTCCCACCAACGCTTGCTGCGCTTGGGCATGAGACCTGACTTCCAACATCATGCCCCAAACCCCTTAAGCTCGGAAATGCAGCGCCTATCTTCGCGACTCCTGACTTCGAAACCCCAATTCCTGAACCCAAGCAGCACGCCTGACACCATGGACTTACAAAATTAAAACATCCTGTGAAGGAACATCGAATCGGACCCTTTCCACAACCTATATAGAAATACTTCTGGGGACCTACACAACTCTGCTCGTGGGACCTAGGAAGTTGGAACAGGGTCATGTGGGGTTTTAGGGTTTAGGGTTTAGGGTTTAGGGTTTAGGGTTTGTATATTAGACGATACTTAGATGCGACCCCGTCTGGGCTCACTCACGGGCAGCACATGGGGCCGACCTTCTCCCCCAAGGGCCTGGGAGAGGATTTCGGACGATTGGGCTGATATAGGGGCCTTAAAAATGGACTGGGGTTTGGAGTACAGGATGCTACAGTAAACCCAACACCCAAAAAAAAACAATACTTTCATCACAAAAGACTAAACACACTCTGTGTTCGGGGCTTGGAATCGGAGGCAGGGCTGAAAGGCTTCGGGGCTCAGTGGCGCTTCGCAGTTCGAGCTTCGGAGGGTTTAGGGTTTAGGCTTCTGGCTTAAGGTTTCGGGCCTGGGGTTTGGGCTTGAAGGTTCTTTTTTTTGGGGAGGCCTTAAGGTTCAGGGTTCAGGGCTTTCAGGGCAGCTCTAGCTGAGCGAGTTTAACTTTCCAGCAACTTGCTGACAAAGCATAACCATTTGGCGTAAGAGCCTCTCAAAACCTCTGTAGGGTAGGAAATCCAAGAAGTCGCACCACCATTAATATAGGGACCTTGATAATTAGAGTAGGGTGTCGGTGCCCATTGTACTATAGCTATAATAAGGAACCCCCAAAATAGTATAGGTAATTACTGAAGCCCCTATATGAGAGACCAGAAACTCGGGTTGAGGCTGCAGGGGCTCGGCAAATCCAGCATTAACCAACCTTGAACACTGGATTCCCTAACAAAACTCTGGGCGCCTTGCCCCTAGTTAAAGCCTCAAGCTTGCATCTCCAACTCACACACCCCGAAAGCACCAAGAACGAAACCCTTTAACAACCCTAAGCTCTGCTCCCAAAGCGGATTTTGAGGCTAGGGCAAGGCTGCAGCATGTGTGTGTGTGTGTGCATCTACAGACACACACACGCATATATCTATATATATATGTATTATATACATGTGCGTTTCCACATATGCACACATAAACGGATCTAGTTGTTATAAATATATGGATACATATATATATATATATATATATATATATGTATGTATGTATGTATGTATATAACGACACATGTCAACATATACATAAGTGTGTGTATATATATATATATATGTATATGTACACATATATATATATATATATGTATATGTATAGGTTATATGCATAAATACCATTATACATATACATCCATACAAATGCATGCATATATATATATATATATATATATATATACATAACACATATATGTACATATGTCGTCTCAGACATGCTTGCTCATTCCTGTTCTTATCAGGGATCCCCTTTGGGCTTCCTGTCCGCAGCAAACTCCTGCGAAAGCAGAACTGCCCTTTTGCTGCGCGATCGCCCGCCTCATCTTGCAAACCGCTGACTCACGCGGACAAGGGTGGAAATCCCTAGGGCACAAGCCGCAGTAGCCGCCGAGGCTTGCTGATGGCTTCGGATTCAATCATGGAAACTTGGTTTAGGGTGTAGGGTGTTTGATGCTCTGGAACGACAGGCTTACGAAATGACACCCCAAATCCCCGACGCAGCGGCTTGGGACCCTAAGGAGCCCCTATCCCTGAGCCCCTTGAGGGCTTCTGAGAGCTAAAACAAATCCTCCTAAAACCCCCTAAACCCAAACTCTACAAACTTGCAACCCGAGACCCAGAAACCCTAGAATCGTAGAACCCAAAACCATGAAACCCTAGAACCCCAAAACCATGAAACCCTAGAGGCCCTAGGCCCCCTAAGCTCCCACACCTAGGACTTCCACGTCAAGCCATCACCTTTCGGAAGGCTACCTGGGCCGCTATAACATACTAAAAGGTATTATACTATATTATACTATAATGTTACTATAATAACATACTATAATATACTATAGTAGGTGATGATATGCTATCATGTACTATACTATATTGTAGTATACTTCAATCGACTATATTATATCATAGTATACCATACTGCGCACCAAGGGGTGGAGGGTTGTTGTCTGTTGTTGGAGGTTCTGTGCGACTTTCTTCCCATGGGGAGTATGTGTTCCTACATGCCGGGAAGACCGCAGACGGACAGCGACGGCAGAAGAAGCACCAGCTGCAACAGCAACAACAACAGCAGCACGCAGCCGCAACGGGTGCAGCCGTAAAGCAACAGTAGCAGCAAGAAGAAGAAACAGGAAAAACTGAAAATGCAATTGCGACTGCAACTACACTGTCAATACCAACGAAAACTGTTGAGTAGAAGGAAGAATAAAACAAATCCAAGTCGATGTGGCGCCGGACAGTCAGACAACCAAACCCAGCGACACAAACAGAGAGAGATAGAGACATGAAATGTACAGACGAAAGGGTATACAAATGCGAGCAATCAACGGACCACCAACCGTCAATAAGCAAGCAACCAACCAGTCAACGACCCCAACCAACCGCAAACGACAATCAAACATCACTACAACAAGAATCAGCCAACAGCCAACCAAGCAGACAAGCACGAAGCGCGATCTCCCAACCAACAGGCAACCAATCTTCAGCTAACCAGCTCACCGGCCGCCGGCGAACCACACACAACACAGCCCACAGAACTACAAATATCATCACCATCATCACAATTGCTTCCAGTGTCAACAACCACAACTGCCAGGACAGCCACTGCAGCATCAGCAGCAAACAGCCGTTGCAACTGCAGCCGATGAAGTTAGTTGTTGGAACGAACTGGCGCTGTCAGTCAGGCGACCACCACCACGACAACAGCGGCCAGCACATCCACTACCATTGTCGCGCATTTCAGAAACTATGAGAGCAGTGAACTTGAGGCTCCCAAAACATGAAAACCTGAAGCTGCAGTTGTACAAGGGTTCAACGCTCCAGTCCCTAAACGCCCCAGCCTCCAAACCCGAAAGGCCCATGAACCCGACGACTCCAAACCCCTGAGCCCCAAAACCGAAGAAAAACAAGCTTTCTACACCTCAAAGTTCTTAGGAATCCTGAACAAGCTTTCTACAGCTCAAAGTTCTTACAAATCCTGAACCCAAAAACCCCCAATAAACCGAGGCACATGGTAGCAGCCAAAGCAGAGGGTTCGGCCCCAGCACTGCACAGATGTTGTCGTAGACGCCCTGGTGGCGAGAAATTTGAGGTTGAGGGCTTGGGCCTTGGGGCGTTTTGGCGTTCTGGCGTTTTGGGTTTAGCGGTGCAGGGTGTAGGGTTTTAGTTTTTGCGCTTTGGGGTTTTGGGATTTCCGGTCTTAGTGACGGTCTTGGTCTGGGACCTTCGGGCTTTGATCGAAGGCCTTGGGTCTCAGGGGTTTTGGCTTTGGGACTCAGGGGATAGGGCCTGAGGCGGGTTTGAGGATCGTAGGGTGTAGGGCTTGGCTCAGGCTGCGGGTTTCAGGTTTCGGATGGAACTGCACATACGGCCCCAAGCCCCAAAACAACGAGTCCTAGAGCGCTGAACCTCCAAAACTTCAACCCTGATGCGCGCCGACACCAAAAGATCTGCAAAAGGCACACGAGAGTAGATGGAGGAGTCGTAGCTGGCCGTCCTTGGTGCCAGAAGCCCTCGAACCTTTCTATAGGGGCCTTAACAATTAGAGCAGGCTTTGGGGTCCAGTATGCTGGAGTTGTTGGGAGACCAGGGGAACTGGGTAAAAGCGCATGACTTGGGGGGTAAGCCATTCCGTACAACTCTACTTACCTTGACGATTGACTATTGCCGTTGGGGTTGCGAAGCTCTGGAGCACCATCGTTGCTTAGGTCCAACAAAGGAGCCCGAGCAATTAAAAACATTCTGCACTTACTGGCCTTACATGACTGCAGCATCTTCCACCCGAACTGGCTAGACCTCTATAATAGAACCCCCACATCCCGAACGTTTGCTTCCACATTCCAAAAGCTTGCACTCGGGCATCGCACTGCACCAGAGTCCGAATCCCTCAAACTAGAAATCACCACAGCCCAAAACCTTGACTGCTGTTGACAACATCTGCCGCCACCGTGTCTTCATGGACTTCTCACAGAACTCGAGGGTGGTCATGGCTTTCACCGTTAGCCACCTGCATTGGAAAGAAGGGCAGTCACAGTCGCAGCTGCGGTACAATCATTTATGTGTTTGGACTCGGGCGTGAGGTCTTGCGCATCTTAACAGTTGAGAGGGGTCATAAAGCATGACCCACTGTGGAGGCTCTGATTATGCCTCACGTTCGCAGCAACGGCAGAGTGCGAACTTCAAGCTTGAAAACCACGGAGCAAAGTCTTTCATTCTGGGAACCGGGGGGCGGCTCACCCTGAATCTCAAACCCCGACATCCGAGGCTTCGAACCCCGGAGCCCCAAAACTCTAAGCTGGGGCGAGGCACCCGTGGAAGCCCAAGAAAAGGATGTTCACCGTGGCTAGGAAACCGACCTCGCAGGAGATGACGAGTTGCTTCGGAACGGTCGTTTAGGGTTTAGGGTTTAGGGGTTTAGGGTTTAGGGTCAGGGCTTGAGGGTCTTACCAGCCTGGGTTAAGGTGCAACGGAGTGCCGGGAGCGGGTATCCGGGCATCGCTCATAGTCTGGAACCCATATCGAAGAGGAGAGGGGCATCAGAAGGGGCATAGTCATAGTCGCGACGATGATACTTTTTTTGCGGGGATGCCTTAATTATTTTTGGGCAGGGTATGAAGCATAACTTAGTATCAACACAATCAGGAACGTCAAGGAATAGTGTGACCTGCTACTACCCAGCCCTCAACTCCAGGGCCGACTCCTTACCATGGCCTCAGGCACCCTCGAAAAGCTTCCTAAACCTGCAACTGTTGTCTTACTAGACCCTGCCTAAATTTTAACCGGTAAACCCCAAACCCCAAATCCGAAACCTTGAATACCAAACCCTGAACAAAAGGGCAAGGAAGCTGAGTAGTCCGAAAGGCGAAACACTCTGCAAAGACCATGAGGAGCATCAGCGATGGGTTCACATCCTCGGAACAGGACTCAGCTCAGCACGACCCTTGCCAATCGTAGCTGCAAGAGTTCTGTTTAGGATTTCGGTTTAGGGTTTAGGTACTAGTCTTGCTTTAGCCAGCGTTATGACTATGAGCGGGATGCTCTCATCACCCAAAGCATCAGCCTGCCCGTCACAACTCCCATCAACACCAGAACCATCGTCATTGTCATCAGCATCATGGTCATCAGGATGGTTGCCAGGATCGCATCATCTTGCTACTTGGACTTGCTTCAGGGGTCCCAAACCCCAAACCCTAACCCTATACGGCTCTCAGCCTGTGAACGCGCTCAGGACCAGGCCGTTCTTGTCGACCACCACACAGACTCGAACATGGTGACACCAATGAAGAGCAGGTCGATGGCCTCGTCATGATCACATTGGTCAACAGGATTGCATGCCATCGCCATTACCATCATGATTGCCATTGCTGTCACCATCCTTATGTATGAGGGAGGCTCCAGCTCCAAAAAATAGGAAGAACACGAAACGGCAGACCCAAAACGGCTCGGCACATCACTTCCACAGGAAAAGTGCCAGAAGCTGCGGGAACCGGACAAGAGATAAACATGACAAGAGCGAAACCCACAAATAATAAACCCAGCACTCGGATTGACCTTTGCTTGTATGTAGGGGTATAGTCTACACTGAACCCACTCAAGCTAGATGACTTCGAGTTCCAGACTCAAGACATCGCTGATGTCCAACACTGCTCAAGAAAGGTTCTAGTACTTCAGCTGGACCTGTACGCTACCTCCCTCCAAGCTCCGATGCACCCTGAGCTCAGGGTCCAGGGTTCATGGTCTCGCTGGTCTAGCTTACGTATCGAGGGTTTCAAGCTTGGAGATTTTAGGACCTAGTGTGCGCAGTTTCAGGCTTTCGGATTTGTGTCTCGCAAACTTTCAGGATCCACCAGACTGGGGGGGAAAGGTCTACAGACTTTGAACCCCAGCTGCCGAGTAGATCAGCAGCAAGATGAAATACTTGTGGTTGCGGAAGCCAATACCTCGGGCTTAAAAGACATCGTCATTACCACATGATGTGAACAGTGTAACCGTTTTGGGCTTCTGAGTTTAGGGCTAGCTTGCCGTGTAGGTTTACTCTGCGGCTCATTCCAGTGGTCGTGCGTGCTTGAAGTATTTCTAAACCTTTCCTGTAACTTACCGTTTTCATGTCCTGACCGTCTCTGTGCCATCACCCATAAGATAAACACCTGGACCCTTCTTTCAGAACTTGCTTGTCGGGTGCCGCGTGCATGTCATGGATGTGTAGTTGTTACACGTCGGGTTGTTCTGCTCCGTCGTGTCTGACTTCTTTGTCGTTTGCGATTTGCATATTTCAAAAACGCTCACTCGAGTAGCCGTAGCAACACAACAAGAAGAATTTGATACCGATAGTCTTAGACAGCCGTTGTGCCGCTGCCACGTCCGACGGCAAGCATGCTTCAAGCTTCAGTACTTTGGGCTTCGGGCGCAGGCCTTGAAGAGATTCATGGCAATCAACGCTTTGGGGTGTTTTTTTGGACCAGGTGCAGTTGTAAACCCATGGGCAGTGGTGGTCCATCCGGAGCACACAGACGTTGCAAATGCGGCAGTGATGGCACCTGGAAGGCTCTTCTAATACGTCGGGATCCTACATCAAGCCCTTGCTGTCCGCAAAAACCCCTGTGCAGGCCTACAGAAACCGACAGGGCGCAAAACAACAACAAACATAATAGTAATCACAGCAGCCATAATGGTTACAGTCAAGGGAGTAACAACGAGAGCGATAGCAACAACAATAACCTGGCAGTGATAAAAATAATAGCAGTACAATAGCTGGACTCACATTCGTCATCATGACAGTTCTAAAAGCATTTTGATATTTATCAAACATAACAATAACAGTAAGAATACTAAAGAGAACGTGTATTCTAATCATCAAAGAACAAGGAGAAGACTGATCCCCGACCTGTCCGGCTTGTACTTCAGGCACCACTTACAGTGCCGCCGCTCTCCTGTAGTTTTTTTCTCGGCGAGCTCCACCGACCTGAGGAAGGCGTCTGAGGGCTTTTTGGGTTTAAGGGCATACTTAGAGGCTCATGGGTAATGAGAAGTAGGGTTATGAGTAGGGTAACCATAATTATAACCCACATTTAGGGGACTTAGAACCCCACTTATTACTACCCTAAAACCCTAATCCGTGAACCCTATAGATCCCTTAAAGGAACCCTAAACCCCTTGAACCCTTAAAGGAAGCCTCAACCCACTTGTAACTTCAAGTAGAGTTTATTGGGTTTTCCCACGAAGCCCCAAAGGCCAGAAGCAAAACCTTAAACCCTAAACTTCCCTAAACCCCTAAACCCTAAACCCCTAAGCCCTAAACCCTCAAAACCCTAAGCCCTAAACCCCTAAAGCCCTAAACCCTAAACCCCTAAGCCCCAAACCCTCAAAACCCTAAGCCCTAAACCCTGAACCAGAGCCTCGAGCCCCGCAGGCCCCAACGTCCCTGAAAGAAACAAAAACCCCGGCTCCAAAGGCCCTCCTGGGTTTAGGGTTTAGGGGTTTAGGGGTTTAGGGTTTAGGGGTTTAGGGTTTAGGGCTTAGGGGGCTTAGGGGTTTAGGGTTTAGGAGTTTAGGGTTAAGGGTTTAGGGTTTAGGGTTTGGTTAGTAGGGAATTGGGAGTTTCCGAAAATAGGGGACCCTAATACAGTACCCTAAATAGTAGGATCCTTATTATATGGACCCCAAAATCAGGTACCCCCTAATTTTCGGAAACTCCCAATTGTAACTACCATTACTACCATTCTTCGAAGCCAGGGCGCTTCATCTCCCCATCCACCGGCCTAAGCTGGGTTGTGCTGAGGGGCCTTTCGGGTTTAGGGCTTAGGGTTTAGGGTTTAGGATTTAGGGTCTTTTTGTGGAATGCTTTTTTGGTGTCTAGGGTTTAGGGAGTAGGGTTTAGGGTCCGTGCGTGCTTGGGGTTTAGGGTTTTGCGGCTTCTTTGCTTTTCCCACCCGGGGCCCTGTTGTAGTGAACTGGGCTTTAGGACTCAGCAACAACGGCTTGGGGTTGAGGGTTCAGAACAACCCGCAGTTCCAGTTCAAAGCCGCAGAAGGGCTTCCAGATGGTCTCTTTTTATTCGTACGAGGGCCTTCAAGCCGGCTTCTTCATAGCTGCTTTGAAGCTTTTGCAATCTGGACCCGGCCGTGTGCCGGCATCGGTGTTTAGGGCAAAAGGCAGAGGGACTTATGGTGGGATTTGCCATGGCTTTGGCATTACTGGCTCACTTCCGCCTGCTCTCACAATTGCGGGCGGTGCTTCGGTGTCGGGTTTAGTCTTGTAGGGCTGGAAGTTTCGACTCCAGACTGCTTTTTTGGCTTGTCGGCATGTAAGCAGCAACTTCAACCCCCCTGCCCCAAACTCAATAAAATCTGGACTCCTGCGACCCTACCGCTCCAAACATACCACGGCAGACTTGTCACCAACGCTAGACCCTCTCAATCCTGCCACCGCCAAATACAACCCCGACAATCAAAAAAGTCAACAAACATACCCCGGCCTTAGCAACTGCATCCTTCAGCCCGGCGCTAGAGAATGCCCAACTTTGCACCGGAAACCCCACAAGAGCCCTAAAGCTACGAGGCTTGTTGGGCGCCAGCAAACCCTGAACAGCGCCAAGGGACGCCTGCACCTCGCTCTGGAGGTCCCACCCCTGGTTGTCCGGGATCGTGCCCGGGAAAGTGAGGAGGCACCTGGGACTTCGAGCATCCCACAGGGATAAAAAGCACGGTCCTCAGGCATGTCATTGACTGATCTGAAGGTGAAGGTCATGCTCGACTCATGGGCACTCCTTTCCGCTTGTCTTCCGTGCGACACGGTGGTGGGTTTCTGCTGAGTGAAAATGGATCGCATCGGGGCGACTGGCATCAAAACCTCCGGCCTTTGAGCAACTGCCGGACGACGACAGGCACAGATCTTCGTTCCAACACCTGTTAGAACCCCGGCGCCTCAGCAGGCAGTACAGCAGAAGCAGCGTGACAACGTGGAAACACCCCAGTTGGATCGAAGCGCGTTGCTGCCTTTGCTCTCTTCAAACGAGGGTTCTGGAGTAGAGGGCTTCCGGGAGCGTGATTTACTGACCAAGATTCAGGCAGGTCGGGTTTCAGCAAAGATGCATGGCTTTCAATATCGTGGATTGGAAGAGCTGCTTTTTTTGTTGGTGATTTGGTAGGCTTCGGTCCCGGTGCCTATGCTTGGAACCCAGACAGGCAGAAGCTCGGAAAAAAAAAAAAAAACTGCTTCCCAACTTCAAATCTCTCAGAGCTCGTCCCAGCCACTGCAGTTGAACGTCCTGCAAAACGAGACACCGGTCCGGAAGACTGCCAGTGCTTTGAACCTGCAGGCCTGAAACCTAAACGTTAACCCAGGACCTACAGCCCGAAGCCTGACCCAACTCACCCAAGTGGCGCCGCACTGTCCCGGAGAACATCCGGCAGGTCCAGCTGTAGCAACCGCAGGCAATGAAGAAAAAAGTACCTTGCAGACTTCAGCTCCCAGGTCCCTTTCTACCCCAAACCCCTAAACATCCCTAAACCCTGAAACCTAAAACCCTGGGGGTTTTGGGGTCGGGCACCGCCCCACTAAAACGAAAGGAAACCCGGACACTTTCTGCTCGCAGCGCATGTCGAACCGAGCCTGCGCCACCCCCTCGTGACCACTGCCCCACCCTTGGCAGTCCGGGGCACTGGATGTAGAGAAAGACAATGGTCACTATCACCTCAGATCTTCAGAACGTAGAGCTCCACGTTAAGGCTTGGAATCTCGATCTGTAGAGCACTTGTATGGTGAGGCTTTCAAGCTTCTTCGGGCTTAGGTCTTAGGGTTAAAAGGTTTCGGGTTTGGGGTCTAGTGATAGCGGCTGTAGAGCTTCGCGTGTTGGGATTTCAAGTTTTCGGGGTTTCAGTGGCTCAGGTTCAGGGTAGATGGCTTCAGGTGGACCCTTTTCGGCCCGGAGCTCAGAATGTCTCGAGCTCAGAACGAAGACGAATCCTAGGGTTTTGAAGCCTTCCGCCCAAAGCCCGAAAACCGCCAAGGAGCCTACATCCAACCCTACCAAGGAGCCAAGAAAACGGGCAGCAGCTTGTTTAGCTCGCCGAACCGGGGGGGCTCCTCGCCCTCCCCATACCTCGGGGCAAGGCATCAGGTACAGAGGCCTCAGTAATTGGAACAGGGCTTTAGTGGTAGATTGGACTGTAATAAGTCTACGAGGGACTATGAGGGAATAGAACTTGGTTATGCCGACCCTTGCAGTAGAGTTTCGGACTCTAGGGTTTACGACCTCGGGTTTTGGATTCTGGGTTATTGGGGGTTACGTGGACTGCGGGGTTTAGGACGCGAACTAGGCTTGGGCTTCCGGCAAGTTTTTGAGGAAGGTGATGTCTTGCTCGAGGTGTGGAGAAATTGGGCTTTGCTAGCCTCATGAGTTTGACTGTCATAGTCTCGTAACTGCATAGATATGTAAGCAGAAAGACAGACCGACAGACAGACGGACAGACGAACAGACGGACAGACAGACAGACAGAGAGACAGACGACGACAGACGGACGGACAGACAGACAGACACAGATAGATATAGCGAGACAGCCAGACAGATGCACACATACCTGACACACAAAAGTGATCGAAGAAGCCCAGCGGTAGCAGAGGAGCTATTTGTCATTTGTCCAGGTTAGATGTTGACTTGGTAACACTGGTCATAACCATAGTGATAACAAACTGACAGTATGCGAACTTCGCAAGCACACAGGCAATGGCTGTTACAAACAAGGCAAAGCTTGTCAAACTGTCGGGCTGGCGGCAGATCACGCTCCCGGCTAGTCAACCGCGCAGAGGGCATCGCAGACAAAGGCAGCCACGGACGTCTTTGGCCTGGGTGGCACGAAAGGGGCAGGGGTGCTGACAGTGGTTGAGACGGCTTTCAGCAGGGTTAACCAAAGATTCTTTTGGCAACCTTATGCTCGTACATCAGACTGTCATGAAACATTCTCTTAAACCTCATTTCATCTCCTGTTCATATACTACCCGTCTACTGCTGAAGTACTGCGTCATTACTTTTTTTTAACAGGACTGACATGCTCTAGCCATGCTGAAAGTAAGCACTGTCAGCGTAACCGTACCGAGGGCTGGTGCTGGAGCCCGAAGAATACGATACAACAACACCCCCTCGTTATAACGGCTTCTAGGGCTTCACAGGAATCTGCCTATCGAAGGGTTCTATCCTCTCCAGAGCTTACGGCTTCAGTCTTCATCCTCCAGGTTTAGACGTCAGGTCATAAGTATAATGTACAACTGTCTCAAAGGAAAAGAGAGAAAAACGTGCGCTGGCTCCGAGGATTCCGAAGCACCGGGCATTGGAGCCTCAGAACGAACATTAAGCTCTCCAGCCCAAACCTTGTTTGGAGTTCAGGGTTGTCGCTTTGCCGGAATGGGGTTGAGGGTTGAGGGTTTACGAACCTACACCCCAACCCCGATGCCACAAGCCATAAAAATTCCTCAGAGGCGGGAACCGTGAAACCTAAGCAGCCCTGAATTGGGCTTTTGTCCCATGCTGCGGCCGGGATGCTTAGCGGCCAACGGCGCCCAGAGCTGTCATTGAGTAGACCTGACAGAAGACCTGATACTCGCAACCTCGAGCCCAACTCGCACGAGATGGCTTCAAAAAGAGAAGCTTGCGGGTGTTCGGCGGCTAGGGAATCATCAGGTTGAAGGGTGGTGGGGCTTAGGACTTGTAGGGTCTTGGCATCTGAGGTTTCGGGCTTTGGGATCTGGGAGGATAGCCTCAAACCTTGCGACAACACCAAAGCCCCTGCCCTCCACATGCAGCATGCAAAGCACTCCCATACAACGGCCGGGATAGACATAGCAATGGCAGTCTCCAACGTCCCCATGCAATCGCATGTCTAGGTTACACGGCCCAGTATATGTTAGGGGAAGAACCTTGCAAAACCTCGTAAAACTCTGAACCTGAAGTCGCGAAGTCAACCTGGAAAGCGAGGAGGATGGGGAGGATGACGCCAGTCAGAAAGAAGCGAGCAATGACAAGGTGGGAGAGCTAGCAATCGCAAAACTGCGGGCAACAACGACAAACAAAAACTGGCGGGTCTGGCACTGGCGAGTTAAGCTGCAGACCCCAGACCCGAAACAGACATAAGAGACCTTGCCCCTTGAACTCTATACCCTAGAGCCCTTAAACTTAAACTCTAAACCACTTAACCCCAAACCCGACCCTAAAGCCCTGAAACCTTGAAGGCGGGCACCGGGCACTTACAAGCACCGCCGCAGCGATGAGCTGTAGCTCCTTGCTCGATGGATCTCGAGCTTGCTTCTGTTTTCGGCGCCCTACACTGCGAGTACCGGGTTTAGGGTTCAGGGCAGGGTAGGACCGACAAAACACTACGGCAACTCTATGGGATTAAGGTTGGTGGTTCAGCTCCCACTTTTTCTCACCTGGAACCGGGAAACCGTCCCCCACGAAATGCCAGATTCGATTTGCACCCTAAGTCTCTGCCTCTAGATTTCCGAATCCCCTCAACCCTAAACCACTAAATCCCAAACCTCTACCTTCCGGAGGTACCCCTTTGTAGGTCGCAGTATAAAAACCCAACGAACCCTGAACAAAATCCTATGAACAGACAGCCCACCTCCGACGCGTGCAAAAGCCGCTCCAGGCGCTGGCGCCTGGGAATTTGAACTTCATGAGACATCCAACCGAGTCTTACAGGGTTCTTGAAATGTTCCCAACATGTTCCCATAAGTGTTCGTACAAGGGTTCCAACAAGGGCTCCGATAAAGGTGCCATCAAGGCTACTATAAGGATTACTTTGGTTGTTTGGAAGTTTTGGGGGTTCAAAGGGGTCAGAAGCTTCAGGATTCAGGGTTTACGGGCTTGGGGGGTTCAGGGCCATTATCCATTTTCTGCCTTCGAACATCCCAACATCCAACAAGTGACTGATATACAAGCCTACATTACTAATAACATTTTTCAATTAAAACGCTCAATCCATAAAACAATCATCGCACAGCATACCCAACACATCCCAAAGCCCTATTCCAAAATTCAAGACCCCCAGATCAGGTTCGGCACTGAAGGTTTGGCAGCTCCTTGGGACTTCACAACTTGCCGCCTTGAGTTCCATTCGATTCAAGGCTGAGGACGCAAAGTTGAGGATTCACGGTAGAAACTGGTAAGTTGCCAGTTCGACGCTCAGGCTCATAGGGACCTGAAAAGTCGGATCCAAACCCTCTGAACATCCCATGTTGGATCACTTCGGGCTAAAGCTTGAGGACGTGTGACTTGGGGCCGAAGGAAACCTATGAAACTCGCGCACCACCGCACAACGGCTCTTTTCCACGCCCCGCTTGCAAGGCCGATCGATCCGTAGATCCACCCCGAGGCCTTGGCAGTGACCCCGTAAGCCCACAAGCCCAAGACTAGCACTGCCAGCATTCTTAACTTTAATGCTGCGTATAGGTATACTGTAGCAGTACTACTAGTAGCAATAGTAGTGGTGCTAGTCTATCGACAGCCGCGTAAGGACAGAGTTGACATGTAAGAGCAGCATGCTGCTAGCATCCACCACTGTCATCGTCAGTACTCGCATTTGTTTTATCGTGAAGGCCCGTAGACGGAAGAACCGCATTACCAAGCCTACAAGACCTGAACACCAATCATAACGACCCTACTTCCTAAACCCTAATAGGCCCTAATAACCTCGACCATGAACTTACACTCAAAGCCCCCAAAGCCCCCCAAAAAAAAGACGGAAACGACCTCATGGAATCGACGCTGTGAAACGTGGTCGCGGCACCGAATCGGGAGTTCCGGGCGCTGGGGGCGTGAAATGCAGCTCCGAAGTCCCAAACGCGGTTTTTCAGGGTTTTCAGTGCTTTATAGCTGGGGCTTTAAGGGTTTCGGGTCAGGTTTGGGGTTTTAGGGTTTCGGCTTTGGGGGTTGAGGGTTTTGTGGTTTCAGGTTTGGGGGTTTTGGGTTTTGGGGTTACAGGTTTGGTTTTTAGGGTTTTAGGGTTTCGGGTTTGGGGCTTGGGGTTCAGGGCAAAATGTAGACATGAAACTACCGTCCTTCCGTAGTGGGCCTTCTGTTTTGGAACTTCACGTCTCAGGTTTAGGCTAACAAATCCAGAACCTCAAAACCGCTCAAACTCTGCTTTCAGCTAGCTAGTCCCAAACAACAACAAGGCCAACCATGAACCTTAGCGCCGTGAAGCCCCTGTATAACCAAGGACGTAAGGCCCTAAATCCGTAGTCACAACCCCAAACAACCCCAAATAAACCAAGCACAGCACAGACCCAAAAGCCGTATACCCATACGAGCCTTAGCACCACGTAGCCTCATAGCCCCAAAGACCCCAAAGCCTAAGCCCCATCCCAACATCCACTCCCGGTTTAGGGTTTAGGGTTTAGGGTTTAGGGTTTAGGGTTTAGGGTTTAGGGTTTAGGGTTTAGGGTTTAGGGTTTAGGGTTTCCATGCAACCCTAAAACCTAAATCCCAGCCCCTCAACCCTGACACCTGTAGCATTATTTTTGTTACCTAAGCCCCAGAAGCATTTCAGCAATCCTCTACTCCCCTAGACCCCAACACCCGAACCCGAAACCCCAAACCCTTCTCGATAAACCCTACTCCGTATATCCTGCTCCCTAAACCCCCAACCCTACTCCCTAAACCCCAAAGAAACCCAAACTCCCTAAACCCCAAACCCTCCTCACTAAACCCCAAAGCCTCTTTTGAACCCCAACAATAATGAATAGTAATGATCAATGATCATAATAACAACAATAATAATAACAATAATGAAAGTATCAGTAAACCCCAAATGAACCCTCAAACTCCATAACCCCCAAACCCTACCCCCTCTTTTGAACCCCACATATACCCCAAAGCCTACTCCCTCTTTTGAACCCCACGGAATCCCGGCTCTCCCTCTCCGCCGCGGCCAAAGGCTCAGGCGACTCCATGGAGGGCCTTTGCCTCATGCCAGAAGCTCACTGAAAAAGAGGGGTGTTCTAGGGTTTAGGGCTTAGGGTTTAGAGGGTTTTGCTTTAGGGTCTGCGGCTTCGGGTTTAGGGTTTAGGGCTTAGGGTTTGGGGTTTGGGGCTTCGGGTTTCGGGCTCAGGGTTTAGGGTTTGGGGCTTCGGGTTTAGGGTTTAGGGTTTAGGGTTTGGGTGGGTTTTGCGGTCTAGTGCTTCGGGGCCAAAGAACTCCAACAGTCTTCGAGGCCGCATAAAGATGCAAAGCAGGACTGCCGAAGGACCAAAACGCCAAAGAGAGAGGCACCCCGAACCCTCAACCGTTCAGCACCCTTCTTGAACACTTAAAGGAACCCTTCCAATTTTTCTTGGAAGAAAGTCTTTGAAGGAAACCTTCAAAGGAACGTATAGCACCCTTCAAAGGAGCCCCAAACCCTAACCCGGGCCTCCTCCGAGAGGTCACTGGGATACGCCATCCCGGTGGAGCCCGCGTGAAAGCGGCCTCGAACTACAAGTGTAATATAGGGGCCTTAATAGAATCGGGTTCCTATTAAAGGGGTCTATATGAGGGTTACAAAAAGGGATCTATAAGGGTACCATACTATAAGGGCCTTAACAATTGGTTTGGAGGTATATTCTACGATAATAACGGTAATAAGAATAATAAGAATAAGGAACCCCCCAAATAGTATAGGTGATTAATGAAGCCGCTATAGTAGGGCTCACAGTTTCAGGGGGCTCTCTTGGGGCTGAGAGTTTTGGATCCTCGGGGTCGGTCGAGGTTCGGAACTGCTGCTTATGCTTCAAACCTGCCGGCTGCAATGACGTTCAAGAACACAAGCAGTGCACGCAGGGATACACTATGAAGAAGTGGCAACAAGTCTAACCTCCATTTTACACAGTACCGGTGCCGACTTCAATCGCTTCAAGGCCTTGGGTCTCAGACCTTGACACACTGGTCAGACCAAAACTTTACATTCCGATCTTGAGGTGGAAAGGTTGAAATGTGGCCCACACTGCAGCAAAACCCTGAAATCCCGGAACCCTGCCCTCGAGCCCTGTTGAACCGCGCGGCTCTTCTTGAAGGGCTCGAAGCCCTCAGCCTTGTGGTTCAGCGTCACGGCCACGCCGCCGGCCTGATAGGTTGCTGGATGGGTGCTGAGACTAACACTTATACGAATACTTGTACGACTACGAATACTAATAATTACAATAACGACAATAACAGCAATTTTCCTTTGAATAAGGTTTAAGATAGATTCTACAAAGCTTTCAACAAGAAACCTACGGTAGGTTTGGCGATGAGGTCGAAGTACAGCCCCCGCAAACCCTGGTGAGCGCGGGTGTTTCAGAGTGGTGAGGGCTTCGGGGTCTTGAGCTTGCAGAACCTGTAAATTGAGGGCGCGGGCGCAGGGTTTCGGGCTTCATCCTCCCAGCTTCTCTGAACAACCACACGTACCCTTGAGAAGGGGCCCTTGCCTGAAACTCCGAAAATCTTCGGCTCTAAACTCTAAACACTCAAAATACACAAACCCGTGAGCTCCACGACTCTGAACTCGTGAGGACATGGCTTCCCAATCGCGCGGGTTTCGGGACCCCGCGGCGTCTAACTCCCTTTCCCCAGCTTCTTTTCCTCATGTCCGAACCCTCCCGCCTCCTCCCCCTCAAGCTCCGAACCCCGAAGCTTCCCCTTCTAAGATCTGACGCTCGCCGGGCTCTGGGCTACAAGAGTTCGTGAAGCCTAGGACGACTTCTGAACCACTCTGACCCTGATCCGAAGCCCCCAGGCTTGAAAACCCCAAGCCCGAAGGAAGGGTGCCTGGAAAGCCTCCCGACGCTTCTTGAGCACCGCCTCCAAAGCAGCAAAAGGCTTCAAACTTGACTGGGTGGGCTACAGTGACGTAATATTATCTGAATACGATAGAACAGACTATAACAAAAAACGATATAACAGTTTAAGCTTTCGGGGGCCGCAGGTTTACTCTGGGAGAAGGCGAAGCCCAGTCAAGCTCAACTCGTACCGCCGGGCTTGCAAAGTCCCCCTAAACCCCTACCCTAAACCCCTAAAGGCGCAAAACCCTAAACCCCTCAAACCCCCAAACACTAAATTCTTGAACCCCCTAAGCCCCCGAACCCTAAACACTGAACCCCCTAAAACCGCTAAAACCCCTAAAACCCCCTAAACCACAATCATGATAATAGCAATAATAACACTAATAATCATAATACCAATAAACTCCGAAGCCGAAACTCCCAAAGTGCTCCAACCCCCTCGAAGCCTCCGGCGTAAACTCGCGCAAGCCTAGGCCTCGAGACTGCGGGCTGAAAAGCCCAGGGGTTTAGGCTTTGAGTTTAGGGGGTTTAGGGGGGTAAGGGGTTTAGGGTGTAGGACTTCTGGTTTAGGGTTTAGGGTTTAGGATTTATGGTTTAGGGTTTAGGATTTATGGTTTAGGGTTTAGGGTTTATGGTTTAGGGCTTAGGGTCTTTGGGACTTGTGGGTTAGAGGGCTTGGGGAATTTCGAACACCTCAACAGCCCTAAAACCGAGGGCCTCAGGACTTCAGTGCCTGAGGACTTCGATGCTGAGGTCTTCGGATCTCTGCTCTCCTAGGGTCCCTAGAGGCGCCCGCTCAAAAAGCCGGGCTTCTCTGTAGATTCGAAGATACCCCGCATGCCTAGCCCTGCCACTTCGGAAACTGCAACGGAATCCTGAACTGCGAAACCTGATCCCTTAGTGGGTGCTGCATGTGCACAGGTACACCAGATGTAGACATGTTTAGCTACATGCACAAGACCAAGCCAAAGAGAAATTTAAAAAAAAACACACCTAATGCATGGTCTATACCTGCTACCCCCGAGGCCCCAATCCGAAAGAGCCGGGGTCTTCCCTTGCCCTAAACACCTAAATCCCGATGCCCCCCCCCCCCAAAAAAAAAAAACATGGGCACAATTTCGAGGGGGCCGCTGAAGTAGGCCGCTGCTCGCCCAACGGAGGTGCGACGGCCTGCTGCAGACTCCGCACGCACACATTGCCCGGATAACTCTGAACCCTAAACCCGAAAATCCTATGCATACATGCCTTTAGCAACCCTTACAGTCACCCGAAAACATACATATCATACATCTGCAACCCTTACAGTAACCCTGTGAGTAGAAACCCTGAAAAAGGGTCCCCCCGCCTCCGCTTCCGCTGGGCTCCTGGGAGCGACTCCCGGCGGGCGTCAGTGGAGCGCCGCCCTGGGCTCTCGGGGAGGACGCTCCGTACTAAAACGGTGGGTTTTAATAAGGCTCAAAATATGTGGTATAAGGGTTAGAATTGGGCTCATAATGAATGTTCTAAGGGTTACAATAAGGCTCATAATATATGTCATAAGAGCTTCTTCATGTAAAGGGTTAGAACCAGGCAACCAATATGGATTATAGGAGGACGCTTCTTGCTTTAACACCACCACCACCACCACTACGACGACGAGGAGACGTCGACGGGAGGATGAGGAG